>VXAB01011486.1:500778-534200 GCA_013399175.1 Odontophorus gujanensis | reverse complement strand
TTTTTTTTTTTTTTTTTTGGTAAAAACAACAAAAAAGACCATTTAATGTGAGAATTAATTACCCAAGTTACACAAAATGAAACAAAATAAAGTCTCTCCCCCTCTGTGGCACATAAAGCTTATACTGAGATGTTCTTGATGTTTTTAGAAAAGCATGCCCATCAGTAACAATGGTTTTGCTGTTATTTGACTCTTACCTTATTTTTTATCTTTTTATGTTTTTAGCATCAGCAGACATTTTTAAATCAGCTGAGAGAGATCACTGGTATCAATGACATCCAGGTGCTACAACAGGCACTGAAGGTAAGATGGTTGTTAGGAAGTTTCCTACATGTAGCTGAATGTATATGGCTTGTCATTAGCTGATGCTGAAAGCCAAAAAATGCTGTGCTTTTTAATTTCATCTTCCCTTCCTTCCATCCTCAGCTTGAATTATTTTTAGTTGTACTTTAGAGGAAAAATAAAACAAAAAAAACCACTGTTTATTCACTTCAGAAGCAAACCTGATCTGTTGGTACTGAGATTAATCAACAGATCATTCTTTTTTTAAACATGAAAAGACAGGAATGGCATTACTTGCCTGGGAGGTAACAATTGGCTAAAGCGTTTTGAGTACTTTGATGCTAGTACAGCTGCTTGACGCCTGATGAGTTAAAATCTTATCTTATAAAGGTGTAGATAAATTTTTCCAGCGCGGACAGATCCTGCTTGGTGTGCAGAACAAAGAACTCCTCCTGAACTTGTCACCTTTTGCTAATTTGACATTGTTTCCGGCTTCTGCAACCATGACACATTCCTTCACAACATAAGATGATGCCGAAGTGGCAGGTTTCTCTGTGTTCTCTTTCCCCAAGTAGATACAAAGAAACATTAACCGTCTCTTTTAAGAAGACGTTTTTAGCCATTTATAAATGGTTAATGAACATTTAGTCTATTTAAAACATGGATATAGTTGTTGCTTCTGAGTCAGCGTAAGTAATGTACTCAACTGCCTTTCAAAAGCTAGTGTTTCTGGACTTAAAAGTGAAATAATGTTTTTGGAAAAATATGGTTAACTGCTGTTAATTCCGTGTCAGTGGTAGTTCTGCAAATTGGTGGGTTGACCTGTGCTACAGTATCCTTATTTTTCTAGAATGCTTTATATTTAGAAATAGTGAAATGCTTAGAACATGCAAGCTTGGAAACTTTGTTTTTTAACTAATATTTCACCTAAAAATATGGTATATCATTGACCTTTAAAAAACAAAGTGAAGAAATACTCACTTTTTAATTTTTTTTTTTTTTAATATATGTGGTTAAAGGACAGCAATGGTAATTTGGAGTTGGCTGTGGCTTTTCTCACTGCAAAGAATGCCAAGGTACCCCAGCAAGAGGAGGCAACTTACTATCAGACAGCACTTCCTGGAAATGACAGATACATCAGCGTGGGCAGCCAGGCTGATACCAGTAAGTATTTTTTCTTTTCATAAGTTTAGTTTAAAGGCAAGAAAATTAAAAACTTGCCTGTAAGTTGACTGATAAGTCTTACTTAATAACTCTGACACTACTTATTCTTTCATTCCTTATTTTAACATCTTGATTATTTTTTTTTCCCCTTATTATGGAAATTTATTTGTGGGATATGCAGTACATAATTAAAGGCAAAAACCAGGTAGTCTGACAGCTAATATATATATTAAATAGGTTTAGAAGAGTCTGTGAATGTGTTTCTTAACATGCTTGAGTAGCTTTGCCCTGGCAGGGATGACTTTGCCAGAGAGACTGGCCTGAGTTTAGACTTGCATTTTGTATTTTGAGTAGGTATTCAGTATGTGAAATTAATATTAAAAATGTTCATTTTTAAACAATTTAATGTCATCGATATGTGAGGTCTTACAAAACTAAATTTCTCTGAGCTTTGTAGATTCAATTACTTTGCTGTGGTAGGTACATAGATAATTTTATGGAGAAAAATTAAGGAAGAAACAGTAAAGTAACTGCTTTTTATACAACGGTGATGAGAAAACTACTGATAGGAAAAGCTTTTGGTTGTTGTGGTCCTGCATAGTAAGTTTGTTCCACAAGTAAGAATAGAAAATAACGAAAGTAAACGTGAAGTTTTGCGGAAGAATTGTGAAAGTTAAGTTTCTTGGTGCTATATTTCCTTTCCTAATTTCTAAACCTTGCCGTGCAGTATTTTTAGTTAAAATATGTATTAATCATTTGACTATGTGGGTAGTGTTATCTATGTAGCTTTTATGAAATTAGTAGAATGTTTAGCTTCTGACACAACAGGACTTTTTTCCTTTATTTCACAATTATTGTGTTGGCTATGGTGGCGCTTTTTTTTTAAATTTATTTGGAATTCATTGCTCACTGTACAGTTATCTTTTTGTCCCTGATACCTTGGAAGAAACACCTTTGTAAAAATGTTATTTTTTTTAAATTGATGTTGAGTTTATTCTCAACATCCCAGATGTGACAACTGTTTCATTTGTAGATATTACTAGTGTCCCTGTATAAAAGGCATTTAGGAATTTATATTATCCCCTCACTTTTAAAAAGAAAACACACTTTAAATTCCACATCACCTTAATCTGTAGTGTCAAAAAATCAGTCAGAAAAGCAGAGACTATTTTTTCTGGACTTACNTTTTTTTTAAATTGATGTTGAGTTTATTCTCAACATCCCAGATGTGACAACTGTTTCATTTGTAGATATTACTAGTGTCCCTGTATAAAAGGCATTTAGGAATTTATATTATCCCCTCACTTTTAAAAGAAAACACACTTTAAATTCCACATCACCTTAATCTGTAGTGTCAAAAAATCAGTCAGAAAAGCAGAGACTATTTTTTCTGGACTTACCACTGTTGTTGTGGTCTCCAGTAATGAAGATGTACTGTGGCAGTGGAATAGCAAACTGGAATCTCTTGCAAGCCTGCATTTGATTTATTATTAATCCCGCTAATCAAAATATTTAACTTTGGCATCGCTTAATGTGTTATTCAACCTTATTAAAGGTATGAGGTGACAAGGTATATAAGACAAGGAATAGTCAAGCTTGCAGAGTCAATATTAACCATGATTGACAGTCAAACTGAAAAGAATAAGTCTTTAGCTACAGATTCCAAACTGGGTTTCAGGATATTCTGTTTTCTAGAGGGCTGAGGGCAGACCTGAATTCTTTACTATTAAATAGCACTGCAGGCCAGTAACCAAGACACCTTGACCAACTCTTCTTCATGTTGGAGCGTCCTTGAGGCAAGAATTAAACCAATCTGATCATATAACCCCTCTTCATATGTAGAATGGAATTCTAGTAAAAGCTTCTTATAGAATCTTGCAGTTCTCTCATTATATTTTGCTTGCATGCAATTATTTTGATTACAAATTTCAAAAATGCAACTTGTTTAAGATGGACAAGTTTAAGGGCCCTACACTGGTAGGTAGTGCCAAATTAGGGAGTATGGTGAAAGACTGTGGATTCGAAAGAGTAGAAGCTGGTTATGGATGGTGAAAAAACTCAGTAACAATGGCTTCAGCCATCAATGCTCCCTTCCAAAATGAATGTTATTACCACAGCTCAGTAACTACGTGGACTTGCTAACAGTATCTTAAAGACAGCCTTTTAGATTTGACTCCGTTTTACTATCACACACAAGTATAATTGCACAAAGATAATTATAACTCTCTTATCATTCCTTACTGCTTAACTATGTGTATGTATTTGGCACTTAGGAAGTTATGAGTCACCTAGGTTTGCAGTCCCACCAAGTTAGATCATTCAAACTGAGGGTGAAACAGTAACAGATAAATATCAGAGCTGTTTTTTCTACCACAAAAAACCCTCCAGTCACTTATGGAAATTTTTGAATATACGCATTGCATGAAAAGCATATCTGAAGTATTCAGCGGTCTTGACTGATGTTTCTTTGTAATAGTTACTTAGTTAAGGGGTAAAATAAGAGTGTATGTAACAGGAAATCATATCTTAACAATCAGCCTGGATTGTGCTGCATTGGCTCTTCCAAAAACTGATGGCGATCACTCAGCTGAGCACTTAAGTGGCATTCGATATGGTAGGAGGTATAAAGAAAGCTGTTTTTTGTTATTAGCTTATGTAGCATTTCAACTGTTGTGAAAAGTGTGGAAAACGGTTTGCATAAATATTTAGTCTCTTTAAAATCTTCGAGTGACATGCACAGTCATTGTTATTCATGATACTTGCCTTTCTGCCTGTTCAAAACAGTATGTGCAAGCGCCCGCAAGTGCAGCTTGTTCATGTCAAATGACGCATGCTTCATCTGATCCCCTTGCAAAGGTGGTACTACTCTGCAATCTGTTAGAGAGCAGAAAGTGCTTAAATATTAGCATTGCAACATACATGCGAATGATTTTGAATCTATGATTACTTTAGTGTTCTGCTTAATTATGTAAATCCTAGGCACCGTATTTAAAACAAAACAGAAGAAGTATTGAAGTAGTACTTCCAATATTTTTACTTCATTGATATCTCTAGAAATTTTTATTTGCATTAATTCAGTGAATTTTCATCTGTGGCTGTGCATCAGAACTATTGCATTGCCAAGGATATATCCATTTTCCTTCTCATTGTTGGAGAAATTTGCAGAACCCAGGGTTAAAGGAAGCAGCAGAGTAAAAAGAAGGCATAAGTGTTGTCTTTAAATGAAGCAACTGTCCAGACAAATTCTCTTCCACTCTTTTCAAAACTCAGGAAATCTTTGTTGAAATAAATTAATTGCCCATTTTACAGCCAAGACAAAAACTTGAAGTCCTCTTATAAGGGCATGGTACAGTTGTAAAATGTCACACACACCAATTCTAGAGAGGTGTAGAATTCATTGTCTCTAGGGACCTGGTTTTAATATCTTCATGTTTCTTCATGGTGGTTTCAAAAAGTCATTAAATCACCTGATGTTTATACAATCTGTTTCTCAATAGCACTCGTGTTCTAGAGACTGAAAAGTTCAGAGCAAAACGTTTTGTTGTTTCACAGACCTTCTTGACTCCTGATATCTTAAATTCCTCTTTTTCATCAGGTTTAGCTCTTTTGCTCATTGTGATATCCCCTGTGGAGATCAGAGTACAGTTTATCCCTTTTATCTTATCTTCAACCATGCAACATTTCAGCTGACATATCTTGGTGTCCTCTATGAGTTTTCCTAATTTAAGACTAAGAACTCAAATTTTCCAAACCATTGCCCACATTCTATATCAAGTGCTGTTTCTTTTTTTCCCACTCTTCTAGATCCTCTCTAATTGTTCTTAAACTGCAGCACTCAAAGTAAAGGACCAAGATTGCAGCTAAATTCTGATAAAACATGGAGTATTCTCTCTAAATGTCTGTATAGTATTCTGTTACATCTTAGTGCAACGCTTTGTATTTTCAGTACTGTGATGATGTGAATTGTGAAATGAAAATGAATCAGCTGTAGCTGATTGTATGCTTCTTGGCATGAGTCCTAGTCAGTCCCCATTCTGTAGCTCTGCATTTTACTGTTTCTTTAAGCACTATTTTTTACTACTTTATTCTGTTGCCATTGCCAACTTGGATATCCGTGTGTCTTCATGACACTTCCATCTATTTCAGATATTGTGTCATCTCCCATTCAGGTTCCTGGTAGCGTCTCCAGCTTGGTGTGGCAGGGTACTCTGCTTTAAAATGTCAGGAGTCTGGTACCTTGAGGCTCTCTTTTCATCTTACTGATTCACTTGTTCCATTGCTCTATGACTGTGTTTCTCTGTCATGGTTCCCGTTTTGGCTGTGCTGTCGTCCAAAGATAGTCAGGATGGAAGGAGTGGCTGAGATGGAGAAATTGATATGAGATGGTGGTGGTTCATATTTGATAGCTAGTTTGTAGATAGGTGGTTTTTGTCAGAGCTGTTTGGGTCAGTTAAGCATGTGCCAGGGTGCTATGTATTCTTTCCCCATCCAGTTTTAACAGAAATTGGCATGTACGAACAATTCTTTTAATCTTCTCTTTGGAACCCACATCCATCATGATGTTTTTAATACTGAATAACAGACCATAGAATATATCTTGCTTAGCTCTGTAAATGAAAATAATCTCAATTTCTTACTCTCCTTATTATGTTAGTGAGTTGAAATTGCAGTCTTGCAGATTTTTGTACATGGCACCTGCCTGTTGAACCCATCAGGCATACCCTTTCATTCTCCTTTCCTGTGATTGCAGTTGCATCACTGTAGTTGTTTATCACTTGTCCTCATGTTTAATTGCTACTCCAAACCTGTCCCTCATGCTGAGTTTCCCAGCCTACTTAAATTCTAAGATTTTACTCTCAACCTCCTCCTGGTATAAGTAACAAGCCGAAAAGACAGTAATTATTTTAATGACCTAGACAATTAGCAAGTAAGAAGCATTTATTTAAATTATGATTGGAACTTCCAAGTAAGTGGAATGATAAAGTTTTAACAAAAAGATAGATATATGGGTGTATATATGTGTGCATTTACTACATATACTGGTATTTTTGTCACAAATCTCAACATACAGTTAGAATTATTATAGATTTATATAATTACAAGCTGGCTTTATGGACCACAAGTATATGTTATTACGTAACAATTTGGTGGAACAAAAGTACCTCACTTAGTAGAACGGCTTATTAATTCTACATGCTAATTTTGTTTGAATAAACACCGTAAGTATACTAAGCTGAACTGTTTTGATGAGCAGCTTTTCTTTTCATAAAGATTTTTTTTTCAGAAGCAAACTCTCTTTGTTTGCTTTGTAGTCATGGCTTAATTAAGAACATGTTTGCATTTTCAAAGGTGGTGATTTACAGTAAGAAGTACCTTTAATGAGTATAAGCTGCTGAGAACTGGTGTTGTTTGGCCTAGTGGAGAGGGGTAAACAAAATCAAGTTAAAAGCCAAGTGACTGAATTTGGAGAAGTGACGTTTTTTTTTTTTCATACCTTTATAAATTCCATCCTTCACACAAAAGGATTTTATAGGTTAACTGCTGAAAATTGGATGTCTTTTCACTATAAATCTTTTTAAGAGTGTTTAAAACATTAAGTTGCTAAAACGAAGCAGCAGCAACAAGCCTGATGAATGTCATGTATTATATATAAGTAGATGCATATGGTCTGTAACTTGCTGACAAGGATGCAAACTGCTGTTATGTAAATTGTTTTTTTTTTTCTAATTAATTATTTTTCTTGAAAGAGGAGTTTAGTCTCAGATTGTTCCCCTTCTATTATGGCTTCTTTAAGCTCTCTTATTTACACTTAGGATTCAAGTCATACTTGAGCTGCTGTAGTTCAGTGAGTTACTGTGCTAGCTGAGATGTTGGAAAAGATCTTGGACATTCTGAGAACAGCAAAGGAGCTAAAATACATTAGCCTGATAGTCCAGAAGATTTTATTTTACATTTGTTACATGCTAAGGGTTCACATGCAGTAGACTACCATGGCTCATCCGACATTGAGAAGTTTGTTTTTCTGACGTAAGTTAACAGTAGCAAAATTCTGTGTGACGTGCTAGTAGTCGTAGTATCTGCCAGCAGATTTTCACCATGCTGTCTTTTTTTTTTTTTAATGCAAATCATGAACATTACATACACAGGACTAACATTTCTAGAGGGAATCCTCCTCCAATCCCTGCACGCTAAAGAAAACTGTTCTGTTGATTGACTTTCTGAAAGAAAGTAGAAGTCAGGGATTTGGGGCCTTAATATTTAAAAGGTATAATCACTGTAATGTGTGTTTAAAAACCTTTTTTGCATTCATAAGATTGTGGTATAAATTAATGATGGGTGAGGAGCTGGGGAGTTGCAAAGAAATTGAAAAAAATTAATGGAAGCCTGAGTTGGATTTGACCTTGGTAGATTTTCCCATGTTGATTTCTGTAACAGTGGGAGCTCTTGCTCACTTGCAAAACATTCAGCTGTTAAGAGTTCTTTTCTGGGAAATACTATACATCTTTCTTCTTGATTGTTGTATAAAAGTTGCATCACTCTTACTTTAGAAGAGACTAACTTACTGGGTTCCTCTTCTCACTAAGCAAATGATTAGAGTAATCCCCTGCTTCACCACCAGCCTGTGTGACTAACAGGTTTTTTCACGTTCAGTTATAATATCAGTAGAAATGATGAAATATCACGTTCAGTTCAGATAATATCCAGTAGAAATAAGGTGTTTGTGGGAAACTACCTGTGAATGGATAGAAACTAGAACATAAGCAGTGCATTTTACAGGGTAATGGTAGCATGTGTAATCACAGGACACTATCGTTGTTCTTAACCTTTCTACCCTTGCTCCTGCTCTCAGGTTGTAGGACAAAGGTGTGTCTGTACATGACCCAAGTTGAGGTACTATTTTAGTCTGGATTACATTGTTCTCACCGTGGCAGCTCATGTATCAAAACTCCTGTGGGTCTGACCTCTGATGCTGATTCCTGTAGTACTTAGGAGGGAGAAATTCAGACATCTGACTTAAAGTATCTTTTTAACATGCCAGAATGTCTGAGCTGAACCATAAGAATGAAATTATGAAGTGTGGTCTTAGTGTTTTTTGATACTTTCATATTATGACAAATTTCATGGTTTAATTTGCAGGTAAGAGGGCTTCCTTTGAAAACTAAATGAAACTGATATTCAGTCGTCATTGCTTGGGAGAAGAAAGGCCTAAGTTGAAAACTCTTTTTTAAAGATGCTGGTGTTTACAAAAAAGTTCCTTTTCCAACTTCTCTTCGGTTTCAGCTTTCTGTGAGGGCAAGTCATCACGTTTTCTATTACGACACAATTAAAATTTTTGTGTTGTGAGCTCAGTGTGAGAAACTTCAGAGAAAGTTCAACCTGGGGAAACAGTGCAAGCTGTCTCTTTAGCAGGCTGATCCATCCAGGAAAAGAAAATTGGAGTCTAAACAGAGAAGCTCTGTGGGAATTGATTCATTTCTCTTCATGTTTCTCCATTGACTCTGAGTATGTTTCTCTTCCTCCTGTAGTCTTTGAACTTCTAGCATTCAAACCCAAAGCTAGAGAGCAATCTCCTTTGTAGCCTTTAGATAAACTTTGGCCTTTAAGTAGGAAAGGAAGCTGGCAGGGTGCCAACTCTCCGTGCTTGTCGGTCTACCATTGCACCTGAAAATAACTTTTGCGCTTTTCCCTCTCTTTCTATCTGGCTGACTTGCAAAATGCAATTTTTGGCCCTTGAAATCATGATAACCAATGATGACCTTGTTTTTTTCTCAAGGCCACCTACAGCTGATATGCAGTCCTCATGTCCCTGACAGTGCTGAACAGTGTGTCTGTGTCCAGTTGGGGAATGCCTGGTTTGACGCTGTAATCTGCAGAGTGACATTCCTTTTTATTCTGGAGGGGAAAACAAGCTTTTACCATCTCCAGGAAATGGGGTTGTGCAGACGGTGTAAGGATCTGATTCTTTAGATAATCTGAGCTAGAGAGAAATAGGGCTGTTTTCAGTTTATTACCTGGTTAGTAACCCATCCAGCATTCCAGACTTGTCCAAGTGTAGATCCTTGCTTTGATTTCACTGTTTACTCTTAATTTTCCCTGTTGAGAAGGATACTTCTGGCAGAAAGAAATTAAATTTAAATACATTCAGAAAATGGATGCATGGACATAACGGACAGGAATTATATTAAGAAAGGAACTCTCTAACATATAATGAAACTGTGTAAAAGTCCCCATGTATGGAAACATTTGTAGTATCTGGGGCTTCTTCCTGTATTTTGGGGAAGCCAGGCAAACGTTAATCTTTGAGAAAGAAAATATTCAGGTACTGTTTTTAAAGAGAAGGTTGTTTTCACCATGGGTACCCTGGAGGAAACTGATTATGGTAGCTGAAGTAATACACTTAAGTGCATTTCTTTGAGAGGACTTTCAGAAACAACAGGTATGAAGTTTCACAAAGTGGTGGGAAAAGTATAAAGTCATCAGGAGGAAGAACAACTGTTGGCTGTCATATCCTAGGAAGAGCAAACTGCTGAGGTTTTCTTTGGTTTTGAGGTGGTTAGCATGGTTACTTGATGGAAGAGAGCAGACCAAAGGAGGGGCGGACTCAAATGTAGCTCAGCAGTCCTTGGGGGTTCTATCTCCTCTACAGTAAGACTTGCCTTTCATTCTGTTTCACATTTAATTTTGAGAAAGATAGTTTTGCTTTTCAGATGTGATTGATCTCACTGGAGATGATAAAGATGATCTTCAGAGGGCAATTGCCTTGAGTTTGGAGGAATCAAACAGGGCATTCAGGGAGACTGGAATAACAGATGAGGAACAAGCCATTAGCAGGTAAACAAACAACTTATGTAAAGCAGAAATTAAATTAAAGAGTTGGAGATTGGCCTGTATTGCTTTTTTATTATTTTTTAATTTAACAAAGAATTAACTTGTTTGTTTTCACTTGTGCTACTTATATGCCTGGCTTCAGGATGTTGCTTTAATATATTGTATGTTCTAAACTGGGAAATAGTCTTATTATGTGTGGGCTAGGAGTTAATAGTATGTTTCATGCTGATGTATTTGTTTAAATATCGAGGAAGTGAATGGAGATTGAGGGTATGTTGTCATATTTAAGTAGGACTTAAAAAGTTTCTCTTTAATAAAAATCAGGTAACAAGCAGTGAAAAACAAACAAAATAAAAACGATTTTAAAAAAGCCAGTAAATACTCAGTTTTACACTGCTCATTTTATAGTAACGTTTTCTTACCTATGGTAAGGCTGAGGCTGGGGGAGTGGGTGTTGTAATGTTATGGCTTGAGTACACTAAGAACAGATGCTATATTTTTAGCTGATAAAGTATGTTACTAACTTCTTTAACAAGTAGGATTTATTAGATTTGTGTAAAGTTAACTTCTTGTTTTAAAGTTTAATGAACTTAACTTTTGCAATTTGTGAATGATGAGAGTCTGCAAGTTAACCTTGATCAGATTTTACAATATCTTTGTGTAGTGTGTATATATATTAAATGTAGATATAATTATGCAATACTTGAGACTTGGAGTAAGCCTGAGCGTAGGGCTGTGTGTGAAGGGTTTTGCTTTTTTCATCTGTGGCTGGTATATAATCTGCAGATTGTTCTGTGGAAAAATGGCAATGATTTGATCCTAGGGTTGGAAGGTTAAGTACTGCTGGCTTGTACAAAAAAACTCAAACAAATTACATGGGGCAAATTTACCACAATAATTCTTTTCCTCAGTACACTACATGAGGCTTACCCGTTTAAGTCCAATTCTGGGTTTATGGTTAGAGTTATTCAGTCATTTTCATTTGCCTTTGAAAAAATAATGCACTTGTTTTGAGAATAAGCATTCCAACAAAGTGTGCCCTGGTATTTGTGACAGAAGCCATCTAGTTATTTGAGTTTAGTGTTAGATATTTTTGGAAAGAAAAGAGGGATGAGAAAGATTTATATTCTCATTTGTAATTGCAATAAGATTGTAAAGGGTCGTTTTTTTTCATAAGGCCTCAGGATATGCATGTGTTCAAGATAATGCAAAAAGTTCTCTCTAGTTTTGATCCAGAAGTGCAGTTCTTACATGTTCCTCTTTGAAGGACAGAGTTGTCATAATTAGAGAGTTGTGATTTAGGCAGTCACTCAGAGATTCGTACCTATTTCAGTACGTGGAAGTCTGTCTGTCTTTTTTACCCCTGCTCAAGGTTTTGACTGCTTCTGCTTCATTTGCTTCTTGTGAGTTTAGAAGATCTAAGTTTTTTTTTTCCTGTAATCATTGTTTTTCATTTCTCAGACTAAAAAGCCATTTTTAGTCTTACCTGCTTATCCCATGACTAATTATTCAACTTGAATTATAGTGCGTTTTTTCTGATTGTGGAAGGCAGTGAACTAGTATGACTTCTCTTTCCACACATAATGTACAAAAGCATGTAGACGCTTTTCAGTTTTATAGGGAGAAAAATGATAGTCTTTTATTTTGATGAAACTGTTAGAGGGAGAGATTTGGTGGCAAGATTGCACACAACAGTGTGTGCCAATTTAAGTGCTTGTTGGTACAGAGGGGGTTATGGAATACCACCTGTAACATATCTTCTGTGCTTGCTGTAGTATTCTTTGGAGCATTTGTTGTACCAGTCCAACTGCAAAACCATACAAGAATATTCAGGAACAGATCCAAAGTATGTCATGGCATGAGAAAAGGGATCGGACTTCCATTCTAAATGGAGGCAGAGGAGTGAGAATGTGAGATTTTGGCAACATTGAGGTACTAAATCAATTCAGTTATGTGCCAGGGTATGCCCTGAGTTGATGATGAATTATTTCCAAATTGTGCAAACACAAGAAACAAATAAATTCTTGCTCTAAACCATTCAATCAGTTTCATTAAGGGCAGGAGTTCAGGCTGTTTAAAAAAAAAATAAAATGATGGAAGTTTACACCCCAAAGAGGAATGTTGGCATTCCAATGGAAAACACAATATCTTTGCAGGACTTGTAAAAACGAAAAGTAGAACAGCATGGTTGTAAACAGTTCAAACTGCAGCCATTTGGTGGGTTTTTTTTTTCATTTACTTAAATATGAAACAAAAATCAAATAGGATCTCATTAATATTTTTAATAATACAGAGTGTGTGCGTATTT
The DNA here is from genome assembly GCA_013399175.1 of Odontophorus gujanensis. Lineage (NCBI taxonomy): Eukaryota > Metazoa > Chordata > Aves > Galliformes > Odontophoridae > Odontophorus > Odontophorus gujanensis. The sequence continues at coordinate 521,617 of VXAB01011486.1, read as the reverse complement.
AAATAATTTAGGTGTAGAGGAGTTTCTTTCAGAGGTATTCACTCTGGTTCAGAATCTGACTTACACTGATTTTGTTAAAGTTTCTGAGGGAGCCGTAATGGAATTTCTTGAATTTTGTAATTAATGTTGTAATGCATGTAGAATTTGTCTTCCTGAATGTAATTGCCTTGTGTTGCTTAATGAGTACATATCTGATTACCGTGTAGGTGTTAAGGAGTGTAACTGAAATGTCCGAGTGTCCAAAAGCTGAACGTCTTGTACATGACGTGTTTAGAGCTATTTACTCTTCTCCCTGTAAATCACCATGGGAACTTTGAATTTTCAGTGTATTTACACATATGAAAAAGCTTTTCCCATTTATATAATTTTTCATGAATTGAAGGAGTGTGAGGCTGGCCAGATAGGGCTTTACTGGGAGAGCCATTAAGGTGATTGAAAGGAGAAATTAGCTGACATACTCATTGTGCCTAGAGTAGTGTCCTTGTTAAAATGAAAGCGTGTACTATGAGGGCATAAGAACGTGTACAATCCCTGTGCCTTTTCATGACCATGTAAAAAATATATATGAATAAAACTGATGAGGACACTGCACTGTGCATTGTCTGTATAGATTAAAGGTGAAACTGGTGAGGAATGTAGGTTTTGGGTTACTTCTGGCTGTCCAGCTATAAGAAAGTCACAGTCATTTTGCTGAGTAGCCTGCTAGTGGAATTCTCTTCCTTCAGTATGCTTAGGGAGTTTCCTTAAAATAGTTTGGCTGAACTTTTATCCTCTGGACACATTTTGCCCTTGTTTTTTTTGCATTATCTAGCTAGCCTCATCAAACGACCCTAGAAATCACCTTAGCTCTGTCTAGCTTGTTATTGAGAGAAATAAAACACTGCTTTCAAGTCTCATGCAAAGCCTGGCATTAACTAACCTTCATTTGAAAGTTACCTTCTGAACAAGATTCCAGAACTTGGAGACGGGGAAGCCTTTGGCCCCATGAGGTTAGAGAAACATGCTATTTGTTGCTTGTAGTTGATGGCTGTGCTGCTGGTGACAGCTGCTGTGATCTGTGATGGTTGTAAAGAGGGTATTTCAGCTCTTTAATCAGAATTGCTAAATCCTCATGCTTCCTTTCTGTAAAGGTATTCATCTTGTTGAAGAGCAAAGCATGAACAAGATATTTTGTCAAGATAGTATTGCAAATCAGGACTTCATTGTTTTGGTTTCAGTGAATGTTATAGTAAAACAAATGAGGCATACTTGCTATACTGAAAAGTGCATTTATTTATCTTGCTTTTGAGCTGATCACCAGGTTCCGTTTGAATATGCTCACTTTTATGTTAGTTTGTATTATAGCTATCATTGTGGCCCAAAACAAATGTGGCATTATAGAATGTACAGCAATTGCATATTCTCTTTGAAGACAAATAATGTTTTAGGTAAAAATGAAGAAAAATAGGAAGTAGTGAGAATCAACTACATTTTTAAGATACGAAATCAGATTTGAGGTGGATCTAGAAATGAGGAAATCATAGAATGATAGAATTGCTCAGGCAAGTCCAACCACAACCAAACCATACTACCTAAACTCTAACAGCCCACTACCAAATCATGTCACCGCATCTAAACGGATTTGAAGTACATTCAGGGATGGTGACTGTATGACAACTGCTGTGTCATGGCCTGAATGAACCACTGATGAGCATCTGGAGAAATGACCTGGTCAGCCCTGGGAGCACAGGTGAAGCCTGGCTCCACCTCTCTTAGACCTCATTTAAGAGCTGACTGCCACTGAGGAGGGTTCTCTTGTTGGAGATCCCTCCTTTATGGAGTTTTTCCTGCAAGGCTAGGTCCTTGGAGATGGCTGAGCATTCCATTTTCTTCTTTCTTTGTAACACCTTCTCATTGCATTGGTCTTGTTGCTACTACAGTGACTCAACCTCCTCTGCAGGGGAGCCTGTTCTAGTGCTTAGCAACCTTTTCTGTAAAGAAGTTCTTCCTTACATCCAACTTAAAACTCCCGTGGTGCAACTTGAGGCCGTTTCCCCTTGTCCCGTCACCAGTGAGAAGAGACCATTCCCTCAATTGCTATAAATAATAGCAATAAAAAAAATACAAAAACATACAAGAAATAAGTTTCTACTGGGGTCATTTATCAGTGTAATTGCCTATTCTTGTGCTCTGTAAACAGTTTGAGAATATACTAGTTCTGAACATACATATCTTGTAAGATATCCTTTACTAGTTTGACAAGAACATTGCTCTAAACAAAAAAAGTTACAGTTGGGAAACTGATGGCTATATAGTGTGAACCTTTTTTCTACTGTGTTTTTTATTGTTTATTATTTTCAATATCTATTTTTAATAAGATATGCAAATTTTTGTCCTTCAGGAACTTCATTTGGAATCTAACCTAAACCTGCTTTCTTTGATGTTTAGTGAGCCCAGAATCAAAGAGGGCAATCCTTCAGGCTGCACAGACTACTTAGATGTTTGTCATATAGCTCCTGAAATGCTGTGCTTGTCAGACTTAGTAGTTCATAGCAGCTTGGTCTTTTGTATAATAGTTGGACTAGATGGTTGGGGAAAGTAGCAGTGTCAGTGTTTCCCACCAGGGAACTTTACTTAGGATTTTGAGATGTTGTTTTATGTCCCAAGTGTGTCTATTTCTGTCTTTCAATTTAGAATATATAGGTACTATGAATTACATTTAAGGTGTGCTTTGTAACCAGATTAAGGATATGTGCTGATATGAGAATGTTATATTAAGTGAAGCCTGAGTTTAGGAGCATAACACCTATCCGATCTTGTCACATGAAATAAGTTCATTCTGCAAATGTGGCTTTTAAAGTAATTACTATGGAAGGTGATTAGTACTATGGCATAAAATGCAAAAATGAAAGTAAAAAAAGCTTGTCTGTTTTTGAACTTTAACCTAGGAAATTTACCTTTTGTTTCCTGTCAGTAAAATAAAAAGTTTTGTGTTCTACATACAGACGAAAGCATTTATAGATGAAAGTGCTACAATAATAGTACTGCCTAAAATTCTTTTAGACCATCATATTTGAATCTGATTCTTAAATAATTAATGACTTACAGATATGACTGTTGTATTCATTATTCATAGTCCTCATAGTAAGGCCACTCACTCACTGATATTACAGTTATTCTGTTACCTTTTGGAAAAATAATATATCTAACTGTGAAACAGTGTCATAAGATTGTGTGTAAATCCACTTTAAAGCCAACTTCAGTACAGTTGTTTATCAATTGATATGGTTAGGATGTCTGATGCAGTAACTGAAAGTGTTTTACTACGTTGTTTTTTGTTTTGCTTTGGTTCACTTTTGTCTTTTCCCTTCCTTCTGTTCCCAAAGAGTCCTAGAAGCCAGTATTGCAGAAAATAAAGCAAGTTTAAAGAGGACACATCCAGAGGTATGGAGTGACTCTCCAAACCCTTATGATCGGAAGCGACAAGACAACTGTCCGGTGGGGTTGAAAAACGTAGGAAATACGTGCTGGTTTAGTGCTGTCATTCAGGTAAACACCATCTTTGGTCAGCACCTCATTGTATTTAACATATTGTGAGTTATCTTAAGGGGATAACTTAAGATATCTATTTTCCTAGGAAGTTTAAGGCGTTGAATAAGGTGTATTTGAGTATTACTTTATTTACTGTCATCTTAACATGCTCAAATATATGTCTGAAGTTCATGAAGTACTACAGCAAGTAGTTTTACTACCAAGTAAAGCTTCAAAATTGTGAGTTTTTAATGATTTTTTTTGTATTAAGAAGTTGTTGAAGATGAGGAGTTGAGTCTTTGAAGATCTTGAGTGCCTGCAGCTCATGCTGACATCAGTGACAACTGTGAATGCTGAAAAGCATGCAAATTGATTAGGGATGAGGGACAGGCTTTTTATATTAAAAGCAGCGTATGCGAATGACTGGAAGGTGGTGGCTGACTAGGTAAGGGAAATGAGATCCCCTCAGTCATGGAATGCTTACTAGCATAGCTATGTCGAGATATAGTGGAGTAGAGCAAAAGAAGAAATAACTGGTAGAGAATTAAACTTGAGAAACAGAAAGGGGAAGATGCGATGTGGATGCCTCTGTATCTGTTTCGAGATTTGTTACTTAATACAGTCACTATATGTGCTCTTTAGCCTAGTTGGGTTTTTTTGGGGTGTGATTGTTGATTTGGAATAAGTGTTTAGCTTGACTACTTACATGGAGGCTTCTTGTATCACTTAGTAAACACTTCATTTTTTAAAAAGATAAAATCAATAGGTGTGTACAGATTCTGTAACTTGTTTTACGAAATATAATGTTCTAATATCATATGGTGGGTTTTAAAATCCATATATGTTTTTGTAGATACCTTCAAAATCATCCAAAACCACAAATATCTGTGGCTGAATGTGGAATACAATATGGTTTTGGTTTCCTATTTATTTACAAGAAACAAATTCAGCATATTTTTTCATTATCTGTGATTTTTAGTGAATCAAATGAAATGTTTAATTTTTAACAGATTGCTTCAGCAGGTTAGTACTTCCAGTGAGTTAATTGTTTCCGTAACAATGGGTGTTGTACCTCTGGCCAAGTCTATTTAGATCTATGTTCCGCCTAGCAATTTACACAAATGCATGCTCACAGAGAAATACAAACAGAAAAATTTACAGTTCTGTTTAAAAAATCACATCAAAACCTTCAGCTACTGTAATCTTGGGACCTTGTTTCTTGATCCTCTGCAGTTTTAGTTGATAATCCCCCTGGATTTCTCTGTTGTGCACTTGTCTCCCTTGAGAATTCCGGTCTTCTTTTGTTCACAGGGTTCTTTGTGTAGGAATTCTGTAGTTCTTCTCCCTACTACTTGAAGAGCTGCCTCTTTTGTTTTTGAACCTGACTCTCTCTAGCTTTTTCTGGTGACCTTCACATTGGTGGTAGACAGGACAAAAGTTGACTGCTGTTACATTTCTGTATACTTTTGTGATGTTTCTCTTTGAACAAGTTGTCTTTTTTTTTTTTTCCAAGATGACTGCTGAGTAATTGTTTATATAAAACCTGTTATAACCTCTGACCAGCTTTCTTGTCCTTCTCCAGGTCTTCTCTAGCTCTAGTAGCTGTTTTGTTGAGGGACCAAAAAAGTTCTCCCGCAGCTTTGGAGGGGGTATGAATTCAATGAGTGACGCAGTGGGGACAGATACAGGTTGTCCAGGATGGACAACCAGGGATGACAAGGCAGGACATTGCCTTCCTTGGGAAAAAGCAGTTCAAATGTACAGTGTATATATTCAACAAGATAAAACTTGTTGAATTTGGTGGTCAAGTTCAAAGGAGAGGCTCATAACAGACTAAACAGGGTGCCATCTTTACAAACAACCTGATCTGGTTGAGAATATGGACAAAGCCTTGCTTACAGGCAGTGAAGATCTGGAAATAAAGGAGGCCTACTGAGGATTTTGGAAACGTCCAAGCATGAAGAGGTGGTGTTAGCAAAGTGATAACTCGCTTAGAATTAATGCTGACAAAGGGTATCTAAGATAAAAAGAGCTTTGACTTAGTGATAGCAGGCTCATATAAAGTTGAGATATTCAGTGTCTGCTCTGCCTCACTTCACTAACAAGGTCTCTCGGCTCCCTGTGGCTAGATGTGGGTGATAACTATGAACAGTGGATGAGAACTGAGTCAAATGTTACTTGTTGCTAGCTAGGCCCATGTAAGTTCACGGGACCCACTGGGCTCTATTCAGTGAAGCTAAGAGAAGAGGGCAAGGACTTAGCAAGGCTGCTGAAATTCTCAGACTCTCAATGACCAGGCTAAATTGTCAACTTTGGGAGTGATGAGATGGTCAGCCTTTGCTAACCAGTGAAAAGTTGGAGCAAGGCTTTTCACAGCACTGCATATTGAGAGGACCTCATTAAGTTCAAGAAAGTCAAACGCAAATTCCTGCACCTGAGTGGAGGTAATCCCAAACATTACTATAGTTTCAGTGCTGATTGACCTTCTAGAGAAGGAGTTGGGGGTTACTGATGGACCAAATATTTGACGTAAGCCTGCAGCCAGAAAGCCAGTTGCATTCTGGATTGCATCAGAAGAATCGTGACCATCGGGAAGAATCACCTCCTTTGACCTATCTTTTAAGATAGGCTGACAGCGTTGGAGTTGTTTAGGCTGAAGATGAAAAGGCTCCAGGGAGACCTTGTAGTGACCTGCCAATATGTAAAAGGGTCCTACAAGAACGGTGAAGAAGGACTCTTTACCTAGTTGTAGGACAAGGGATAGTGGTTTTAAACTTAAAGAATAGATTTAGGTTATAGAAATTCTTTACTGTGAGAGCGGTGAGACACTGAAACAGATAATGGAATAATAGCTTGGAGCCCATCATTTTCTATAACTTTTAGGATTGCTTTCCACCATGTACCTCACCATACATTTATATGTGTTGAGTTTTGCTATCTTATTACATAGCCACTCAGTCCCATATGATCCTTCTGTCTGTTAATAGAATAATCTAGGTTCAAATAGACTTTTAAGGTCATTAAGTCCAGCTGTTAACCTCATGCTTCCATTAAACCTTGTCTCTAAGCACCATGTTTATACATCTTTTAAATACCTCTGAGGATGGTGACTCAACTATGTAGGTTGCTCTGAAAGCAGTGCCTCCTATTTATTTCCATGGAAACTACAGCAGATACAAAGACAGCAACAATGCTATTTGACAGAATAAAATCTCAACCACAAAACACTATTTTTTTTTAACATAACTAAGCATGCATTTTTAACATTCATATTTGTCAGTGATGAGCAAGAGCTACACTTGTAAAAGTCTGCATGGCTGTCTGTAATGTGGCTTTTCTTTCAAGATAGTGTTACCCTACTGAAATGCATTACCCACTACCTCACTATGCTTACATCCACTGTTTGGTCTTCATAAATTTTCAGCAAGCATTTATGAATGTCTATTACTGCAGTTCTTTCTGCATGGAGGAATCCACCTTTGTCTCAGCAGCCTATTTCAGTGCTTCACAACCCTTTCATTGAAGGTTTTTTTTTCCTAATATCCAACCTAAACCTCCCCCGGTGCAATTTGAGATCATTTCATCTTATCCTATTCTTGTTTCTTTTGAGAAGAGACCAGCCATGCAACTTCTTTTGAGATAGTTATAGAGAGCAGTAATGTGTCCCCTAAGCCTCTTTTTCTCTATGCTTAACAACCCTAGTTCTCTCACCTGCTCCTCATAAGACTTTTTCTCAAGACTCTTTGCCAATTTCATTGCTCTAGCACCTCAGTGTCTCTCTTATAGCGAGGGACCCAAAACTGAAGATATTTGAGATGAAGCCTCATCAGAGCTAAGTGTGGTGGGGACTGTCACTTCCTTAGTGCTGCTGGCCTCCCTATTTCTGATGCTATTTCTATATTCTCCCTACCACTTCCCTCACCACCTAAGGGAGTTTTTTCCTGTTCTCAGACCTCTACGCGTGTAATAAGTTATCACATTTGAATTTTATGTTTTCCTAGGATCTTTTGAATCTTTACTTCTCTCTCCTCCTTTCCCTATTCCCTTTCATTCACAGCGCTTTTTTTCAATAGCAGAAACGTCTTAGTGCTACTATAGAGGAACATTTTATTTCAGTAGAGGTCTTTGCAGTGCTAATATGATTTAGCATTTTACCTTCTCTATTTTGTAATCAGATTTCACATGTCCATAACAGTTCAGAATCTCAAGACTATTGATTTTGTGTTTATTTGCATTTTCATTAAAATATTTCCTTTCTTAATAGGAGACTGCAGGTTTTTGAATAAACATTTCAAAGGGAATTTGAGTTTTAATTTGTCAGCCATAGAAATAAGGACAGGGGGCTAAGGAATGTAAAAGCTCTAGACCTATGATTTCATGTTATTTATACCTGACATGAAACATTATACTTTGAAAATTGGTTGTAAAGAGGACTAGCTAGTTCTGACGATCATCATCCGTATTATATGAAAATCTGTGGTATTGGGAATTATAATGGTTTGGCCCTATTTAGGTCCATGTAATTTATTCACTCGAATGTAATTCAAGTAAACCATTGGCAGATTTATAACTTCAATTGGTTGAAAATTTAGGTTATTAATATTGTCTGTCAGCAAGAAAGACTTGTTTTAAACAACCACCCCAGGAAATTTAATGCACATTAATTTAGAGCATTTGCTAATACCATATTTATTTATCCACAGGGACAAATTGACTCCTTGAGTTGCATTGACTGTGTAGACGTATTTTTGAGCTTTCTTCAGGAGTCTTTTGAAACTTGACACATCACATAGGTCAACAATATCTAAATGTTAACTACTGTCAATCACAGTGATATATTGCGTAATACAATCTAAAACTAAATTGCAAAGAAAAAAGATCCTTCTATTTCAGACTGGCTTGTTTAAAAAGGAGTACGCTTTTGACATGTTGACAGGTTCCTTATGCAATGCATGTTGTTTTTATAGACACCAATGAGATAACTTAGTCAAATGCAATTATCAGTGGCTTATTTGCATTATTAGCATGAAATACCTTAAAATACATTTGCAGTGAGTGACAGCAAACACTAACAAGTTTTAAGCATTTCTAGAAGTACTGACTTTTATTTATGCATTAGAGAAATATGTATACATGGAAGTCATTCTCTTTGGTAGGAAAGAGGGAAGTCTCTCATCAGATTACCCTAAAAACAAAACTGTTTTCAACAGCTACGTTCAGTATGACTGGAATCAACATTAGTGTTTTTCTTGAGTGTAAAAGTCTGTCCTGCTGTCGAAAGCTTAATAATAACTTGACTATAGTGTTCTGGAAAACGTGTCAAAACAGAACTATGTGTTCGGTTTCATTCTGAAACTGTATGTTTCAGTTTGAACAGCATGTTCAATTCTTACCTGCCAGTAAACTAATCAAGTCCCTAAACAATTTCCTCAATCCTTTTTGGCTTTCAATAAACTTGTCTTCTTCGAAGAATTCACCCATACATACTTGATACTGTTTAGGTAGCTTAATATTTATTGAGCCTGTGCAATTGTCTCTTTTTTGTAATGCTAAGCATGAATTAAGTTCTTGCAGGACTTATGATTTACACTATTTCTACATCTTAGGATACATGCTTTCCTGCAACAGTTGTCTGTAGACTGTCTTCTTATGCACATTGTTGCCAAGATTGTTTATTTTAGGAGTAACTGTAAGGAGTAACTTTATATTTCTGAGTTTGAAGCAGAATTTCTGTCATGTCCCAGAAGCGTTTACCCTTTGAAAAAGGTGTCACAGGAGATATATCAAGTAGCTGACCATTGAATGAATGCTGTGCTGTCAGTGCCCTAATACAGGGTTCTGATGGAAGGAAGAAAGGGTGTGTATGAAATCATTTGAAAGTTGTGCTGTAGATGCAGTTCTATTTCTGCCACCCCTTGTCCCATATTTAAAGTACGAGGTGCAGTGTTTACTTGGGGCTTTGAACTTCCTGAGTGCTTATTTGGATCATAGCTGCCCACATTAGCAAATGAGTTATCTCAACAGGACCAATGGGATTTGGTGTGTCCATGTACTTTTCTATGGTTGTTTGATTTCAGAGTCTAGTTAGTCTTTCAAAAATACAGCATTAAAATATTTTTCCCTCCCTCAAACTGTATAGGTTGCAGAACAGAGGATTAAGCTACAGTCTTTAAAAGCATAATTTTCCATGACTGTCCTTTAACTATTTTGACTTCATAATGGTACTTCAGGTGTTCCACTCTTGTTTTCGATTTAGGAGAAACCTCTCTTTATTCCTGATGTCAGTGTATTTGGGGCTAGGCTCTCATTTGATCCTAAGTATTTCCCTCTGGGAAGAGGGAAGTCTTCTCAGTCTTGATTGTGAATCAGTGTTTTCTTCAGGGTTGGTGGCTCAGCTACCATTCTTGCTATGTTTGAAGCAGTTCACAGTGAGAGTCTTAATCTTTAAATTGTTTTGTTTTTCCTATTGGTCATGTTGAATTAAGGACATTGTGATGGATGATACCAAAAAACACATTATTATCTGAAAGAGTTGCATATATGCTCATTGTATTATGCTCATTGTATGTAACTCTTGCTTCCCTAGACATTTAAAAGAAGAATTGATGTTGAGCAGCTTTCAGCCTGCAGTCTCTGAGTTCCAGTTGTTGCTGGCACATTTTCTTTCCTCTGTTTTGTCTGTGGAACAGCCTGAGGTGGAAGTGGATGGAGAATGTGGTTTAAACTGTTCTGTAGAGTTTCACAGGCAGAGGAATGAAGATGTTGGGAGTCTAGGTTCTCTCCTTCCTTCCACTACTACTTCTGTTACACAACTGAGTAAAAATCTACCTGATTCTTCCAAGTTCAGACATCCTGTGATCCTTTCATACGAGAGATTCCTTTTCTTGCCTTTTGTTTTTCAATGTGGCCCCAATTTTCACCTGTTACTGCTATGGTTTTTCAGACTTCCATTATGTTTAGTATACAATCTGAAATTTATTTTATGAAGTATTGAAAAACCTTAATGATGATGGCTTTAATTTTGACTTTTAACAGGATTTATTGAAAATAAAGCATACAGAATAGAAGTGCTGAGTCATGAACCTTTGTGTTGTTTCTAGGTTCAGAAGGATGTAAAGCTGTGAAATTGCTTAGGTATATTGTGTACTTGTGCATTTAAGCAAGAACTTCAGAACTGTAACCATGTTAGGAAAACTTGGCTGTTCCTTTTTGTCCTAGCAGGATTTTTTTTCTTGAACGTGTAACAGAGGAGTGGTTGAATGGCATTTCTTATTATGTGCCAAGACACAAGTATAAGATGAGTTATTCTGGAAGCATCTCAGATCGTGCTTATCAGTCTTCTGAATTACGGTCATGTTCTGAATTTGTTGCTTCAAATGAGTAAACATCCTCTAACTGCAGGCGGGTAATGCTATGGTGAGCTGTTGATCTTAAAATGTTGACTTAACCCAAGTGTGCGTAAGTTCTTAGGTTAGGTTGACTTTTTAGATTGAACAGTACAAAAACTGTTTTCCATCTTCTTCCACGTTAGAGCAAAGCCTTCTAGAAAAACAAAACATGACAGCTTAAAACTGTTTTTCAGCAGTTCGGAATGTTGAATTGTTGGCCGTTTATGAATAAATATACTTTCTGAGCTGCTTTCCAAAGCTTTTAAGATCTATGATTGAGTGTCTCTGTGACTGAAAATTCTGAGCTTTTTCCCGATTCCGCTGTGCAAGCAGAGTTGTTCTGCACAAATTCAGCCATGAGATTTGCCTCTTCTTACTTAAATGGAATTTTCTGAAGAACGTGTGGATTTCCAGGAAAGCTTTCAATTGTGCCAAATTATCAGTGCAGAGGGGAAAGAAGCAACATCAAGATTATGCTCTGGGGGATTTCCTCGTTTTGTAAGGTCTTTTTCTGTAAAAGGTGGAAGACAGTACACAGGGCTACAAAGTACCTAGGAGGCAAATATACTTAAAATTCTCTTTTATTTTTAACACTGACTATTTTCTACATTGTAAGTAAAACATAATTTTATGTGCAAATGCAAATAAATATAGGAGTCAATTTCATTTTAGTTTAAGCATTATTCTTCGCATATACTTGTTGTTGTATTAATTTTGCTGAATGTTTTACTGATATGTGATGTATGCATCAGTTTTAACATAGGTCAGATGACCACATTTAATACTTGCCATTAGTCACTATTCCAATAAACAGGATTTATTACTTACCATGAACAAGACATGAACAAATGGAGTAGCAGGCAGCCCCATTGTAAGTTACAGGGATGTGCTGGGTGTGAAGGAGTGCAGCACATAAAACAGAACAGTCAGTGCAGTGGTAACAAACAATCCTGTTCATATACTTCTGTTATCAAAAGAGTAGGTTTAAGAATATGAACGACAAAGTTAAGTATATCATTGTATAGAAAAGGTGAAGAAGGCCTTAAAGATAAGAGAGAAACAGTGCTGCTGAACTAGTGGTGTAGAGTTCAAAAGACTTGAGGTTTGGAGAGAAGTGAATTTATAGCCAGTGAAGTTGCTTGTGTTTTTGCAGTATGACACTGGTGTTCAGTCTTCAGTCTGCGGAAGTGCTAAATCACTAATAAGCTTAAGTGCAGTAGCATTTTATTTCTGAACCCTTAACTGTTCAAATATCAGTAACTAGTAAGTTTAAGTAACGTGCTAATGTGTGCAGGGGCTAGCATGTATTCCATGTTGTTCTGCATTTTCTTTGACGTAGGTTATAAGCATGAGTGAGAAAGTTAACCGTAATCATATCCAGTTGACCCCACTAATAACTAACTCTATGTACAGTAAAGCACCAAAAATTATTTACAAAGTGAAGTAAGGATGCAAGCCTAATTCTTCATATTGGCTGAGGCAACCTATTCGGAATAACACATTTAGTGACATAGGCAGAACTCTTTCTACTGTTTACTTTTGGAACAATAATACTGTATTCATTCTTGATGATTGCTCTATGCCTGCTATACAGAATGAAGGTACACATGGTCTCTGCTTTGTGGCTTTAAAATGTGAATAAATATAAAATCAGAGATGCACAAAAGGCCCAAGATAACTAAATGTTATCTTAATGAATGAGTATTTTAGTGTGTTAATGAGTATGTACATTTTTAACTTATGCAAAATATTTTAGCTAAATGCTAGTACCTGAAACAGTTCATTATAGAATTCAGTATGAATGTATGCTTCTTTCCCTGTGCCAAAGACTTACTTTTTAAGCTGAATAAGACATCTTTTGATTTGACTTACAACCAAATTAAGTCCTTAATTTTCTTTGCCAAAATTCAAGTTTGTATTTTTCTCCTCTTAAATCTTAAACCTTAACACTAATTTGGACAAATTGTTTGCTAGTATTTGCTGCAGAAACACTGGTATTGCTACTCTCACATACAGTAGCGGTGATACTGACCATTTTAAATCCAGTTCTCTTTAATAAAAGGGAGCCTACGAAATAGTATGCCACAAGAATGAAAATTGCACAGATATTTTTGATGCTGTTGTAAGAGAAACCTCAATGATGACCGTATTTTACAGAAGTCAGTAAAAAAAAAAAAGACACAGTAAATGTGACAAAGCCCAGTGCTGTGCCTGTACGTATGTCCTATTTTGTTGGCTAAGCTTTTTTAGTAACCAAGATATTTTCCTTTCTGTTGCTTAACGCCTTAGGAAAAGTTTTGGTTATCTGCAGCTACTATGACATTGGTCAAGTGTATTCATTCTACGTAAATGTCATCAGTAATTTTCTGTGAAACAAAGATGCTTTTGGCATCCTGCAGATTGATTTAGAATTAGTAGTCTGAATCTCTTCAATATGAGCTTCAGAGAATAATTTGAAGGTTCTTCCTTCTGACATTAATCTTTGTAATGAATAAAAAGATGGCTATGTTTGTTGTATTAGAAAGCTGTACGTTTCCATGTGAACTTTAGAAAGGTAATCAGTATTAAAAATTCATCAGCTCTTGCTCAAAAATTTTAGCTTCTTTGTCCTCTGTGGTGGAAGCAAATACAAAATTTCTGATCAAGGAAAGCTATGATTTTGCCCCAGAAATAGCTGGTTTTAGTGCCCCGTGCTTACAGATCTTATAAGAATTCATTAGAGAGTGTCTGCCCTAACCTACATGCAACAACTTCAGTTTTCTTTGTTCTACATGTAGGAGAACAGTAATTCTACTCTCCAAGTATGTTTGGTGGCAGTACCTTTACTATTTTGGGTCTCTGTTGGCAGCTGTTAATGATGTGTTGCATACTAAGCTGTTATGGATTTAATATGCTAATTTATATTCTTGCAGTATTAATATAACATCACAGTACTTGAATGTTAAGAATTAATCCATTATTATGCCAACCTGAATTCTGCCAAGGTCTTTATTTTGATAATCCTAGACTTTTAGAAGGGAAAAGGGGATAGATAGGCAGGATGTTTTAGGTGCAACCAAGGCTGCTTATATTCTGAAACAGGTTGGACTGCGTGTGACTAGGTTGTATATTATTCAGAAAAGTGAATTTTTTTGAGATCTTATATTCTTGAAGCTTCAACTACCAAATTCACATTGACGTGACAGAAAATATTTAGGTTGCTCTGAAAGCAATGCCTCCTATTTATTTTTGTGGGAACTACAACATGGGATACAAAGAACACAGTAACACTTTGGTAGCACAAATTCTGTGCTACGAAACACTTTTTCAACATAGTCATCGCCATTAGGTGATTTGTGTGAATGAGCTGATAAAGTTGCTCTTCGTTTTGTGCTGTGGCAGCTGTACATGGCTGTCTGGATCTTGGCTTCTCTTTCATGTCACTGTTGCCCCTGCTGAGACACACCAACCACTGCCTCTCTGTGCTCATATCTGCTGTTTGGTCTCCATAAATATTCAGCAAGTGTCGATGAATGTCAATGGGTGCATTTTTTTCTGCATGGAGGAATTCACTGACACCTCTGCTTCATGCGTGCTTCCATGTCAGGTGCAGTTCTGTCAAACTGCCCTTCTGCTGCTGTCTGTTGCATACAACAAAGTGTATGAATATTGATGGAAAGGTTCAACCTTGGTTGCCATGCAACCAACATCTGCCTCTGATTTTATGGACCAATGTAAAAAATAAGAGATGTTACTTTCAGAGCAGCCCTCGTATGTCTGCATCGCTACCTATACCAAGGCAGACACATTCGTTCTGCTGCCATTCAGTACTGGTATTTGAAGTCCTTGAACTGACACTGATTATTTTATGTTATTTTTTTTTTTTACTTGTTCTTGGTTTTCATGGTAATTTTAACTGGTACTACTGTCTCCCACATCCATGTGTTTAGCTGTGGGAGAACGACTCTGAACAGTAGATGAGGACTGAGTCAGAGGTTACTTGGCCCAGAGGAATTGTGTGGGCTCTTCTGAACTTCGAAGGCTGTCAGAATCTGCCTGGACAAAATGCTGAGCAGTCTGCTCTGATCTCCCAGCTAGTCTGTGTTGTGATGTAACCCAGCAGCAGCTCAGCACCAACATGTGACCATTCTCTCCTACAGGATGGGATGGGGGAGGGAACTGGAAATGGAACGATACTTATGAGATAAAAACTATTCACTAAGACAGAGGAGGAAAGTGGAAACAAAATGCAGTGATAAAAATATATGTGGGTCAGTGGCATTACCACCTGCTGAATGACACCTAATGCCACCAGCACGAGGTCTCACCCTGCTGACTGATGCCCTCAGCTCCCAATCAGTGCTGCCTGTGGCCAGCTTCCCTCAGTGTTGTGGCCTTCTGTGTAGTGCCACGTGGTACGGAATGACCCCTGTCCTCCTTCAGGCACTGTCTTAGCCCTACCCTGTGCCCCATGTCATTATGGCGATGGCCCTTTCCTGCTGAGTGGCCTGGTCCAGCCCCAGGTGTGCATCCATCACTCAGCAACAACCAAATCGTGTATGATTGGCTCTGTTCTGGATGAAACCAGGACATCTTGCTTAGAGCACAAGATTGTACAGGATGATTTCCATGGGTGCATTTCAATCCTAATAATCCTGGAACAGCCTGCCCAGAGAAGCTATGAATTCCCCATCCCTGAAGGTGTTCAAGGCCAGATAGGATGGGATCCTGGGCAACCTAATCTGGTGAGTGGCAAGCCTGCCCATAACAGCAGGGTAGGACTGGCTGTGCTTTTAAGATTTCATCCAACCTAAGCTGTTCTATGATTCTGTAACGCTGCTGTAAGGAAGTTTTAGGTGAGCTCATTTATGTCCCCTAAGGTTTTTCTCTGAAGTACTTACTGCACAAACGCCAGTTGGTCTTGGGCATGCTAAGAAAAAATAAAGAGAAATTTCCCGAAGTTGATAAAGCTTGGCATAAAAGCTATGACATGAGTCTGTCCTATTAGCATTGTGGACAGTTAATTACTGCATGAGTGTTTTGCTGCTTCTCAGAACAAACATGCACAGTGTAAGATGTAAGACTAGCTTGAATTTTTTAATAAAAGTTTAGTAACTCAATACCTTTAAGAACTCCCCAAAATAATTTTGTATGGAAAAAAGCTAAATGAAAAGATGCATCAATCCTAAATGATCCTCAACTGTTTGCTGAAAAAAGTTAGTTCAGTTTACTAGAGCTGCATGCTAAGAGTTCTGGATTAAAGATATGTATGTCAAAAGAATGTGGATCAAATGTCAGGCAAAAAAAGATAAACTTTTCTGTATGTACTTGGCACTTTGATAGCACTTGGGTTAGTCATGGAGAGAAATCAAGACACTATATTTCAGCAGCTGTTTTGTCTTGTACGTAAGACATTGCTATGTTTTGCTTGATGAAGAGCCTGTCAGTGGAATGCTGTTACATCATAAGACATAACTTCAATTAATATGAACCTCTAGAATGTCACTTGAATTAAATGTTAACGTTTTCTGTGCTTTGAGTAAGTAAACAAAGGACTTAGTGTTTTAATCTTCCTTCTCTGTAAGGAAGGAAAAAAAGGGAACCTGTATTCTGAACATAGAAACGGGAAGGAAAAAAGAAAAAGTTGCCTACTTGATTGTGTTGGCTTAGCAAGATCAGAAAGGTCTTTCTTTGGTGATGTTTGAGCAGGAGTGTGTTTTTCTTTTTTTTTTCCTTCTTTTTTTTTCTTTTTTTTTGTCTTGTTTGTTTGTTTTTGATGTAAAAATATTGGGAAGGACAACATCGGTAGCCTTCTGACTTTGGAGATGCTCTGTACTCTGATGTATGGGAAAATATAAAATTCAGAAAAAGCTTTTTTATGAGAAGAGTTGGGAATGCTGCAACTTCTCATAAATTCATCTTATTTCAAAATGTTTTAAATTCTTAGAATAGACCCAGTGGATCTTCATACTCACTTTGCATTATGGAGTTGAAATCCGTGAAATCCACTGTGGCCTGTAACTTATGTCTTTACTTGTGTAGGTCAAGTTGCATGATCAAAATCAACTGCCAGGGTTGGAAAGTTCTGCCTTTCGAAAATAAATAGCTAATATGTGAACAGGGCAAAAAACAAACAAACAAACAAAAAAACCCAACAATGTTATAGATTGTGTAAACAAAAATGATGACTAAAGTTGGATGAATAAGAGAGTCTTTCCGACATTAAGATAAAATAGATCCTTTTTGTAACCCTTTCTTCATCAAAATGCTGGTCTACTGTAATGAAGTGATATTATTAAGCCTAAATCATTTTTAAGCAACTCACTTGAACTGAAGAAGTTTGTTCAGAAAAGCAAGAATGTAGTTACAAAGTGCTGAGTATGTTAATTATTTGCTACAGCTTTGAACATTTATTCTTGTGATCAAAAGTCTTGTTCTTGTACTATCCTGGTTCCAGGCTCTGTACTGCAGTATTGTGTTCTTTGTAGGTGTGCCCATAGGAAACTTTTCTTGTCCTATTGTTCATAAAATAACAGCAGCTCCTTGCCAAGTTGTATAGCCTAGTTTCCTTACTCTAATGTGCAGTGTTCATATCCTTCAATAATGGAAAGAATTGACAGAATGCAAAAATTATTAATAATTGCAAGTGGATTTAGTTGTGTGTACAAAGATAGCGCTGCTCTCCATTGAGGAGGTAGATTATACAGGAACTACAAGACAAATTTCATGTGGCCAAACAAGCTTTCATTTTGATTTGAAAATTAATGGCTATGTGATTAATAAAATAATAAATAATAAAATTATTGCTCTAGAGAAGTAATTTCTTCTGCCTATCATATATTGTTCTTATTCCAGTTATATAATTGTTGAAAACAATTTAAAATTATATCATGCAGGGTTGTTTTTTTTTTTGTGAAAAATGATTGTGTAGTATTGAAAATGTTTCACAAAATTAAGCTTTTTTAGAGTTTTCAGAAGTGCTTAAACGCTTTTCTTCTTTTCCTCTTCAGTCATTATTTAACCTCCTGGAGTTTCGAAGACTTGTTTTGAATTTCAATCCTCCTGCAAATGCTCAAGACTTGCCCCGAAACCAAAAGGTAAATTAGAAGCTGATTTCTCATAATGGTTGATGAGGACATTTCTCTATTGTAATTGAATTTTTTTTACTGTTCTGTAGCTTAAATTAGTACATTTTATAGATGTCAACTAACACTGCTTTGAGCTTTCTATTATGGGTCTTTCCTAAAACATGTTGGCTACAGAATAGAGTAGTATTTTCTTAACATCCTGGCCTGTATGCTAAACAAATTCTACTGCTACTTAAACTAAATTTGTCAAATGGTCTTCTCTGATACAGCTGTGGTAGCACTTATGCTAGTGAGTGCACATTTTGTATGCGAAAGTAGTTTGTATGAACGAACATGTTCTATTCTGATCCTCTTATGCTGCAAATACAGGCATACTTTTGGATTACTCTGCATGGTTTTGGTCAGTGTAGTTTTACCAGTAATATTGGTACTGTTGGCCTGACTTTTTCTTTTTTTTTTTTTTTTTTTTTTTTTTTTTCCCCCCATGAGGGGTATGTGTTAATTATTTGTAACTCAAGATCTGGCCTTTTCTAGTCTTTTAGCGAGGTGATTGTAAACATAAATTCTCCAATGTTCATTATGGTATTCATATAGCACTGGGGAGTATAGAAGTTGGCTTAAGAGTTCTTGTAACCTCAGACTAATGTGGAGGAATGGGCATGAACTGAGGGGCAAAATAGACCAAGTTATTTTCCTTTAGAGGGTATCCTCTGAGGAAAGATGAATGGGAGCACAGTGAATTCCGTGTTAAATATTCTTTTGTAAGGAAGAAATAGGAAGAAGAAGTTGCTCTCTGTTATGTAAAAACATTTAGTATCCTAATTTTCAGCAATTCAGAGCAGTGAATTTTTTGTATATCCAGTAATAACACTATTGTCTTTTGCCCATCCCTTTCAGATTTTATAAAGGGAGTGTGCTGACAGCTTTTAAAGTCATTTGGCATTGGAGGATTGACTGGAATGTTCAGTAGGAAAAAAGAGCTGCAATTTGAAAAGCAAAAGAAAACAAATAGAGATAGTGTCCATTTTCTAAACCTTTAGGTATGCACCATAAAAGGGAAGCTGCATGTTCAGTCAGAACTGTATAATCTTCCCTTTTCACCTCCGCCCCCCTCTGCTTAAAAAGCAAGTTGTCACTTGTTTTCTTTAGGAAAAAAATGTTTGCGTTAAATAATGAGATTTTGTGAAAACACAGCATTTATAGAATTAGGAGCACATCACGTGTGGATAAAGGATTGGTATATTCTAGTAAGAAGTATGGGATAAAACATTCTTTGCTCCACCAAGGCAGATCGCATGTAAGAGATGGTATGAATGTGATTATGACAAGCTTTTGTCTTTGAAAAATATCTTACTCAAGCATTGTTACTAGCAACTGTATGCATTTAGCAATTCCTAAGTGCCTTTCTTAGAAATTCTTGTAATGACAAACAATATTAAGGCTGCATGAAATTATGAGACAACAAATCATAGGATTCATTGAAGAATCTTGCTTGCTTGCAAGCCTACAACTGAGAATGTCTGGGAGCAGTTCATATCCTCTCCTGTGTTTAAACTTAACTTAGATTCCAGAGTGGAATTACACTTCATTCATATACTTGTGTCTCTTATCTGAAGCTGAAAAAGGATTGTATTAACATTAAGGTATTTTTGGGGGAGAAATAAAAGGAACAAAAAAACTCTGGGATTTCTGTCTGCTTGTTTTAACAGATATCTTGACCTACAGTGATATATTTATTTATTTATTTTTGTAAGTGGTGGTGTTTTGTTCTAATTTTGTGCATGCATGTGTGGTGTGTTCTTGTTTTTTCTTTTTCCCTCGCCTAGTATTAAATACCGGGTGTAACTTGAACTAGTTATAATAAGCTCAGATTTTCAAGACCTTGCTTTGGATCTTGTTTTGATTCTTACTGATGGAAAGTAGAGTTTTCTGCTAGGATTGTGATGTTGTCATGGTATAGAATTAAAGCATGTAATTGCTCTTCAGCGCACAGTGAAGTGTTTCTGTCATTTCTTAACAGTATATTGAATTCAAACACTATTAATAATTTGGTGTGCAAAATTTTCTATCCAGAAATCATTGGTAAAAATTGTGGCTTAACAAATAAAACTACAGCTACCACGACCACAAAAGCAACAAAATCCACATACGTTTATTTCATCTGATTGAACTTTGCTTTTCTTGACTTTTAAACTTCAACATACACTTAAAATCTCAAATCAACTTTTCTTCCTTTGTTAAATTTATTTTTCTTCATTAGTATGTCACTTAGCTTCTTCCCATGGAACAAAATATGATTCTTTGTAGTTACTGCATCCTATATTCTCTCCCAGTACTCTTATCTGTTCATGTGACAGCATGATTTATTGCTGTTAAGAGAGAGGCTGTGTAAATATTTGGTGTAGAGTAGGTCTTCAAGAAGTGATCAGTTACTACAGGAGAAGAGTTAATATGCTGTGAAGGTTCATAGATTCATAGATTCATAGATGCATTAGGTTGGAAAGGACCTACAAGATCATCTAGTCCAACCATCCTCCTATCACCGTCCCTACCCACTAAACTACTAAATCAAATCCCTTAGCACCTCATCTAAACGCTTCTTGAACAGCGCTAGGGATGGTGCCTCAACCACCTCCCTAGGCAGGCCATTCCAGTGCCTGACCACTCTTTCAGAGAAAAAGTTTCTCCTCAAATCTAATCTAAATCTTCCTTGGCACAACTTGTGGCCATTCCCTCTCGTCCTGTCACTAGTAATCTGGGAGAAGAGGCTGACCCCCTCCGCACCACAATCCCCCTTCAGGAAGTGGTAGAGTGCAATAAGGTCCCCTCTGAGCCTCCTTTTCTCCAGACTAAACAATCCCAGCTCCCTCAGCC
>VXAB01011486.1:422761-500043 GCA_013399175.1 Odontophorus gujanensis | reverse complement strand
TGGTTACATTCCCTGCCGCATCAAGTAAAGGAGAGAAATTCTCCTTAGTTCTTCTCTTGCTGTTAATATATTTGTAAAAGAATTTTCTCTTCTCCTTTACTTCAGTAGCCAGTCTAAGTTCGAGCTGGGCTTTTGCATTTCTAACTTCCTGCCTGCAAATTTTGGCAAGTTCTCTGTAGTCTCCCCAAGTAGCCTGTCCCATCTTCCAGAGGACATAGACTCTCTTTTTCTCCCGGAGTCTTAACAAAAGTTCCCGGTTCATCCACAGTGGTCTTCTTCCCCTCCGGCTCGACTTGCGTGACTCAGGGACAGCCTGCTCCTGTGCCTTTAAGATTTCCATCTTGAGGAGAATCCAGGCTTCCTGGACCCCTTTACCCTTCAGGAGCAAGGTTAGGACATCATTCCCTGTTTCACCATTATTTGGTATGCCAGTGTGCTGGCATGGTGATTGATAGTAATGAATGCTTGCTGTGTATTAAACGTAGATTGTTTTAGAAGCATTTCTTAGTCATAAATTGTCCTAAAAACAATGCATGCAGAAGTTGCTTATGTAGGCAAGATAGGTGAGGTGATAAAGCAGACAACATGTTAGGTAATAACTTTCCGTATAACTTTTATTTTAAAATTGAATTTAACTTCTTGTTGCATGCAGGGTGTGCTTCAAAATCGAGTCCTTATTCTGTGCTGTGTTTACTCATCAGTTCAAATATGCAACTCCTTGTCTTATGACCTGGCTAAATCCACTAGAGGATATTAGGCTTTGTTTACAGAGAATCACTTTGTTGTGCATGTTCTGGTCAAGGATCATGACAAATGCATTAAAAGAGCACTTTCCAAAAAATAAAATAAAATAACTACTTTTAGAAAACCTTTTTAGACTTTACAGTTATATTTAATATCTTTCTGAAATCGGTACCCTTTTGTTCAACTGAAAGCTACAATTATACCTGAAACTCGACCTAATCTGTAGTGTAAGTCTGTGTGATGAAGTTGTGCTCCTTGTCAATTTATTTGCAATTTAACTGAGATGATATCTAGAGTTCTGTGGCCAGTTGTCTACACACATGAACACGTGCACATGAACAGATTATAGGTAATACAGAAGAATCTTGATTAAACGTAGGTAAAACTTGAAATTCTGATCATCTTTAGTAGATCACTCTGTGAAAGTTGTAAAAATGAACCATGGTAGTTTCCTGTTTTGTAGTTGCAAATTGTTTTAATAATGTGAATGAAAGACTAAATTTTATTCTCAAATTATGAAAATTTATTGCAGAATTAAGGTGGTATTTGATAAAGCCTTTGACCTTTTCCTGTGAGCATTGGTTGTAATTGGTGTTTTGCAGAATGGACTAAAAGGGAAAAGAAAATTTGTTGAGATTTTACATGACTAGAAGTAGTTCTTAGGTATTATGCAGAATGCGTTCTAATTCCTCACTGCCATAGTATTTAAAGCTGAAATAAAGCTTTTATGTACTAGAAGCTTTATGCATACTGGATTGACACGAGGATGACTAAACAAGTCTGTTCTTTGATAAGCGTGTTTGTCATCAAGTAATTCCAGTTTGATGGGCATCTGACAACTGTGCTCTTTGTATGATACTTAGTTCTAAGTACAAGTGGGTATTATGTGGGTTTTAGTTTCATGAGTGTGTCTACTACCTGCTGAGAACTAAGAGTGATAGCCAGTCTCACCATATAACCAGTGGATTATTCTATGTTGTGACTGATTGTGTTTCAGTTTACTTATTCTTCATTATACTGGCCTAATAGAAATAAGCATAGAGAATTTGGGCTTGTTGCCCTGAATGTGTAAGATTTAGAAGTAAGTAGGTCTTGGGATTAACAGATCTGTCAGCTTGTTTACTCAGCCTTATTTTAAGCTAAACAGTCACATCTAGATGTGATTTCAAGAAGCTTTCCATTTCTGAAGTGTAGCTTTCTTTCCAGATAACTACATTATTTTGGAAATAGGACATTATTTTGTAATAAGAACAAGAGGTCTTGGGCACAAACTGGAACAGGATGTTCCTGCAACACCAGAAAGCATGTCTTTACTATGTGGGTGTCAGAGCTCTGGCACAGGTTTCCCAAATAGTTGTGGAGTTTTTTTCCTTGTTGATTTTCAAAAGGAAAGCTACCTGGGCACCATGCTCAGGATGACCCTGCGTGAGTTAGGGCTTGGAGCAGATGGACACAGAGATCCCTGCCAACCTCAACTATGCTGTTTTTCTGTGATAAATCCGACAAGTAAAAGGCAATACAACCTTGACAGTGATGCAAGTAAGCTTATATATTAGTATGACAATTGGCAAAAGGTATGCTTAGTTCATTCGCTAACACTTTTGTAAACTGTATTTTTGTTACGGCTTTATTAAATATTTTTAATTCTTCAAATACAGGAACATAGGAATTTGCCTTTCATGCGTGAATTGAGGTACCTGTTTGCACTTCTGGTTGGTTCAAAAAGAAAATACGTTGACCCATCTAGAGCAGTTGAAATTCTTAAAGATGCTTTTAAATCAAATGATTCTCAACAGGTAATCTATATGTATTTTTATTCAAAATTATGTATACTCTTACATGGTCATAAAGCAATAGCATTTTGCTTTTTTGAGAAATGCTTTGTTTCTTCAGAAGCTTTGTTCTTCCTGCATGAGGTTATATGGTTGAGGTATTTAATTACAACAACATACTGAATTTAGTGCCTGGTGAAAGTAATATTAGTCACCATTTGTTGGATACCAAAGGGTTTGAACAATAGGATTCATAAGATGCCTTTGAACTGCTATGGTGTGAAAGCTGAGTCCAAGTAATAAGGATCACAAGACTCTGTAGAGGCTGAGGAACACGAGAACATTAATGTACTCTAAGTGCTGCACAATAAAAAATAAACGCAAAAATGAACCATGGGATAGTCTTAGGCGTTGTGTGACTTTGGAATTCTTGTAGGGGAGAATACTGCTATGCTGTAAGGTGACGCTTCATTGTATTTTGTAATATGTATGTGAATGTTTACTGATGGTTAAATATTTTCCAACAGCAAGATGTTAGTGAATTTACACACAAATTATTAGATTGGTTAGAAGATGCCTTCCAAATTAAAGCTGAAGAAGAGAGGTAAGATCTTTTTTCTAGCTCTGTGTATTGAACATTTAATTGATAAACCAAAGATAAACCAAACAAAAATTTACTTTTAACTGTATGGCTGGAAAGGATCCAAGCCTGTAGCTTGTATTAGTTAAAATGTAATTTTCCTTGTATGCTGTGATACCTTCAATTTTCTATGAGTTTTCTTTTTCACCTTCCTCTTCCATGTTAAAAATCTTACTGAATGTAGTCCAGAATATATAAACAGTAGAGATATGTATTGTCAGTAAAGTTAACCTTTTTTTTCATTTGAATGCAGTTTACTTTTCAATACCATAGTTTAAATTCTTCAAAATGTTGCTCCTGTTTCTTTTTCTCAGAAGATGAATGCTCATAGTTTGTGTGTGTATGCTTTTTGAGCATATATTTGTTTCTATAGTGTCTGAAAAAGTAGTTTTTTTTACAAGGGCTATGTACAATTTAACCACTTCCAAATTTAATTTGATTTGAATTTTATTTACATAAGTTTTCCTGGAATTAAGTGCTTCTGAAACTTAATTTTCAGGCTGTACTTACCGTTGCAAACATGTGAATCATTGTTATTACCATTAGAGGAAAGTACAAAACAGTGAACTGTAACTAAATAAAATATTCAGCTTTTCTGTAACAAATTTAAAGTATCTTACACATTTTTGTAAGAATTCATGGCTTTTTGTGATCTTGCACTGACACACTTTCTGTTTTCAGGGATGGAGAGAAACCAAAGAACCCTATGGTGGAGTTATTTTATGGGCGATTTCTAGCAGTTGGTGTACTTGAAGGTATGTACCTGAATTTATTTGGACTAAAGATGTCTTTTCAGGGTTAGTCTAAATGCACAGATGAGTGATGCAGCTGTAACATTTTAGCTGTCTGCAAAGATACACTTGGAGAATACACTTGCGGTCTGTGTCAGAAGGTTTGCCTTGAGAGATGAGACTAATGATGGATGTGGTGAACTTCAGCCATCATGAATGACTGTTTCATTTCCTTTCAAAAGTTGATTGTGTCCTGAAGTATAGTAGAAGTTAAGGTGAGATGCAGACCAGAAATGATTGCAAGAACTGATCATCATTTTTCTAACGATATACAGAAGACAAGTGACTGCATTTTATTGAGCTAGTCTCCCTCAATCTTCTTCATTTTAACAGAATTTAAATTTTTGGTTCCATTTGTCTGCACAATTTCTGGTGTGGATTACTCATCTTCTTAGAAGTATTGTTCAAGGAACCTTTGTAAACTTGCTCAAGGGAAGTGTCAGAGAGTGTGCCGAAGAGTCAGAGAACTGTGCAAGCTTCCCTTTATCTAACCTGGATACAGTTTGTGGAATTGCAGCATTTTATATTTCCCAGTTGCCAGAAACTGTGAAAGCACTTTCAGTGTTGCTAATTCTGTCCCTGCCCGGAGAGAAAATAATTGTTGAGATGCATTTGAATGAAGCACCTATAATCTTTAAAGTGGCTTCCAGATTGTTCCTTGGCCTAGAACACTTTAATGCTTTCTTGTCAGACTGAAAAACTGTTCTCTGAATTCCTTGCTACTGGCATTATCACTCCTTCGCATTTGGGTTCTTTCATCTTTCACAATCACATCTCAACAGAGGAGATATTAACAGACAAACAAAACAAAAACAAAGGAGGAACACCAACGAAACTGATGCAAGAAGGCTGATGCAAGAAGACTTGTTACTGACTTTAGGACGAAATAAATTGAAATTATAAATTAAAATCACTCGTCAGTTATGGTTCTCTTCATGCTTGAGCTTGTATCTTTATACACTGTTACCAAATTATTATCTTCTCTTCAGGACAGAAAAAAATAAATGTTCTCTTTTTGTGGTTTGTTTTTGCAAGAAATACTTGTATGAAGAGCTGCTTCTTGTCAGCATTTCCACTGACTTTGCTGATGCTGTGCAGGGTTCTATTACTCAGCTGCTATTTGCAAGATGGCTTTAACTTGGCACTACAGTTTTACACACACAGAACATTGAGTTATGCGTATTACTGTTACATATAGAAACAAAATAAATTATCTAAGTAGGAAAGCATTACCTTGATTTTGTGCATCTGAGTGAATTGCTCAATGAGAACATATGTAGGAATTCTGTAGATTAGGCCAGGTGACGTAGAGTTGATCATTTGGTGGTGGTGATCGTTTTTGTTTTGCTTTGTGTTTTCTTAGGTGTTTTGGTGTGTGTTTTTTTTAGTTGTAGTTGTTACTGATTTAAAGGTAAATGTTAATTCCTAAAACCTTAACTGTTTAATTTGTTCTATTAAGGGAAAAAATTTGAAAACACAGAAATGTTTGGCCAGTATCCACTGCAGGTCAATGGCTTTAAAGATCTGCACGAGTGCCTAGAAGCTGCAATGATTGAAGGAGAAATTGAATCTCTCCATTCAGAAAACTCTGCAAAGTCTGGTCAAGAGGTGAGTTGAATCCGCCGGGGCACTTCTCTCAGAATGTTGTTGTAGTGCCTGATGTTTTTCACTGGGATTTTTGTTGTTGTTCATTTTTGTTTTGTGACAACTATTAATTCTTCTGCACGTTCTGATGTTTGGCATAATTGGATTGTTAATTCTGGGGGCTTGTACTTTCTTCTGAGTATTGAGTTGTTTTGTGTATTTTTTTCTTGTATGATAGCACTGTGTAAAGTGATTGGCACAGGCTGGTTCCCACCTGTTACTGATATTTGATCTCCAAAGATGTCATGTTTATAACACCCTGTGGTAGTTGATCACTGCTTTTACTGACTTACTTCCCTGTGCTGTGCTATAAACAACATGTACCTGCTGCCTGTTTGACTGTTGCTTAGAGGGTTATTATTCCTCTGTGCTCTTTCTTGTAAGTCCTCAGCACTCTGTACTTCTTCCCCTTTCCCATTTTACTGGCTTTTCCCAGAATCTTCCTCTGGCTATTGCAGTGGACAGTTCTCTTCTTCTTTGTTCACTGCAGTGGACGGACAGCACTTGCTCCTAAGAGCTGCTATTCCTCCCAGTATGTACTTCCAACTGTCCCAGTGCTGTTCCTCCCAAATGTCAGCGTGTGCTGTAAGCATGGGTGGAAGGAAAAAGAAGGAACCCCTCTAGGAACTGGGATAGGAAGTTTATCATGTTGAGTCAAGATGATGAATGACGTTCCTTGTGTAGAAGTAACAAGTTAGGGAAAAGGGGTAGTTGGACTGATGATAATTGTAGGACAAAGAGATGTATTCTGATTTGTCCCTTCTTTTTGTTGTCAAGCTTGTGTATGTCCAGCATTTTTCTCTGTCAAGACTCCTTTAAGTAACCTGTGGGTTATTGATGTGGAAATAATTTGTATTTCCTACATAGGCTGAACGACTTGTATTTCACACAGTCATGCATGTTTCATCACAATTACCTCCCTTATGAGAAAAGGCTGAGAGACCTGACTCTGTTCAGCCTTGAAAAAAGACGACTCAGAGAGAATCTGATCCACGTCTATAAATACCTAAGGAACGGGAGGCAAAGGGACGAGACTGGACTCTTCTCAGCAGTGTGTGGTGATAGGACAAGGGGAAATGGCCACAAAATAATGCATAGGAAGTTCTGCACAAATGAAGGTGATGGAGCACTGGCACAGGCTGCACAGAGAGGTGGTGGAGTCTCCTTCTCTGGAGACATTCAAGACCTAGCTGGACACCTACCTGTGCAACCTGGGCTAGGGAGCTGCTTTGGCAGGGGGCCTGGACTCAGTGATCTCTGGAGGTCTCTTCCAACTGCCACAGTTCTGTGGCAATTACTTAAAACATGTAAAATCTTGAAAGGTTTCTTCTGCTTAAATAAAAAAGTCAGATGTATTTTCTTTCTTTATGCGAGTTTTGCAATAACAAAATACTGCAGCCTTTAATAATCTCAGTATGTGCAGAGGATTTAATTACAAACCTCAGTGATACGCTCAGATATCATCCTCCGATGTGAAGTTTTACTTAAAATTTGTGTTAGGAACAGATGTCTTGTTGCACCTCTTTTGCAGACACTTTTTCTGGCTAGCTAATGTTTATCAAACTCTGAACAACCAAATTAAATGTTAACAAATGTGTATATTTTCAGTCATATTTTCAAATGTATTTATGCATCTGTGTTCTTCTCTCACAGGATGCTTCAAATTCTTTTTTCTTTTTTTAATTCCAGCACTTGCACAAATGACTTCTTTAAATGAGTATGTTTTCTGAAATATAACAAGAGGAAAAAGGAATTATATGAATATCTTAGCACAATTCAAAGTTTTATTTCTTTAAGTAAGGTAAAATTTTGTATGTAGGTACAATAAGAACAATATTGTCCATCTTATAGACTGTAGGCTGTCTTGAATTTAAGATCTGTGTGCATTCATGCATAAAATGTCAGTTCAGTTGTTAATGCTTGACTAGAAATGTCAGACTTGGTTTTGTTTTGGTTGCTTTTTTTTTTTTCAACCTTTAATGGTTAAAAAATGTTTCTTCAGGGGATAGAAGAATAATCACATACCATTCTAGAGTGTTAATATTCGACCTCTGTGAAGCTGTGTTTTAATTAGTTTAGGTTAGCATGTGAAAATTGAGTGAAACAAGCATTGACAATAGTGACAAAATGAGAAAGGTGACATTAAGTCATAATCTAGAAAATACTGTTATTGCTATAGGGTCTCCTAAACAGGTTATATTTCCCTGGACTTAAGCGATGTAGTGGGTACAGCTGTTAGTTTGCTTAAACATTAATGCCTCAAAATTAGAAAATTTGGAATTACCAAAGGGAGCAGAATTTATTGTAGCTGTAACAAATTGCATTTCTTCCGAGTAAGACTTCAAGTGGCATTCCTAAGAGCTGGTAATGATATTGATGTAGTTGTCGTGTGTTAAGATCTCTTCATCCTTTTTCCCACTACATTCCCTTTTTTATGGGATATTCAGCTAGTTTACTGTTTTTATAAAAGTAGCATGTAAAAGGCTCAGCCATGCAGTAGAGGATATGTGGGAAAAGAGAGCATTGCCTGTCTCAAGGAACTTAATACAAATTCAGGAGAAGATGGAGGTCTATGCGTGTACATGGGGTTTGAAGTTTGGAGAAAACTAGATCAAATTTATCACAGCATTGTTGATGTTGATGAGCTTCAGCACATTTGCAGTTTAATCATTAAATGGTCTGGGGACCTTTCCGTATAAGGGCTTTAGGAAAGGATTGTGATTCGGTTTTGCTAATTTTAGCATTGAAATTTACTTCTGTGTGAAGGAGTTGGAAGACATAAGTTAGAAACTGTCTCCTTTAAAACTAAGGAATAGTTAGTGAAGGCCTTTTCTTGGTTATGTCAGCAAGACAGTTCATTTTGCCTGCAGGCAGGCAAAGTGCTACTGAAGGAAATTAACTAGGAAAATTCAGCTACTTCCTTCATAGCTGTTTGTGTGACTGCTAAAGCTGGACAAAGAGGAAAACCTTGCACTGACATGTGTTAAAGTGAGAACCTTGACTAGAATTTTTACCATGAACAAGGAAAGAAAAGCCTGCTGTGGAGGTGTTACGTGGAAAGAATATTTGAGACATTCCACTGGATAGAGAGCTTGAAATGAGCCACAAGTCAAATGCATTGGGCACTTTACATCAGGATTGTGTGTCATGCCCACAGCAATCAAAAGCTTGTCTTAATGGTTAGACATACAGAACATATTACACATCCATGAGTGGATAGACCAGGCTTTTTATTTTGGAGAATGGAGGGAAAAAAAAGGAACTCTAATGCTGGAGATGGAGCTGAGTTTGTCTTGTTGTGTTCATTAAGAAACAAAATATAGAGGCTAAGGATAGACCCCTATTGAATACCCAGAGGAAGCTGGGATGAGGTGATAGTAACATGGGTTACTTAATTGACAGATTAGCAGTGATTAGAGAAGTGAAAAGAACTTTTAAAAGATATTACTTGTACAAGTGAGATTTCAAGAAAAAGTATCAGTTTACAGCACTGACTATCTAATGTGGCGTGGAGTACTTACTGATCTTGCTTTTGAGGAGTTCATTAGAAACTTTGAGTGTTATCAGTTGAATGAAAGGGTCTGAAACTCAAATCTGAGTGAACTTGAGGGAGGAACACTTCATAACGTATAAACAAGTCTTTCAATGGCCTTTGAGAGTTAAAGGAGAATGGGACACTTGGAAAGGCAGGGATGTTCAAGTGGGGATTGCTTTCAGTACAAGTGAGATGAATGTGAAAAAGTAAGTAGCCTTCCAGTTTGCTGTGGTTTAATGTAATAAGCAGTAGGTGAGTTGAAATGCTCTGATGTGCATGGGTAACGTATGGTCTTTATTTTCAGCAAGGTTGAAAAGATGGGAACTTTGGAAAGCTTATGCTGATGCACTCTCTAAAATTTCTTCCACAGCTGTGTCAATATGCGAGTACCATTATTACTGAAGTTCTGTTACTGAAAGCATTCATTTTGGGGTTTTATCTTTTTTGTTTTGTTCAGCACTGGTTCACTGAGCTTCCTCCTGTCTTAACTTTCGAGCTGTCAAGGTTTGAGTTTAATCAGGCTTTGGGGAGACCAGAGAAGATACACAACAAATTAGAATTTCCTCCAATTTTGTATCTGGACAGGTACAGTATATTAGTCTTAGTATGAATATAAATTTAATTTCATGAGTTTGGTAAAGTTGCTAGTGTAAGTTTCTGTACTAGCTGAAAAAGTCATAAATTCATAGGTTTTAGGGACTGTTTCAGAACATACACGTACGTGACAATTTAAGGCATAAACCACATCATGCCAAAACCTTCTTGTGCTTCAGTCTTTAACTTATTGCTAGACAGTTGTATATACAGGCAAAATACTCCAAAAAATGTCACTGTCTTGCAGTGTTTATTGGTCAGTTCGGGAAAGAGAGTGAGAAGTCAGCTATTTCATGGTGTTCCAGATAGACTGCATGGTATGAAGATACTCAGAATGTAAGGGTCTGCAGCATCCGTGCATGGTGTCTGTATGTAGAGGTGAACTATCATCATGGCTTTCAGTTAGCTACTAAATGTTATTTGTGATCCTGAACATTGGAACAAGAATATTGCTACATGGTTGCTAGTAAAACCACTTAATTTAGAACTTTTCTAATATGTTTATAATATATTTATAAGACATGTTCATGATATGAACAGAGCTTTTGACACTGGGGATAAAGTCTCTACTGAAAGGTATGGCAGGAAGGCTTAACTGGCTTACTGTTTACTTCTCAGCTCTGTTTTACTAGTTAACACATTGTAGGTAAAACAAGTTCTGGAGAGCAAGAGTAATTTTTTAGCACCAAGTGGAGTGGCTGACTGCAGGTTTGTGTTTCAGTGCTGGAATTATATGAGCTGATATATCTTTGTAACCTTCGTGTTTTACAGATATATGCACAAAAACAGAGAATTAACAAGAATTAAACGGGATGAAATCAAGAGACTCAAAGAGTATCTCACGGTTTTACAACAGAGATTAGAACGGTACTATAGATAACGGTTCACAGTGTAAATGTAAATAATGTTATAGGCTATGTAGAACAGAATAACTCCTTTCAGCTCTACACAGAGTGTAGTTATTTGCTCTAATTTTCACTGCTTTGTCTCTTTTCTTTTAGTGTTTCCTTTGGAAACTATTTAATTGTGGTAGTTAAGATGCATGAAACTTGCTAGAAGAGGTGTGCTTTATTTACTTGCAGTCAACCAGATAAAAAATCCTTTTTTTTTTTTTTTGGTGTTTTTTTTTTTTTTTGTGGGTGTTTTATGGTTTTGGTTGTGGCTTTTTTTTCTTTCTTTCTTTTTTTTTTTCTTTCTTTTTTTTTTGTATATGTGAGTGATGGCATTAATACATTTTATGGTTAACAGATATTTAAGCTATGGTTCTGGTCCTAAACGATTCCCCTTGGTAGATGTCCTGCAGTATGCCTTGGAGTTTGCATCCAGCAAGCCGGTGTGCACATCTCCAGTGGATGACCTGGGTGCTAGTGCCCCCTCCAGTGGGACGCTGCCTGCCCAGACCTCACCCAGGTAAGGGCACCCTCCTTCCAGTGTGAGATGCAAGTAGCTGAGAGAGAGGGGAAGAAATCTGTTTCAACTAGGCATCTCCTGAGAGTTATAGTGTAAAGTTTCTGCTTTCTCCCTAGATGTATTTTTCAGCATGATAGACTTAAAAAGAAATAAAACCAAATGTTAATAATCCAGATAATAATCTGTCTAATGCGCTTATGAGTACTTCCTTAGTGGTGAACTGTCACTTTTAATCAAAACACAAGAACTGTAGTGCTTGATGGTCCTAAACATCATTACTTGCATAGTTTTTTATCAGCAGGTCATTGTCCTTTGCTTACCTGAAATAAGATACCTATAGTTCCTAATCATCACAATATCTGATGAAGTTACTGTTTCCCATGTGGAATGTATTAAGATTCTGAATTTGAACAGCATGTATGTGCTACAGAGCTTCCAGGTTTCTGGTATAGACTTTCTTTTAGTTTTACCTGAGACTTAAACTTTTCTGCTTGTCTCCTTGAATTTCTGACTGAGATTTTCAGGTACCTAATGGTGTGTTTTTAAGTTCATTATAGCCAAAGTACTAGGGAGATAAATGTCCGATAATGTTATTCTTCTCATTGTTGAAGCTAGAAGATTTAGTAATACTTAATAAAGTAGAGTACTATCAGTTAGGATAGGTGGACACTAACAATTTCTAACAGAGCTCTTTATTTTTACATTTTCTAACAGAGCTCTTTATTCTGGAAGTAAGATTCTAGGTTCTGGTTCAGTCAAGATGTTTATCTTAGTACCACAGAGAAATGAACAAAATTCATCTAAAAAGCTTTTAAAATATTTTTAAATCTTACTGATATAATGCAAAAGTAACTACCATTGACTGATAAAAGAAGAAAAACTTTTGAAAGATTGCATGGCATACTATGTCAAGAGTGCTGTACTTTGTTTGAATTTCTATGTAGAAAATTTATTGTGTAAAAATGCAAATACTATGACTGTTTTTTTGACAGCCTGTAGAAACATGAACGTGTCAGGTAGAGTGACATTGTAAGCTCTTAATGTTCTGTCATCTTTCTCAGCTACTAAAGACTCCAGATTCCTCAGGCTGTATCATGATGCCATACCCAAAGTAAACAAGTAGTGGATTGCTAGGAAAATCTTCAGATTCATGTTATACCTAGGATTACATAAACACCATCTTTTTTAATGGGAACAGAAAAAACATTAACAGATTTTTAATGTTTTTCTGATTTCATACAATTTTCATAAGTTGGCTACTTTGAGTTACAAGACTTGTTTGAAACAAGTTCAGATGATTTGATACTAAATTCCTAGTGTGCCATAAATATTAGAGGCTCTTTCATTGCTGCTCTTCAGTTAACATATGCTCTAGGTAGGTGATCAGGAAAAGAAAGCCTGCTAGGTGTAAGACATAAAGCTGTTAAACACAAAGCTGCATGAATTGGATTTTATGGTCCATAGGCCAAAAAACACGTTGCTGTAACTTTTCTGTCTGCAGTTTAGCAGTAAATATTTCAAACTACACAATCACTACACTGATTACTTTTGTGGCATTATTTGAAAGTGTTGAATAGTGTTTCAAGTAAGGCAAATTATGGCTTGGCTGATCCAATTCCTTTAACTTTGATAATAGCAACCACAGTTGTTGCTGTGCTAACATGTGCACCAAAGTTTCCAGGCATTATTAAGTAATTTTTGTATTGATATTTTAGGTGTCTTTTTTGGATTGCTTTGTTGGTAATTACCCTTAAAATGTTTCTATTCAAGTAAAAAAACCTTCGTTTTACTGTGCAGCTTTTAGTTTGTGTACTTGTTGATTTAATTTTGGTATTTTATGTTGTGAATGAATGCAGCACAATAGAGCAGCAGGGGCCTTCTTCTTCAGATGTTCCAAGCACATCTCCTGTACAAAGATCTGTAATACATAAACCATTCACACAATCACGGATTCCTCCTGATCTGCCAATGCATCCAGCACCAAGGCACATCACTGAAGAAGAGCTTTCTGTCCTGGAAGGCTGTCTGCATCGCTGGAGGACAGAAGTAGAAAACGACACTAGAGGTATTGCCACAGTCTGGAGTCTGGAGTTGCAGTTGGAAAAGATTTGTGGAATTTGGAAGGGAGAGAAATAGTCTTAGTGTCTGTGTGTGTATTGAGTTGTTTGTTTCATACATCTGAAATTGCCCCTAGGATATAGGAAGGGAAATTAGTTACATGTCTTAGTAGACTGATGGTGTATAAACTGAAGGTGCTGGGCATTGAGCGTAGAACATTGATGTTCTAACAAAGATTTCTTTGTGTTTGGTAATGGAGAGAGCAAAATGAAGTGGGACCTACACTGAAGGACTGTCTGCAAATACATTCTTGTTGATGTGATAGTGGGCTGGGCCTGGGTTGTCCCTTAATGTAAGAGGTGTTTAGGGCAGGGTGGCCTCTTCAGTGAGTTAAAATTCAGCTTATTTTTGAGCAGTCTTTCTGGAGTGGGTAGACGTTACGGTGGGGGGTGGAATTAGTTTAGCTCTAGGAAGTGAGCAACAGTGGGTCACAAATCATTCTGTCTACTTTCTCATTTGAGATTTGGTGTTTGGCTTATAGGTAGTTAAGCAGATGCAGTAAATGTGACGTGTACCTTTGTTTGAGCCTTTAATGAGAAAAAAAGAAAAGAAGGCGTAGCCTGGCACAGTTATGCAGCCTAATAGAAGATAATTTCTATTCTTATTTTTCTTTTAGATTTACAAGAAAGTATATCTAGAATACATCGGACAATTGAATTGATGTACTTTGACAAAACAATGATCCAAGTAAGTACATTTTCAGCATCAGATAATTAGATGCTTGAGAAGTGAACAAGTATACAACTATTATATACAGTGGCTTGAGAAATTTCATGGAAAATCATAATGGGTTTTGCAAGCCTTCTGGTTACTCACAGTCAGATGAAAGACAACACTACAATATTTTACACGAGATGAGATACATATAACATGACATACATAAGTTTAGCAACTTTGTGGTGAAAAACCAAAGTAGTTGCCATTTTCTCACCCTAATTCAACCCTGAATGCTAGGTAGTCTAATTTCTTTATAGTGGCAAAACTATTGTTTTCTTATACTTTATACTCAGTATTTATTGCCATTGCAAATTGCAACTTCCATACTAAGATCTGGGAATTTACACTCCTGGTTTTATTTAATAATGTGGTTATAATAATAATGTTAATGCTGAAGTGCCTCTTTTTGTTCTTTAGTGTTTTGGTTTTTCTTTGTCTGTTTTGTTTATCTAAGGAGAATTTTAGGGAGATTCTTCTGCTCTGTAATCAAAATAGCAGTTTTAGAATGCTTTACAGTGGAACTGTGGCTCCTGCAGTATTTCATGTGTTCACATGTTCACGTTCGCACTCCAGATGGGTTTTAAGGGTAAATCTTACTTCCTCTGCTACTTTCTGTTAGTAGCAAGGGCTACTTTCCTTCCAAGTTAGATCTGTCCAGCTTAGTTTTCCATGAGGTACATTTTCATTTTGTACACAGCTTGTTTATGGCAGCTGAACTCTGTTGCTAAGAGTTTCAGGCAAACTCTGCTAGATGGCTTTCTTTAACCTTGTTACTGACAGACTTTCTATTTTTTTATTAATACTTGTGACAGGAAGGCTACAGTCTGAGTAATTTAACACTAAAATGAAGTAATTTGTTCTTTCAAACCCAAATAACTACCCTTGTTGGCTCATGTTTTTATAGGAGGAAACACATTTGAATGTGTTCCTTGTAGAACTAGGATATGTCGGCAATCATCATGCTGGAAAGATTAGATTAGTAAAACACTTTTTCCTAGTACATAATAGTATGGTGCAGATTTTATTTTATTTTATTTTATTTTGAAAGAAAATTCCAGAGATAGAGGAAGATGTAATTCTGCAGAGGGTGTTTCTGTGCCACACCTGAAAGTCGTGATGTATGTTGCTAAGTGTTTGTTAGGGAACTTTTTTTTTTTTACAAGGGACTCAGGACATCTGTGGTTTCCTTAGAATAAATGGAGAACATGAAGAGAAAATAAGGAGCTTCTTAAATAGTTCATACAAGCACTATTATTTATTCTGCAAATAGAAATACTTTCCTTAAAAAGTCTGATTTTGTGTTTCCAGACCTTATTGACTTACAAAGTAAAAGCTCTTACTTCCTGTAATTGTATCATTTAGAGGGAAAGATCAATAGCACAAAGCTTCTCCTAGAGAATGGAAGAAATTACCCATGCACATGAAAAAGGCTGAGCTGCAGCATAGTAACCTACACTTCCAGTCTATGATTTCAGACAGGTTCAATAGCTTAATATTATCTTCATGGCATAAATTCCTTAATTTGCTTCATCCTCCTAAATTAACTTCAACGGCTTATTTCATTCCTCTTTTATTTTCTTCCTTCCATGA
The DNA here is from genome assembly GCA_013399175.1 of Odontophorus gujanensis. Classification (NCBI taxonomy): domain Eukaryota; kingdom Metazoa; phylum Chordata; class Aves; order Galliformes; family Odontophoridae; genus Odontophorus; species Odontophorus gujanensis. The sequence goes on along the minus strand of VXAB01011486.1, from coordinate 484,488 downwards.
ATGTGCTGTAGGGGAAAATTAAGTGCCAGTTGGTGCTGGAGAAGCAACGTGTAGCCTCAGTTTGAACTAAAGAAAGCTTCATAGCTTGTTTTTTCTCTTACAGTTCAAAGAACTCTGTTGTATTTAAAGAGCAGAGTTGACATCAACGGTTGTTACCCTGATACAGCAGATGGCTTCAGCAATAACCTGTATGATAGATTACTGTGCATGTCTTAAAGAAGGAACATTGCCCTCTGTTTTCTAACTTGGCAACATAGAAACCAAAAGGGGAAAAATATACCCAAGGTAGCTTGTGATTGTGAAGAGGATTGCTATAGCGACTATGCACCAAAGTTGCTTAGGCTGGTAGCTTTATCCCCTTTCACTGGTTTTGCCATTCAGACATGGAACATGCAAGTTCACTGTCAACTGGATCGGGAAAAGTCATACAATCAGAGATGTCACGTGCCGTTTGATAAGGTTGTTTGTCTAAAAATTTATGGTTTCTAATCCTCCTACTCTTCTTAAAATAATACGCTGACCAGTGGTGCGTACTGTGTAGTATTCTTATTGTTACCATTGCAAGGATGCCATTCTGATTTTCATAATTTTTTCCACCAGGCTGCTATTTTGGTTTGGGGTATGTTCTTTTTGTTTTGTTTTGTTGCTCTGATATATCTGTTCTGTAACTGCGTGTGAAGAGGGTACTGAAGTTCCATTTCTGTTTCATAAGTAGTAAGTGTAAGCTATGAAGCTTAACACAGGCTGTTTACTTGGTCTGTTGCCCTCAGCCTTTAATTGTCATTGCTGTGTGGCGTATTGTAGAAGATGCCTGTGTGTATCAAACTTACCTGTCCCTCAGTCAGGGACTCTGTGGGGGCACGTTCCTGGAAACTGAGCATGGAGGAGTGCCAGCCAGTCAGCCCTCCAGAGCTGGAGGAAAGCAAAAGGATTTAAATTCACCCAGGATTGAACTGTCCTGTTTTACAATGAGGAAATTGCATCACTGAAGTCTCAAGAGACTTTGTTTACCATTTTAAATCAAGATTTGCATATACTTATATGCATATACAGGGACTTGCAGTCATTTATAAAAAAAAACTTTCATGCTGCTTTGATGAGATGTTAAACCCCCCCACCCCCCGGCATATTCAGATTTAAGGACTTGCTTGAATTTCTTCTTGGGTTTGAGAGATTTACAGTGCGGTTTGGTCTCTGGGATTACAGTCTGTTCGACTTCAGCTGCAGTGCAGTCAGCCAGCTTTACAGTTCAAGGGAGGTTTCAAAAGCTTCAGCATTTCCATATAGTTTGAAAGAGAAAGATGAGGTTAAAAATAGCTTCAGGGAGTTGTAGTTGGATGTGTATTTGTGGTTTCTGATTACTTTGGTGCTTAAATGATATTTAAAACTAATATTTACTACAGCGTTTTAAGTAGACATTTTACCCACAGTAGGGACTGGTACTGCAGTAAAAATTGTCAGATTTTTCATCCTAGCTTAGCTGCTATCATTCAGGCATGCTGGGCATAGCAGGGAAGATTATTTTTTTCTGTTATGTTGCATGCCCTGTTTTGGAGGTTAAAACAGGCCAATCACTAAGATACTTTAAACTGTTTCTAAGTAAGGAAGCACTCATTCTACTTGTATCTCTTCTTCAAATTTCCAGTGACTTAAGTAGGAGCTAAGTATTCCATTTCTCTTGCTTGTGAATGAGCACATGCAAACTACCATATTTTTTACATTGGTCCAAAAACTTATCTTCCTGCTCTGCAGGAGGATAAAGAGAGAACGTTTTTATGTGTTCCAGCCTTCTCTTAGCAATGCTTTAATGATACATTTGACGTACAATTGTAGTTTTCACTTGGAGAATTTTACCCTTTGGAAATGGAAGTACTAAAATTCCCAGTTACTCCTTTAAATAAAGTCACTATATAGCACTTTATAGCACATAGAGAGCACAAAGTTTATTAACTTGAATTCACACATACCTTACAATATTGAGTATCAAGTCATTGGGTCAGGACTGGAGCAAATGGTAGATGCTTAAGACTGACATATTGAGGTTTTTTTCTGGAGATACAAAAACGGTAAGAATTTTAAGAAATTAACAGGAGAGGTCACCTTGCAGTAAAGAGAGTAGAGCAGACATTTCTGCTGCAGGCTTACTAATGTATTTAAGATCTCTTCACTCATAATGGTTAACTTAAATAATTCAAAGTCATTTTGCTTAATGCTTTGCTGATCTTAGCTTTTTGGTTTCCCTCTGTCATATTTTGATCCTCCTTACTTTTGTTCCTCTTAAAGTAGCAATTATTATTGGTGGATAGTCAGAACAAAATGCTGACTGACAAGTAGAGTTTGACGACTTTGATTTGTTTTCTTAGGTTCCTTATAGATTGCATGCTGTGTTGGTTCATGAAGGTCAAGCTAATGCAGGACATTACTGGGCATATATTTATGATCACCATCAGAACAGGTGGATGAAGTACAATGACATTTCTGTGACAAAGTCAACTTGGGAAGAATTGGAACGGGACTCTTTTGGTGGTTACAGGAATGCCAGTGCATATTGTTTGATGTATATCAACGATAAGGAACAGTACTTGATAGAAGGTAATGTTTGGTTGGTTTTCATGGTATACAATTCCTGAATGCATTTATAAGGAGAACTTTTTCCTGGTGAATTTCCAGATTTTTGAAATGGCTATATAAATTACTGAAAACTCAGTTTATATTCAAAACTGTCAGTGAAATTGCTTCTGGAAATTAAATAATTTATTTTCAACTTTCAGATTGAAGAGATAATTGTAGTGTTTTTCCATTATTAAGAGAGCAAAAATAACTAAGATGGCTAATTTTTAAAGATTTTTTATTATCATATGCTCAGTGTTTTCAAGGTGTTATCTCCTGAATAGCTGAATAGAAATAAGGAAGTGCAGAAGTGACCCTTGACATTAAAATCTTCTTCATAAGCTTTGGAACTGAAATGAACTTTACTGGAGAGTGGGAACATGACACTTTTTGCAGGATATCAAAATATATCCCTATATAGACCTACCAACCATATGTTAAACTAAATAAATTTATGGATTTGGTTATATTTTTTTCAGATCCTGTAGTTGTATGTGACTATAGGGCTCTTATGGAAATACTTCGAGGGAGTGAAAAGGCCCTTAATACAAGCTTTATAGGCCCTGTTAACATTTGTTAGGAGGCTGACTGAAAATGACCAGATTCATAGAATTGTAGAATGAATCATAGAATGGCTTGGCATTGGAAGGGACCTCAAGGATCATCGAATTCCATCTCGCCTGCCACAGGCAGGGTTGCCAGCTGCTAGATCATGTACTAGATCAGATTGCTCAGGGCCCCATCCAACCTGGCCTTAAACACATCCAGGGATGAGGCATCAATAACCTCTCTGGGCAACCTGTTACAGTACCTCCTCACTGTCAATAACAGATGACTGAAAACTTTAATGTTCCGGTCTATTCATGGGCCAAAAAGATAGAATATGCATTTGTTCAGTTTTTAAATGAAAACTGATAGTAATCTTTATATTTCTATACTGTCAGAATCATAGTAGACATGCAGCCATCAGGTTTATGAGCTCTGTAGTAATTTGGAGACCTGTTTGCTGGGGGAACAGTTAGATGTGATTCATCCTCCAGTACCTGATAGACTGTCACAGAATCAGGGGATTGGAAGGGACCTATGCAAGTTCAGAAGGCTTATTGTTCAAAATAGTAATGATCTAATGATGCCCAAGAATTTGTCCAAAGATTGCAGTAGGAATATGTTCTGTTGCAGAAGTGTGTCCAATAGATGTTAAGAAAAGTTAAAGGTAAGACAGTTTGAGAGATTTGATGTAGTTATTACATGCTTTAAGTAATTCGCTTGGGAAAATTTGATGTTTTTTTTTCTCCCTTTTGTTTTGTCTGAAATATAAATTGTGTTTTACTGCAGAGGAGTTTAACAAAGAAACTGGGCAGATACTTGTAGGAATGGACACGTTGCCTTCTGATCTAAGGGATTATGTTAAGGAAGACAATAAACGTTTTGAAAAAGAACTTGAAGAATGGGATGCAGAACTTGCTCAGAAAGCACAGCAGGAAAAATTGCTGTCTCAAATTCCCAGAGCACCAGCACCCTCACCTGCTCCAGGTTAGCTGTTTCTACTTGTTCATAAAAGGAATAGAATGAAAAATCATTGGATTCTATATAAATTGTTTAGATGCTTAAAATGGGAATATATACTAATTTGTGTAATCTTGAATTTTAATTATTTACCCGACCAAGGTAACTGCCTTTGAATTTTAATCTGAATTTTTTTTTTTGCATTTTGTTTCTTTATTTTATTTTGCCTTTTCCCTCCCAGTTTTGTACTTATTTTTTATTTTGTGATTATTTTGCAACGTGAAAATACATCTGGAAGTCATGTGTCTGCAGATCATTTAGTATACTACTAAAGTCTACGTAGATCCTCATTTCTTTTTTCAGTTGTCCTTAACGTGATTGAACACCCCTTATTTAAACCTTAATGGATCTCTAGTCAGTAGAGGTGTATTTGTTCCTAATGTAATATTATGCATCAATCTATATGAAAGTCTTCAAAATGTCGTGGGACAAAAAGTCGGATTTGTGAATGATGTGACCTACCCTGCATCTTCTGCATGGGTTACCTTATCTATGAGATGATGATCCAAATAAAATTGATGGATTTAGAATTCATGCTGATGTAACGTATGGAATTATCTTATTTCTGTCACTAAGTTCAAGCAGGAGAACCGGAATATTTAGAGCAGCCATCAAGAACTGATCTTTCAAAGCACTTAAAGGAAGATTCTGTACAAGCGATCAATAAAGCTTTAGCTGAACAAGAAGATAGAGGTCCAGAAGCTATAATGGATACGGTGAGGATATTTTCAAGCTTGAAATAACTCTTTCTTTTATTTTGCAAGTGCAAAGGATAAAAGCTGCTCAAAGGTGAGGGGGAGGAGAGGAGAAACAAAAATGAGCAAAAATGTATTTATTCTTCAGGGCATCTTGAATGCTGCAAAGTAATCCAGAAAGCGTGTACTATGTTAGTGAAGATAGTAGAAATAAAATATTATAAGTAGATGTACTCTCTGTGATTAAAGTACTTGCTGAGAGTACAGTATATTGCTCAGATGGTGATCATATTGTGCCCACCATCAAACAACTTTTCAATATGTTAGGTGGTTCAATTTATTTTGAGGAGTTAACACTGACACTGCATGTAAAAGACTTGAGAAATGCCACTTTACACATTGATTTTTACCGGAGTAATTTGAGAATGTGAGTTGTCTTGAAAGAGGTATGAAAATAGCTTTCAAAAAGTTCTTTTTCTGAATATTATGTCTATAGAAGAAAGCTCAACAATGGTCAAGAAAATCTGTAATATGATAAGGCTTTTAGTTCAACAGTATTCTGCAGGTTTAGTGTAAATTCACAAGTTTGTGGGAATTGATTTTGTGATTAATCAGATGCATATGTTAAAATGGTAATAAGCATTACTTTTGGGTGATACTGTTTTCAGTATTTATTCAGGCATGAACTGAAAACTGGAAATTAACTGCTTCACAAACTGTTAGAGAAAGAAATGTTTAAGTCCTTTCTTTCAGCAAGTGTATTTTGCTTCTCTATATGAATACCCAATGCATTTGCCAGGAAAAAAAAAAAAAAAGAATAATCTTTTAAAGTAATATATTTGTCTGACTTGGAACCATATCCCACAGAACAAAACATGCTAAGCATACAGTGTAGCTTCTTTTAGACACAACTAGTAACAAACAGTGATATGTAGTGATATAAACAATTTAGATGTGCTCAAGATTTCAAATATATTTCCTAAATTATAGAATGAATTCTTTTTCAACAAAAGCAGTTTGGGTCCAGATAAGTTTGTGGCCAATGGGAAAATCTTTTTAAAGCTGTTGAAAGTTATGTGACAACTTGTTAACTTTTTGATCTGAAGTGTATTCCATCCCTCTCTCCTGTGCTGTGAGGGGAGCAAAGGAACGTGTTTTCTCTGCTAAATCAAAATCAAAACCAGCAGGGAAATGAATCATATATTAAGAAATACTCTACCACTAATAATTTAGGCTACTGCAAACTCGGCTTTGTTGAGTTCTCACAGCAGACACCAGCTAAGGGGGAGCCCGCTTAATATGAGTTACCTCTTAATGTTAATACCTCTCATACTTACCTCTGTCCTAATATGAGTTCTCTCTGAGGGGGTAGCCATGCTATTATCCAGGTCATCATTAAATGTCTTGCCTGATGCCTTCCTCTTTCTAGGGTCTCTGGGTGTCATTACGGTGGGGTGTGGAAGAATCTTAGATACCTGATTCAATGGATCAAGCTTTTCTGTTTAGGCTAGACATTATGCACAGTCATCAGACTTAGAGCTCTGCAAGACAGTGGCTGGGAAACCGCTGAGTGAGGCAGATGTAGGCCTTCTTATTCCTGTTATTGATTTCTACTGCCTTGATCAAAGGGAATGGCTCCTTAAAAGCATAAAAGAAAAAAAAAACAAACCAGCACACCTACAAACCAAAACCAAGAGTGAAAAAACAAACCAAAATCCCACAAACTCTCTTATTTATGCAGTCCTAATGCTGTTAAAATATAAAGCTGCTTGCTAGCTGATCTGAGGCTACTCTATTAATGTATAAGAGCTACCTTCTGTTTACCTGAATTTAACTTATATTGAACTATGCTTCCTTTAGAGTGTATTGTCACACTCTTTAATTATTCTGTTTTCATCTTCATTCAGACATGCAGTCACATATCCATTTCCTCCACCTTTTGTTTGTCCATTTTAGAAAAAGTAAAACCAGCATCAGAACATATAACAAACAGAATTATTGGTTGCTCACCACATGATTGTCTGTGTCCATTTTCTGCCCTTTGTTCTTTTTATTTATTTGTTTCTCTGCAGTCTTCCTTTGTATTTCTACAATGCTGGGTATAAATGGACACTGTGTGTGTTTCTGGAATTTTTGTTAGAAAATAAAGCCATTGTAATTGCTGTAGAACAGCAGCACAGAATTCTTTCTGCACTCTGTCATTGCTTAGATTAGAGTTAAGGCTGAAGTGCTGCAAGTGCTGTAAACTGGTAATCATAAAATGATAGAATGCACTAGCTGAGATCATCTCAGTTGTTTAAAAGTTTGCTTTAACATAAGGATTTTGGTGACTAACATCTGTGCAATTATTTCTCTAAAAATAGACCTGATGAGTATAATGCACCTTTAAATATTTTCTAGTACCTTAATTGCTAGAGGCTTTTTGTATTTGTTTTGTCCAGTGCATCACAAAATGTTAGCCTTTGACTTTCTGCCATTTCGTAGTGTGAATTCTTCAGATCCCTCAGTTATATTTAGTAACTTTTTGGTGGTCTGTATGACAATATGAAAAGAAATGGTGGTTCATAGACTCATCCTTAAAAAAAATGCTTTGAATCTGTTGCTACATAGCTGCACTAGTGGCATACTAGCCTATGAAGATGTAATTAATGAATAAAGGAAAAAAGGAATTTTTTAAATAATTCTGATTTAATTGTAAAATGTGCTACTTAAAGTAAGCTGTAAGTAATTAGAGAATAGAAGTGATATTTATCATTTTTGTCAGAAATGCACTTCAAAAGTGTGCTTCATTTTATTTGATCAGCCTGTTAGTTTGAGTCTCTCTGTGATTTTCTCTGTGTGATTCCCCCTCGCGACACACGTACTGATCATGATTTTCTTCTGCAGAGCTCTGATAATGCCTCATCTCAACCAGCTCCTAACCAGCGAGTTGTAGAGGTGGCGATTCCTGATGTAGGGACTTTTGTGATTGAGTCAGAGGAGGGGGGTTATGACGATGAGGTACATTTGATTGCAATTGTGTACACCGTTCCTACTTGGTGCTTTCTTGTGCTGCCTGATGAGAATTTTTGGCATGTTTGCACATCATGACACCTAACAAATCTGTGCATAACTATACGCTTAACGATTTGTAACTGTAGTGATGTCTTAATTTGTAATAAATATGAAAGGAAAGCACTAGCTACTCGAATTGGGCACGCTTTGCATGGTACTGTGTACACTGGAGGTATATTTGTCTTCTTAGCTGTGGAAGTTGAATGTTTGTGCTAGGCCAGATAGTCTTTGAAATGCTAGTGGTAGAGTGTGGACTACTACATTATTTAAAAAAATATCAGGATAGAGAGTGGTCTTAACGTTTGTGCTTTCTTGTCAGTCTAATAAAGGTAATGTTTAAGTCCAATCTCTTATTTTCTGTTGTTAAGCTTTTTAAACTTTGAGGATTTGATTATCCATGATTATGATTATCCATAACCTGAAACTGATGTCGCTGCTGGAAGTGACTTTTTTCCAAGGCTTACTACAGTATATTGTTGGTTTTTTTTTTTTTTTTTTTTTCCAGTTCAACACAGAGTAGTAAGCATCCCTGATACTATTGGAGAAATGGATGATAGAGTTGCATTATTGCAGGAGACAGTATTTTCTGCTGACCTATTTTAACAACAGAAAGCACTGCCAGGGTGTCACTGTTCTGCCTTAACACTGCTTATTCCGTTCTTGTTTTGGTTTGGAGTTAGAGTTGATGCAGCCCATATTCTTAGCTATGTGGGCATGTGTTACTGGTAGGCTATGAGAATCTTTTGCTTCACTGCATAAATGGATATTTCAGGAAGTTTTGTCCCGTAATTATGAGCAATTGCAACTAAGAGTGTGGGGGATGGGGGAGAAAACTATTTAAATGGCATAATCACACCGAGTTAGTCTTTTCACAAACGTGCAGTCTCCACCTTTAAAGATGAATCTTTTTTGATTTTTCTAGAGCATGCTAACTTCTTCATAATTTTACTGTTTCTTTGTAAGTGTATTTGCTTTTTTAATGTTCTTATGTGTGGGGCAACTCTTCTGGAGGGTTTAGGGCTCTTCATCTTCTCGTCTTAAAGGCCAACTTTTATTGCTGTGCCAGTTGTGTTAGCTAGACTGTGGGCAGGGAAGGAGGGAGAGTTCTTCCTTGCTCACAGATATCAAAGGGAAAAGGTCTTTCTTAGTATCCTATAAGTATCATATTGTTTGTTATAACTGATGTGAGTAGCTGTGAGATGTGTGTGTTATGTTTGGTTTTGTGTTTGTTAGATGTTTTGGTTTTTGTCTGGAAATGCTTCAGAGACCAATTGTGATTGTAGCAATGAGTCCATTTACTTTGATGTTGACATACACAAAGTGTAGTTCCTTATGTTTGTGTCTACTATATATGAAGTGTGATTGGATGATTATTTGAAACAGTTTATTTTATCTTTTGGTGGCCATGTGACAGCACTAATTCAGTATGAAGTTCCTGTTGGATACTAACGCTGAACCAATGCATGAACCTTTCATTGGAGGTTTTGACTATGTACCTTTTAAATTGTATTTGACACACTTGTTCAGTTTTTGTTAAGCTTCCTTTAAGTCATATGTTTTGCAGTAAAAATATATACACATGCCATGATTGATTTGCAGAACACGCACAACAGATCTTGTATTGAAACATGCCATTTCAGTGTATGCATGCATTAAGTTGCTTTTTTATCTTGCATGAGACTAAAAGCATATTGAATTTAAAACTTAAAATATTAATCATTCCAAACTTTTACCTTAAATCCCTTATGGCAGGTCATGCTGACCCCGAACATGCAAGGTATTATCATGGCTATAGGTAAAGCCAGGAGTGTTTATGACAGGTGTGGGCCAGAAGCAGGGTTCTTTAAGGTACAACTAACATTTTCAACTATTTCTGACTTTTTTTTGTTAGATATGCCTTCTCCCTCTACCCTTTGATGCATACTAAGACTGTTCCATCATATATAAGATTTCTTCTGTGGCATCAGTCTTCCATTTAAATATTACTAAATTAGAAACTTCGCTAAGGAGAAATATCTGTAGCTATTTCCATCTTGATTTAGCAATGTGCTGCCTTGAATTCAGTAGCTTATATACCTTTGTGTATTTTACCTCTTAATAATAACTGAAAGATGAGACCTGCATGGATAATCAATAAGAATATGTATTATTTTTCCCCTGTTCATGACAAGAAGTATATCTTCACTAGACTGTTAGGAACATCGGTGTTTTCACCAAGGCACATCAGTGTTTAGTCAACTGTTTATTTCAAAGAAACGTTCTTGTTTTGTCCTCCTTAAAAGATTTTTAGTCAAGCAAAATAATTTTCTTTTGTTTAATGGCATTGATGTCAATACGGTTCATTTCTGCAGTGTTTTATTACTGGGAATTGGATGTTACGCTCTTTGTGGTCATTAGTCTACACACTAATTAGATCAGAAGATGCATTAGTTTTCTTAAATATACAAACTTCTGAACGTTTTAGCTTGTAATCTTTTGAATTTTCAGAGTATAAGCGAGGGAATTACTTTGACATGTTGTAGAATCCTCTCAAATGTGATGTTTAATTTTTATCTGCTTGAGGAGAAAAAAAAAGTTTCTTGCCTGTCCTTGAATAAAATACCGTTTTCTATTTAGTTTTTATGGTGCAGCTGTACTGAAAGAAAACATTTGAAACCCCCTCCCAAAAAATGGTCAAAACAAAATAAACCTTACTTCTATAATCCTTTGTTACGGGGAAAAAAAAAAAAAAATAGATCTCATGTTTGTTTGTTTTAAATTCTTTTTTGTTTTCTTTTTTTAATGGACATTTTATGAAAAGTGTTATGACCATATTGCATTTGTCTCTATTAAACATGCCTACCATCAGGCATCGAAGAGACAGCTGCCATAACCTTTCTTTAATGAATTGGGTTTTGTCTGGGATTCGGTGCTGTGTTTTCAAATTTTTCACTTAATGACAAGCTATTTTAATTAAAAACAAAACAAAACAAAAAACCATACTCATCAAATAAGACTTTTTTTCAGATAGGTTAATTACACTGATGTATTTACTTATTTTTAATATGAAGTGTGTTTTGATGATGAAAGCTTTTTGATGAAAAACTCAGTTGAAACGTGGAGGTTGGGGGGCAATTGTCTTTGAGAAACTATTTTTAAAACTAAATTGTTGGAGAGTAGAAAAGTCTCCTTGCTCATTTCCTGCTGAATCCTGTTCAAAGCAGCTTGGCACTACTGAAACATGCTTCAGTTTTTGAGTAATATACAAGTCTGGATGTTTGTAGTTGAAGCCATTTTACTTGGTACCAGGTTTAATATTTTGAAATGTATGAGGAGAAATCCCCTCCTGTTCCTTACAGTTGATATCAGAAAGGTTCTGTAATATTTTTTTTCTTTTACTGCTATACTCTGCTTTTCTTCATGTGTTTGTTTTTTATAACAAGTGTTTACAAAAGTCTGAGGTTTATTTCTATGATGTCCTGATTTATGCATAACGCAGGTAAAACCCATTTGATGAAAGTCATTGTTACTGACAAAGTTTGATTCCTACTTTACATCTTAGACTTGAGACTTAACCTAGTGCAAAGCAAGTAGGATATTTATTGATCAGTCATATTCCTCTAAACTTTATGCTCAGTTCCTTGCAGTATGCTTGCTTTAAGGTTTTTATAGAACATTGAGAAACTTAAAGCTTATAATACTTTTTTCCTGTATTTTGTTAAAAGGAATAATTCTGGGTTTTTTTTTAGTATATAACATTTATTAATCTGTGGCATTCTATTTGATTTTTTTTCTAAATATGTATTTGAAAATCTAGATTTTCTTGCACTTTTCCTGTTTGAGTAATTCTCTGAAGAATTAAGTGCAAAATAGCAATAGCTTTTTATTTTGTGCCAGCCCTAGAAAAGGAGCCATTAATAACTTAGTTATGTGTTGGTTTTCTAATGCTAGAATGTGTTATGATGTAAGATAATAGAAATACAATGTGTGACTTTTGATAATTATCATTGGTTCTCAAAAATTCAGTTTTAATAATAATGCGTAACATTAGTATTTAAAAAGTATGAATGCAGAATGTTCTCCTAAGTTTTAAAGTTCTGCACATGCTCTCTCTTTAATATATGAGTAGTATCCTACTCCTGTGTTCAGTCTCAAAACACAGTGTTTCTTGGTAGAGTTTGGTAGCCCAAATTTCCAATACTTAAATGTTAAGAAATGTTCTACTGCCAGGTAGAGGCATAAATGGATTTGGAATATTGAATGGGCATTTTCTGCCTGGTTTGTAGCTTTATTTTGTCTGTACATGGTATTGAAACTACTAATGTGTGAAACTATTGTGTTAAGTCATTTGTTTCAAATTGATAGTAATACAACCAGTAATTTGATTGCTTCTGTATTTTGAGAAATTATGGAATACATTAAGATTTGTCACCATTTTTCTAATTATTTTTCTTGTTGCTCTCATTTGTGCTGTATAATTGCAGTAGATCATTTCTAACAAACACAACAGATGAGATTTATTAAAATCTAATGCGCTGGCAAAGTGAACTCTTCCTATAAGCTCGAAAGTTGACCTTTAGTGAGGAGTGTGTCTTTTCCCTGTGGGAGGCTAATGCTAACCAGATTGAAGTATTTTCTTTAGAAGTCATGCAACTTGATTTTTGTTGTACAGTGATTTCCATTCTGACATGTTGTTTTCAAAATCACACATGTTCATCAAAATTTACATATAATTTATTTTATTTGTGTATTTGCATTTCAACTGTGTATTACTGCTTTAGGGCAGTACATGCTTACAGAAGCCTCTTTAGGGACTGAATAAACCTTTTCTCAGAGTGATATAGTGCAGGACTGGAATTGCTTTTGAAGTACAGATCCACTTGGGGTTTTGGCAGCCCTAGTTGGGGAGAAACAGGAGCAACTTTACCATTTGTAGGTCTTTTTTTACTGTAGTTCAGACTCGCTAGAAGGCTTGGGTATGGAATTGTTAAAAATTCTTTTGTAGTCAGTGGGCTATGAGCATGAATTATTCCTAGTGTCTGAAAAGGCTGAGTTGAAAGTCAGAAAGAATAATGTATATTTTAAAAATTATTTAGGCAATTAAATTGGAATACACGCGGCTGCTAAAATTAGCCCAGGAAGATCCACCACCTGAGTGTGATTACCGTTTGCGTCATGCAATAGTTTACTTCATCCAAAACCAGGCACCAAAGAAGATAATTGAGAGGACTTTACTGGAACAGTTTGGAGATCACAATCTTAGCTTTGATGAAAGGTAATAAGATCAACGTGTCTCTCTTTCTGTGTTTGTGAGCAGTCTGTGATGTGTAAAGACACACTTTTATATGCACTTTTATATTCAGATATGCGAAAAGGAGAACAGTTTGCACATTTGGCTTCATCTTCTAGTTAATAGTTTGAAAGTATAAAATGCATAGAAGAATAATTTTATAAAAAAATTGATCTTGATAAAAATCTCTATAAATAAACAGAAAGTTTTTTATTGGTAGGAAGAAAGGAGAAATCCTCAGTGTTGCTCTTGATTGTATACAGTTCTCTGCACCTATTTTTTGGAACACTGTAAGGCCACAAAATCTTTGTCTTCACTGGCCAGCAATAGAAAGCAAATCCTGGCATCTATTAAAATGGGACACCAGACTAGATGAATAACTCATTTGAATGCAAGACTGTCCCCTATACTTGAAATTCCATATACTTATTAAACCAAAATAAAGAATGAAAGGTAGAGAGTGTTAATTTGACTTCTGCTTATTGACATCTGTAAGATCTTTGGATCTAATCCTCTAATATTACTCTCACAAAGTAAGTGTTGGGGAGCTTCAAACCATCTGAGCTTCAAATTTGAAAGAAAAAAATGAGTAACACAAGCTCTAAAGTAAGACAGGAAAGAATTCTTAAATGGCATGGGTGTCCATCACATCTAACTGAAAAGTATGCCTTCTGCTGATTATCCAATGTGTACTGGAAAGCAGATTTTTCACAGCATTTCCATGGTTGTTTGTATAAAGCTGTACTCTAATACTGTTTGAGTTTGCTGTCTTTGTATGGATAATATTCATTGAAAATTTCTCTCATGATTTCTTGTGGCTTTTTATAAGGTGCCGTAACATAATGAAGGTTGCTCAAGCTAAGCTTGAAATGATAAAACCAGATGAAGTAAACATGGAGGAATATGAGGTCAGTATTTCTTATGCTGTAGATTAAACTGTAACTTCAAATAATTGTCAATAAGCTGTATTTATCTTAGCAGATTTATTTTTGTCTTTTGAGAAGATGAAACTAGTGCATGAAACATTATTTATTTACAGGAAAGCTGCTCTGGCCAGTTGATCTAAAGCCATTTTTTTCCACATCTGTAATTTCAAGGTCAAATTTGACTTGAGCCATAGATAGATGTTAGGTTTGATTCTGTTCTTACTCCTTAAAGTGCTTTGATGTCACTAACAGTATTTAATAATTTAACACCATGGCTTTCTTTAGTCAGAAACTACTGTGAGTTGAAGGAATGAAAAGTATCTTAAGGCCAACCTTAAACATCTAGAGAAATGGGTCACAGGGTTCAGGGTCATATTTGTGTCTTTCCTCCAGCTTTTTTTGCAACCATTCCCATTCTCTTATTAGCACTAGATTCTGTCATTTACTAAGACCATACGTTACCAATTTATGCATTTAATTTTTCCTCAAAACTTCAAAAAAAGAAAGGAGTAAATTGCAGATGTTACACAGTTTTGATCTACATGTACCAAAATACTTCATCTCATATTTAAAGCTAAATCTGTAGCTGTCATTACAACATGAGTTCCAATTCTGTGTGATACTGTTCATTAAGGCCTCTGAAAAGGCCTTATTTTTATCTGGGGCAGATTCCAGTNTTAAAAAAAAAAAAAAACTTCAAAAAAAGAAAGGAGTAAATTGCAGATGTTACACAGTTTTGATCTACATGTACCAAAATACTTCATCTCATATTTAAAGCTAAATCTGTAGCTGTCATTACAACATGAGTTCCAATTCTGTGTGATACTGTTCATTAAGGCCTCTGAAAAGGCCTTATTTTTATCTGGGGCAGATTCCAGTTCACCACTTAAACCTCATTGTTACATATGTAGGTCCAAAACAGCTTGTTCAGGAGGGTTATTTGAGTAATCTTGCCCTCAAAAACAACAGCAAAAAATGTCTACATGTCATTTTTGTTCACCAGGTTTAGAGCCTACAGCAGATGCTCCTACATTAAAATGCCCCCTCAGTGATTAGGGGGAAAGAGCTCTCATAGTGTTGTGGTTTTTAGACCGTGCAAGGCTCAATATCTTAGTGTTTTCTGAAAGTCATTGCACTAGTAGAATCAGCAATCCTGGGCTTAGCTTTAAGTGAGGGAGTGGGAGGAATCTTCATCCCTTATGGATACATACCACCTTCCTGAGGCAGATAGTGATTACTCTGAAGACTGTATCACTGTTTGTCCAGTATAGTGGACTGACATTTTATGGAACCCTTCTCATGCTTTTTGTGTTGAATGGCTAAGTATTATGGTATGTTGTCCCTTAAATTTAACTATTAATGATTGATTAAAAGCTGGTTAGCCAACTGCAAATAAGAAAATCTTTTCTCATAGGACAATCACCAGTAAAGTGTATTAGTTGTCACTCTCTGTAAGTGGTGATGCAGCGATATTGACAAATATTTTGCTCCGACATAAACATCACCACAGTCTGAAGTACTCAGCAAAGTTATACAAGGCATTTTGGGTTTTTGTCACTTCTTACTGAATGCGTTCAGGCATTTTCTATGTCTTTCTTAAATGAAACTTAATACTGAGTGTATAAAAAAGCTTTCTTTCACTTGTGGAGAAAAAACTTTGTGTAATGAAAAGGGGAAAAAGAGACTGTTAGCCTCTCATTTTTTGAGGGGGGAAAATAGTGATTCTCATAATTCTGACTGTGGTTCTCCAAAACAACCTTCACATTCCTTTCAATTCAAATGATAATGCATTGCTGTTGGTTTTATAATTTATTTTATTTTTTAATAAAAATCCTACCTGAAACTCATCTAGAAATATTGTACGAATTAAAGAATCTTGTTTTATTGAGAGAGGGGGGATTCGGACTGACTTTTCCCACATACAAACTTAATAAGAGTCCTTATAACTTACTGTGAGTATTCAGCACTAAGTGTATAAAATATTTGTATTTCATGTTTGTGGATGAAATTCTATATACCCTTTCTTATATGCAGAGATGGCATCAAGACTATAGAAATTTCAGGGAAACAACCATGTTTCTCATGGTAGGATTGGAGTTTTTCCAAAAAAAGAGGTAAGTGGTAGTATAGAACTAAAATGTGATAGAGTGATTTGAAGGCAAAATGTAACACTGATAAAGTAAAAAGTTATTATTAAAATTAAGAACTGTTTAATGTGTTCTTCATTGTATTTAAAAATTTATTCAGTTTATTAATTTCTTCAGTCTCACATCCAGATCAGTTTCCTACAACTTCCCACTTTTAATCTCCATTTCTTCTTCCCTTAACAAGCCATGAACTCTTTTCAGTGCCCCACAAGCACTTGTATTTCTCCTTCTCTCCTAGTATAAATGGTCTGTGTGCTCCTCAGACATAAGAATCTTTCTTCTCTTGTACTGTATGTGCACATATATGGTGCTGAATAAGTTTGAGAAGTAAGCCCATGTGAGCCTAATGAGGCTCCACAAGTCCAAGTGTAAGGTACTGTACCTCAGGTGATGCAATCCCAGATATGTGTACAGACATGGGGAGTTTCTGGTGGATGAAAAGCTTTACCTGAGTAAGTAGTGTGTGCTTGCAGCTCAGCAGGCCAGCTGTATTTTGGACTGCATCATAGTAGGGGTGGCCAGCAGGGAAGGGAGGTGATTGTCCTCATATATTCTGCCCTTATAAGGCCTCATCTGGAGTACTGCATCCAGGCCAAGGGCCCCCAGCACAAGAAAGACATGGAAGCTGTTGGAGTGGGTCCAGAGGAAGGCTATGAAGATGAGAAAAGGGCTATAGCACCTCTGTGAAGAAAGACTGAGAAAGCTGGGCTTGTTTGGCCTGGAGAACAGAAGGCTCTATGGTGACCTTTTTGCAGCATTTCAGTAATTAAATTAGGCTTCTGAGTAGGAGGGAGGCCAACTTTTTGTGTGAGAGGATAGTGATAGAAAAAGGAGGAATGGTTTTAAACTAGTAGAGGGGAGATTTGGATTAGGTGTTTGGAGGAACTTTTACTCGGAGGGTGGTGAGGCACTGGAACAGGCTGCCTGGAAAAGGTTTGGATGCCCCATCCCTGGAGGCGCTCAGGACCAGCTTGGATGGGGCCCTGGGCAGCCTGAGCTGGTGGGTGACAGCTCTCCCACTTGTTGTAGAGGTTGGAACTAGATGATCTTTAAAGTCCCTTTACACGGAAGGCATTCTGTGATACCTATATGCCAAATGTAGCTTCTTGTCTGTATGTCGTGTAGCAAATTACTTCATATTTCTGTTTCTTGTCTTGTATTTTTCTAAAGGAAAAAGGCTCTATCAAAACAAAATGATAATAATGTATTTATTTCTGTAACAAGCTATGTGTTTATGTAGTGGTTAACACAATATGACCATAATTTTGGTTTGCTACTAATAATCTAAATCGGCACATCCTACTTTGTTAGTATTAAACAGCTTCTATACAAAAGTTAGTCAGAAGATTGCCTGGCTTAATTGGAAAAACAGAACAAACAAATAAACAAAAAAACCAGTTTGGTATTGCTGGATCCCTTACAGGGGAAAAACATCAGTGTGGTATGTAGAAATCCTGTTTCTCCTGGACATCATGCATGCTCCAAGCATGAAGTACTTCAGGTTCATTACCACTGGGACTCCAGGATGACAGCTTTGGCTGCAAAATTGCAGTATTTTCACTGTTTCACTTCTTACTGTTATATGTTCTGCTTGGGACAGCAGGAGAGAAACTAACAGAAAACAGAAACAGGTTTCTGTTGGTGCTGAACAGTATTTTTGTTATGGTTATCCAGTTTTTATGTTGATTGGAAAAATTAGAGTGACACAGTTAGAAAGCAAACCTATAATGACCAGTTGTACACTCTGATATTGGTCAGAAATGTAAAAAATGTGATATAGATATATTATTAACTATATAGATAATATGTGACTCATCTAACATCCAGAAAGTGTAGTGTTCATTCTCTTTGGTAGTAAATGCAATTTCAGAAATAGCTTAAGTGGTATTTAATACAGTGGGTGAGGACTGAGTATTCACTGACTTATTTTAAAGGAGTCAATTGAAATTACACTCCTGTGTTCAAGCTAAAGGTTCTCAAATGCCTGAGGTAATTATTGAGGTTTACAACTTGTTATACTCTTAGAGGGCAGTGCTACTGTCCATATTCTGCAAATGAAACTAAACTGATCAACTCTTCTGATTTTCCTTCAGTATTCCCTTAACTGTGAAATCATAAAATGTAGCTTTAAATATTTATGAAAGTGTGGACTTTCATAATTGAAACATGACCTTCAGTATTGGTATTTGAGTGGTGGTTGTTTTCTTTTTTCCCAGAAACCTGTCTCCCTAAATTGACAAGCTTTTCTTATTTGAAAAGTCACTAAGTCACTAATTAATGCCTTGTAGAACTCAGTCTCTAGGTGGAGCAAAAAGCTGTCAGTCTCAGGGAATCTGATTTTCTTAATAATGTTATGCTGAGCAAACACAAAATAAACATTAAAAATGTTTTTACCTTTTCCTTCTTCCATGCTATTAGCTTACTTTTAGAGGTATTGGTACGGAGTGCTGGGCATGGAAGATTGCATTTTGAAGACAAAGGAAACGAGTTTCTCAGTATTTCTGAAAATTACCTGGAATGTGTTTTTTGCTGAAGTTTTTTGCTGAAAAGTGGGCATGACAAGTCATGCCTACCTTCAGAGTTCACTCATGATCCTTTATGGTGTTTGACAAGACCTTTTCTCTGCAGAAAAGGTAAAGAATTAAAGGGTCTTTGAGGCATACCTTCTCTGACTGTACTGTTGAGTAAGGAAACTGCTGTGGGTGAGGCCAGCTAAAGAACATTGGAAGGCTTTTGCTTTTAGCTCGTCCTCATTGTAGTGACTGAAAAGTAAACAAACTCTAGACTATAGCAGTTGGATTCCAATTTTTTTTGGAAATAGTATGATTCTTCAGCTTTGACAGATTTTTTTTTTTTTTTTAATGTAAGCTTTGTTAAAATTTTATTTATCCATACCTGTGCTTTCCAAAGTCTATACCCAATGAGCTCCATGATTCTGTGAATGATTTTAAGTTCAGACTTAACAAACTGGAACTTAAATGCACTCTGTGTGTGTAAAGCTAGCATCTCTTGGCTTAATTTAACTACAGTCTCAAGACTCAGAAATTTGAGGTTGGCTGTACAATAATAATGACGTAAAATGGCTTACCTTCCTGTGAAGTAGCACTATTTCTGGTTCAGGTACAGATTACACAGCTTAAAGACAGAGCAGAAAAAGAGGATCTTTAGAGAATAAGGTTGCTGCCAGGTACAAGTTTTTGATTTGGATCAACTCAGTGGTTGATACTGTTAATTCAGCCTGCAGTTTCACAAGTAATTGAACCAAGAATGGAAAGGAATAGAAGGTCCTTCTCCTCTGGCTTTGTATCCATCGATCCCAGTTTCTTGCAGTCATGTATTTCACTGTCTTCCTACACTAACGTTTCTACTGTCTAGTCAATTGTATTGGTTAGTGGCTTGGAGAGATTTCATGAGCAGAAATAGACTTGAGGACTTCCCTGTAGGACTTCTTGCTTTAATGAAAACAGTTCTGTATTTTGAGGACAAAAAGGCAGAGTAGCGATTGTAAATATGTCATATATTGCTCAAGTAGGAAATATTTAGGATTACAAGAAAAAATGGTGATATTTGAAAGCAAAGCTTTAAGCAACCATTGCTATTTAAAGTAACCTTTTCCCTTCTTTTTATGTTGTCTTGTTGGGAGGCCTTTCTGTAAGTCTTGAGGTTACCTGCTTTGGAAAATTCTGACATGTATATTTCTCATATTATCCTGTGCTCTGTGTGCTCACACATAATTTTTAGCCACTTTTAGTAGTTTGATGTTTTGGTAGTTTAAGCCCTAACCTCGACCTTCTCTTCTCACTAGGAGTGTATAATATACTGTTCTAATACTTCACTGGCAAATTTCTCTCCCTAGATTTTTCTAATTGTTAAAATAAAAATGAGACATCTAACTGCTTGCTTATAGGGTAGTTGCCTGAACTGCTCTCACTGGCTGTCTGTCATAATTGAGTTTCTGCAAGTTAGAGAATTAACAATTTAAGGTGTTTGCTGGATGTGATATGCAGTAGCGTGAGGGGAGGTGATCAAATGGGGTGTGATGAGATCTCTGTTGATTATGAGCAGTTAGGTTCTTAGGTTCTCTTCTACTCATCTTCCACCAGTTAGGCATGTATTTATTATCGGCATTTAGATTAAAGACAGAAGTGACAAAAGAGTGCTGATACTTCTGATTTTGAAATGCTTTTGTGGCATCTTCCATCACTTCAGACTTCACTAGTGCAGAAAAAAAACATAGTGAGGCTGAATGTTCACAGTTTATTTTTTAGATTAATTTTTATTGCTCAGGCATAGAATGCTATTGAGGTAATGGCAACGGAAGATCAATTCTAATGTGGTGTACATGCATGCAGGAAAAAAATTAAGTATTCATGTATATTCAAGGTTAATCCAAAGCCATTTTTGAAATGGGTGAAACAATATAGATTGATTTCAGTGAGCTTTGGATCACACTTAATTTGCAAGTTATCTATCCTGATAATGAAATAAACTGTTACAATGTATACAAAAGAAGAAAATATCTGGTAGAAAAAGCAAATTAAGAAGGGATGGATGGGGAGGGTTTGGTTTACAGTCAAACAAGTAAGTGAAGTTACCTATTCTTTGAAGAACACAGTAGTTAACTTCAAACAGGTGTTATCTGGATCTGCATCTAACAATTTTGTTTCTTTACTTTGCTTTAGCTATATGGAAGCCTTGCTCTACCTTATCTATGCTTACCAGAATAACAAAGAACTCTTGTCCAAAGGCCCATACAGAGGGCATGATGAAGAGCTGATATCTCACTACAGACGAGAATGTTTGCTAGTAAGTGAAGGGTGAAATATACTCTTTCCTCGTAGCTTTAATAAAACAATCCGACAATGTTGCCATATTTTCAAAGAACAAAAAAAACAAACAACTTTCATTAAAAGTTACAAAGATTTTAGTAAGAAAAAAGTGAGAGGAAGAAATGTATGTAGTGAGAATAAAAAATGTGTTTGTTTTAAGTAATCAGTTTCTTTATTATTGTAAGTAGTGTGCTAACTGCCATTGTGTCTGGGCTAAGTAGAAGCAACAGTGGACAGTATTGGTGGGTGAACTCGCAATGTTACTGCAGTTGGACAGGGACACAAATGTTTAGAAAAAGGTATCAGCGTAAGGTGAGGTTTCTTTCCTTATTCACCTCATTTCACCTGTGTTTTAGCAATAGTAAGAAAAGGCAAGAGCAGGTGTTAGGACCTCAGTTTTGAAAAGGAGAAGCTGCAAAGGTTAAGTTGGCAGGTGTCAACTCTAGCGGCCTGAGGAATAGGATCGAATGGTTTAATAGAGTGTACGTATCATTTGTGTGAATGTTAAAGCTCAATTGTTACTGCAAATTTGCCATAAGGCAAACAAAAAGTGAATGGTAAAATGTGAAATGCTGTGTACTTAAAGAGTTTCTTTTTTGTGGTGGTATGTGAAGAAACTAAATGAACATGCTGCAGCACTGTTTGAATCAGGAGATGATCAGGAAGTAAATAATGGCCTGATCATTATGAATGAGCTTATTGTCCCGTGTTTGCCATTACTGCTGGTGGATGAAATGGAAGAAAAAGATATTGTTGCTGTGGAAGATATGAGAAATCGTTGGTGTTCCTATCTTGGACAAGAAATGGAACGTAAGTATTTATTAAAGTACAAGGCTCTCACGTGCTCCTGATTTCTATTATTTTTTAAAACGTTCTGGTTTGTGTCTTGAACAGATCCTGTATCTTTTGTGCTTTGGTAACGAATTACCATGACATTTGGATAATACTTTACACATTTAAATAAACAGCAGTTTTTTTCCATGTATAATAATGAAGTTCTGCAATATTTTCCATGTGTAACAATGTCCTTAAAGGAAACATTTCTTTATTTTCCAAAAGGAAAAGCATTCATGTTGATAGATTCTTTGAAAGGACATTTATGCTAACATCTTCCTAAGAACCAATATGTCCTTCAGTGTTCACTGAAAAATGTGCATTATTCTAAGTGAAACTCTTCATGCTCCCATCACAGTAAAAAATACATAAATAAAAGAAAAAGAGTCACTTTGGGGCAGAAAGAGGAAAATTGCACCTGCAGACATAAAAAGCTTACGGTTGTTTTCTTTTCTTTCATTTGCAGCTAACTTGCAAGAGAAGCTAACAGATTTCCTGCCAAAACTACTAGATTGTTCTACAGAGATTAAAGGTTTCAATGACCCGCCAAAGTTACCCTCTTATTCCACACATGAACTGTGTGAAAGATATGCCCGAATCATGTTGTCACTCAGTCGAACTCCAGCCGATGGAAGATAAATTCTGCAACCTTCCTGAGCACATTGTATAAACTTTTTTAGTTCTTAAACCTTGCCTTCCTGTCACAGGGTTTGCTTGTTGCTGCTATAGTTTTTAACTTTTTTATTTTAATAACTGCAAAAGAGAAATGACTGTACAAACTTTTAGCCAGACTGCAAACAGTTAAAGCTGAGAATCGCATGGCACTCAGTCGTTTCAAGCAGAATTGATGCAACTTGCAAGTCTGATAATTATGGCAAAACTGCTTTTTTTTGCCACTTCTCTGTTACAGTATTACTTTGCTTTTATCTTAAGATCCTTTACTTTATCAACAGCTGTCTGGATCATTTTGTGACTGCAACTACTTTAAGTGTCCAGTGCTGTGTAAATACATGGTACTTGGTAGCTTGTAAATGAAATGAAAGAATAAAGTTTTATTTATGGCTACTTCTGTGTTTGCAAGCAAATACCTTGTATATTAGTGTAAAATACGGGTATTTTTAGGAGAGAGACAGTATATTGATGGGAAGCTCAATTTTATAGACAAGATTCTTCAGGATTTATGGACAGATGAAGGTAGTCAGAGATTACTGTATGTGAATATACAGAAAAACTGTCGCAGTATTAAACACTGTTGGTTATTTTTTTTTTGTATATACTTTTCTGATCTTTATGATACTGCACCTGAACATTTCTCTGTGTGTGTGTGTGTGTGGTAATACCACATTTATTCTGATGACAAGGACTGGTTTCTGAAGCACAACAATAATGGTACTTTCCTTCTATTCTTAGAAAGAAATATTGAAAAAAAATGCGAAATTATTTTCATTAGAAATATATTACAATCTCTGAGCAAAATTTTTAGGAGTTGATTTGAGTAGAGGAAATAAAGATTTTGAAAAAGTGGACTTTGTGAATCTTAAGGATTAACTAGCGTTTTGGGTTGTTTTTTTTACTGGCATTTTAGGTGTGTAAGTGACCAGAAGTAAAACCTGAACTAATTCCTTACTTGAAATGTGTTGCTATTGATGCAACAAAGAATCTCAGAAATCTTACGTGCATCCTAATTTAATTTCTGTTGGAAGTGAAAGAAAAGATCCACAGGGCTTGTTTTGTAGAACTGAAACTCCGTCTAGTTTAAATGAAAAATTTTATTTATTTTGTGGAGAAAGAAATTTAATGTGTCCTTAATCCTTTTACCTGACACTATGTTGGTTCTTACTCTTTATAGAGAAGACTTTGTGTTAGAACAGTAAAATATCTGAAAGTTTGCTTGTTGGCTTTATTGGAGCAGCACTGAACTCATTGCAAGCTTTCTAGTGGAGAATATTCTAATTTCTACTAACAAAATAACAGAGGGAAGAGGGAAGGAGGAAGGATCAATTGAGTTCAGACCACCTAGAACGTGTAGTGGGAATAAATGCAGGCAGCTCACGTTCAAGAAAAGGCTAAGTTCAGTCTTGAAAATTACTCACTCTTGAGATAACACTGGATTGTGATATATAGTAAATAGAATGTGGGCTTACTTTAAAGATTTTCTTTTTCCAGGAGTATTTCCCTCTTCTTTTTTCAGTACTGAAGTGCTTCATAACTGTCAATCTACCCACTTGTTATATTAAATTGAACTATTAGTATCACAGTACTACTCAGAAACCTTTTCTTTTTTAGGCCTGAAACTACCTGTGTATGAAATTTCACATGTCA
This sequence comes from Odontophorus gujanensis, assembly GCA_013399175.1. NCBI lineage: Eukaryota > Metazoa > Chordata > Aves > Galliformes > Odontophoridae > Odontophorus > Odontophorus gujanensis. Next base: position 460,236 of record VXAB01011486.1, on the reverse strand, counting down.
AAGGAAGAATAAATGCATCTTATGGAAATGTTGAAGAAGCATTTTAAAGGATTTCACATTTTGTATTAGTTGCACTTTCATTTGAATCTGAGTAACATGCCTTCTTAGCACTGTGTATTCTTTGAATACGCAGTGAAATTTAAAATTTGTCCTTTACCTTTTTTAAATAATGGTAAAAGCAACTAAAAGTGAAAGAGGACTTTTATTTCTTTATTGCTAACAGGTTTTGAATTTGAATGTTTGTGAAAGCTCTTAAGGAAACCTCCTCTGTAACCCTGAAGGAGACAGTTAATCACAGTGTCTATGTAATCTTCTGTGACAAAAGTAGGAGAAAAGGCACTCTTTGTAAGGTAAAAACAGGAAGCAAATATTTCACTTGTGAAGAATATCTAAGATATTTAAGTTACAAGGACATAGAGAAGGACACGATTTTTATTGTTTTGTTAGTTTTACATTTTTTCAGTTTCTTAGATTATGACTTGAATTTTGAGTAGAACTGAAAATATCTCTAGTGGAGCAGAAGTAAATAAATATGTATTATATATATGTGTTTTACTATTTTAATATCTTTGGAGTATTGTGTATGAATCTAAACCATCAGTGAAGTCATTAAGGTACTATTTTGTCTTTAATAGCTTACTTGTTTCACTGTAATTACAGAGCCTGTATTTGCCATGGCTAGCAAAAAATCTACACAAGCAGCTGTAGGGTAGTAATGCACACAATTAATTTGATTCCCTAATAGAAAGATTTTTTATTTTATCTTATTTTATTTTGTTTCCAAAATGGAGAAAGTCAGATTTTTATTTGTCCTTTTCAGTTCATAGGGGAAATTGCACAAAGCTCACGTACTGAATCACCTACACCAGCTATTAAATGCAAGGGTATTTTTTCCCTATTTTACATCATACAGTGGAGGACCCCCAAAGGCAAGCCACTGCAGTCTTTCAGTTATGTACTTTATTCCATTTTTATTTTTTTTTTCCTTCATGTGACTTCTTCTGAGGTGGCTTATCATATTGCTTCACTTTCACTGATACTCTGATACTGTCAGAAATCGTGTTATTTCTAGTTAAAGCTCTTATTGCACATGTGTTAGCTTCAACCTAGCAGGCCAGGAGCAGCAGGAGGATTGGTCAGAACAAGAGAAGGGGATTGGTGGAGTGAATTTGCAATTGTTAGAAATGAACATCTTGAAATCACACTGGATACAAGGTTGTAAACTGAAAATTCATTACTGAGTCATCATGGCTTTCTTGACAGTCTGTACTTTAACTGCAGTTAAATGACTGATGCAGTCATCAGATTTACTCTAGAAAGCATGAAGAGTATGTGTATAGTCAGAAACGTATGTTTCACATTCAAGCATTAAAAACCAAACAAAACTAAAACCACAATGTCTGTATTATACCTAAATACCTTGTAGATTATTCTTAGTGATAAGCTGGAGTAACCTCCAGCATGCACGTGAAAACTGCTACTCCAGAAAAGGAGCTGAGATAAATAGCAGCACACCAGAAACAAGCTGAGTGTCCAGCAAAAGTGTGAAGAAAGATGATGGTGGTGGTTCATATTCTTCATTTTGTTTCTTTTTCTAAAAATACAGTGATTCCAAGTGTCTGTGGGAGGCATTGTATAATTACAGGTTAGGAATGTTGGTGAAATACTCCCAACACGAAGTTTATAATGAATCAACTAACGTATGCATCATTTTTCAAATTATGTGCCTCATTTTATTATTTAATATGTCCTCTTTTTGTCTAGTATGACCTGAGATAAGTGGTATCAGTCGTGACATTGCTTCTGGAGTGGAGATTATTATAGAGACGTAAAAGCTTTTATTCAAAGAGGTCTTGTAGCAAAATTCCTTCAGACAAAACAAAATTATTTTTCATGTGATTAATGCCCAGTTTTCCTTAATGTATTATGTCCCTGCAGATCTTTTGAAGTCCAAGGTTTAATGGATAAGCTTTTAACTGAAAGCACTGATATATTAAGGATCATCTCAACTGCTAGGCAAACCAGTAGTTTTAGTATTCATCTAATTGAGTTTCCATCAGCAGAACCTCGCTGCGTGGCTCTGTTCTACTTCTGTTTTGACTCTTACAAGAGCCACGCCAAAAGCACTTCTGCAAACACCTTTATTTTTTTCTGTCCCCAATCATACATGTATGCTCCAACTCAACTGTCGTGCTTTTGAAATCTTGGACTTGATTAGAAGCATCTCTCCATTGTGAATTTCAGATCTTCACTGTAAGTAACAGAAAGAGATGCCCTTTTCCTCAGAAGCAGCTTCTTGAGGCAGCACTTTGAGAGTACAGCTTGACTTGTTTTCTGGTGGTTAGGATCAACTCAAATCCCTCTCTTACTGTCTGGGAATTCTGTAATGAGACAGGCTTATTATCAGGATAGCGTTCACAGCTTGCTTGGAATCATCGTGACTATTATGGGTGAAGGTCATCCTTCATCTCTCCCTTCATGTTCTAATTGAAGTACCTCTCAAATAAGGGTTTAGCCTCCACTCATGTTTCTTTATTTCTCCTGCCCTGTTGGTCCATTTTAACTTCTAATTTGCCTTCACTACCAGGTTGAACTTGTGGAATGATGTTCTTCTGCTTCCATCTCCATGCCAGTGTAACTTTCCTCCTACAGGGAGAGGAGTACTTTCCTTGGAACCATTCTGGTGTGTTTGCATGTGCAGGATCTGAGGCTGAAATACCACAGTCCAGACACATTGTGTCTGGTAGTTCAGTGTTTTAGAAATGCAAGGAGTACCCTGCTCACTGTATCTAGAGTTACGAAGGTGGCAGAGGCTGTGCCTGTTGAATAATTGGATCACTTTGCTTTGACTAGAACATTTCAATCTCAGTCAAACTTGAGCATCTTTTTGCCAAAGTTCTGTCCTGCTCTACTGGCTTTTGCCAGTATATTTTCTACTCGATATGTATTCAGTATTCCTATATTTCCTATCCCTTAGGGAGATTTTCATTGTCTGTGTTAAAATTTTTTCTGAACCCATTTATATTTCTTGCATGTCAACAAGGAGGGAAACAATAATTTTGTCGATTTCCTTCAAGGAACAAAGGTTGCATTTTGTCTGTGAACACTTAAGCGGTGACAGGGAAACTAATAATTGAGCTGTGGACTAAGGACCTGAAAAATGTGTGTGTTTTCGGTCTTGTCTTTTTCTTTCTTTTTCTATAGTTAAAGGTTTATAAGATGGAGGGAATTATTACATAATCATAAAAACTGTTATATGGGTTATATATATATATGGCTAAAAAAAAATTCTAAGTTTTAAGCAAAATAATTCAGAGTTGAAAATACAATTTGAAAAAATCACATTTTCTCACTAAAGAAGTTGGAGAGTAAAGTTTTTGAGAGAAACTTTGATCCATGTAACTGGATATCTTGCATGTTTTAATAGCCTAACGTGATTTATTCTTGTAATCTACTTATGAAGCTCTTTTGTTTGGAAATGTTTTTAAGTGTTGCATCTCATGAAGCAGATGGTTTACCAAAAAAAAAAAAAAAGAGGAAAAAGAAAAGGAAAGAAAATATACCTTTCCCCCAAATAATATAACGAAGCCCCTATTCATAGAGGGAGATAACGCTGTTTTGAGTAAGGCAAGTTGAGTTTGGATGGTCAGAAGTCTTATTTCTTCCTCTCCGTGCTCACAGTTTATCTTTAATAAGTAAGTTTTGCTTTGGTATGTGTGCAGCTCCCCTGGAATTTCTGAAAGGGAATTTATTATCTTCAAAACCTTTGAATGTGAGGTTAAGGTCTGCCATTATATAAGCACAGATGCACATTCACTTTCAGCCAATGGAGATTTACATTTGGTAGTTGTTGGTATTTCAGCAGATGATGCAGACAATTTTCTGCCTCACTGACCATCTGTTGGATGGAGTCCTTAGTATACTTCGCATACAAGAGATGGTGCTATGTAAAAAACTCTTTGTCCCTACAGTCTACTTATTTATTTTTGTCTGGTATAGTCCACTTATTCAAATACTTTGCACTGAGCAAGTAAAATAGTACTGATTGTTATTATTTTGCCACCGTCATCTGTGCTTTTAAGTTTCTTCAAAGTCTTTAGAGCTTTATGCTGTGTAAAATTGTTAAAGTGAAATGGAAAGTGATGGAGCTAGTTCTGTGCTAGGTGACAGAGAACCACAGTGTTTCCTGATTAGGAACAAAGTAAAACAAAATAATTGCTCCTTTGACGCAGTGCCTAACAAGCTCTGGAAAGCTTAGTACTTTTCCTAAGAAAACTGAAATCACTAGGTAAAAACTGACTAATCTTAATAATGGCTGCAGTCCCTTAGGAAGGACAGATCGCATAGATAACATGTTTATTCTTCTGTCATGGAGTAGGCATACATCTAGAAATACTAACTCAAAAATATTTATGATGTACTTTTATCTGCTCTGTGGTGATTTAAGTATTTTGCTTTATATATGTTTGCTTTGAAGAGGCTTTTTTTTTTTTAATACATGATCTTGGCTATAGGAAAAATGTATAATGAGTTCAGATGGTGATTATGTATTGGAAGTACAGTAAGTTGTAATAATTTGCATTTATCTCTGTCCTACTAGCTGGATAATTACTTCCCCTCTATCCAACCAAAATACTTTTGGAACAAAGGAGTGAGCAGACTATAACATTTATTATTAGTATTCTTAGTATTATCTCTCTTTTTGGGGGGAGACAACTTGGTGGAGTGTTACAAGGGAGAGTTCTGTCCAGGGCAGCAACCAGAGAATGGTAAGTTCTAGGTAAAAGAAGCTTGTAATATAGCCAGTTTTAAGCTAATCTGTTTTGTTTGATTTCCACTATTAAGAGTGAACAGATTGGTTTTAAAATGGTGTGCTAATTGTTATGAATACTGTTAACAAGCCTTCTGCAACAGGGTGCTGCAAAGAATGCCTAAAAGGAAGCGTTGGACTGTGGGCTCCCAACTACTGTAGTCTAAAACATCCTTCCAGAGTGAAAGTATTGTGGATTTTAATCTCAGCAAAGTTCAGTAAAGAAATGAGAGGTGGTAACACCTGCAAAAGCACTCAGATGTGTGAACAGAGAGATCTGTATTCCATCAGTGTTTCTGCAAGGTGAGAGGAGTAAAGGCTGCTACGTTCCTTCTTGAGGAAGGCATCTCAGCGAAGTAGTCAAACTGGGCTGGGCCATGAGGGGAGTATGGCTCCCTTCTGTAGAAGAGGGAGAGGAAGTGGACATGTTTTGGATGGGAGCCTGAGAGAGTCAGGCACACCATTTCAGGAGGTGGGAATGATAACAGTAGCTGGGAGGAGCCTCCTCTTTTCCAAGGAGAAACTGACAAACATCATCCATCCTCTCTTTTCTCCTGCATCACCAGCAGGGTGGTCCTGACAGATAAATGATGTTCTTTCTTCCTGAAGTAGAGGATGCTATGTTGAACTGTGCTCGCTGAGTAATCTCAGCTATGCTGTAGTTCTGAATGACTCATGGCAATGTGTGTCTTTCCTTCAAATTTTGACTTGACTCCTTCCCCTCCCTTTACTAGCAGTGCTTCCCTGCAAAGTAGTTCCCAGTGACAAGAAACCTGCACCAGGATTCCACAAAAACTCCTCTGGAATAAACCATTAGCTTTTGGTCTTACAGCCATCTCAGGCAGAGCCATGGGACTGTAATGGGACATAGGGCTTTGGGTGTTCTGTGCTCCCTGCACATCTGGCAACTGGACCCGCAGCAGGCTCCCTTTGACACCAGCAGATGTGCTGCCCTGCAGGACTTCTGTGGCTCTCCAGAGCAGGTAGCAAATGGCCCAACAGCACTGACAGAAGAGTTGTGTAGGAGATTACCAGGTTGCATATACAAAGCTATTTCTGTATGCTAAGTCCCCATGTTACAAATTTCAGCATTGAGGTGGGTTTCTTACACCAGAGGAACACTTGTGTTATACATAAGACAGACTGCAGATGAAGGCAGATGTGTGAAACTGAAACACTTGAGTTTTGATACTGTATGCGTCAACAGCCTGATGATGAGGAGTGCTATTCAATTTAAGTTCCCCATTTGCTCAGTTTCGACCTAACTCTTACACACTGTATTGCAGTATTCAGAAAGCTTCTCTTTCTTACATTGCCTGTTTCCCTGCACTAGAAATCTGACGCTTCGTGGCAGCGCTCAGTGATGCTCTGCATGTAGTGTTTTTTAATGGTGCTTTCCTGCTGAGCTTTTCAGTTGACCTATATAGCAAATCACTCGAGATGAATGCACTAATTTGGACAGCTTGCCCTCTCTAAGTGGATGAAATGTATGTATTATTTACAGTGCTTTTGTACTGCAGGCTTTAGAGTGCTGATGTGTTGTCTCTGGGCTGGTCGGTTGTAATGCCTGTCACGGTCACGCTGTTGTGTGTTCTAGGTGGCCCAATATATATACGTATATCAGCAACCGTGTCAGAAACTATAGTGATGATGCGTTTTCCCAGGGAACGCAGCCTGCTGTGTCCTCGATGAGCTGCTCTCGGTGAGAAAAGCAAGGAAAATCTTCAAGGACGGAGACAGCTGCTTCTTCGGTTCTCAACCCCAAGCAGAAAAAGACCGAAATTATCCACGCCCGGCTCCGGGGNGCGGAGCGCGGGCGCCCCCTGCTGGCCGCCTCGGCCGCTGCCGCCGCACGGCCGTCCCGCTTCATTTAGACTTGCTGTGCGGGAAGGTTCCTCACAGTGCCTACCTGAAAACAGAGGTGCTTGGCGGTCTTCAGCACCCTGTGTGGTGTCTAATAAGAAACGTAGATGAGATTAATCTTTATTATGTTTACCTAGTTTGAGATTAAGCAGGTAGACCAAAGATTACTTTAGCTAATTAGGCTCTCTAATTGGATTTGAAAAGTTATTAACCTTTTGAATAGGCTCTCCAGAGTGGCATGTCAGCATGCACTGAGCTAATTTCCAGCCAGTTTTGGTTCCACTCGCAGGGCGGATGAGCGGACGGCAGCTAAGGGCCTCCTGTTGGTGGTGGGATGGTAGGAGCAGGAGTAAAGTGCATGCAGGTGGGGCCCACTGAAGAGCAAGGCAGAGCTCTGGGCGCTGGCACACAACAAGTTCAGGCTCAGCACATCTTGCTGGGCTGGTTATGTGCCTGAAGAGCCTTATGTCTTGCCTGTTGTATCGCTGACTGCTACTGAAACTAGCTAGGGTTTTACCAGCAGCCCGAACAGAGAGAGAAAACTGTCTCCGAAGTTTTTCTGCCCCTTGACTCTGTCTTGCCATTGTGTTTTCCATTCCTTTGGCACATGATGCGATGTTTCTTCTTCCCACAGCCTGAAAGTTCCTACTACGTAAAGCTCTAAGAGTTGAATGTACAGGGAAGCTAAAATGGCCAAAGCTGTGGCAGAGGGCAAAAAGCTACAAAGCAGCATCCTATTATTTGCTGTATGTACTGGGAGGTACAGTTAATCTTCTTTGATTTTTAGACCAGGACTGCTGGCAGCTTTTTCATTCTTGATGAATTTAATTTATACTCAGTTGTGTCCCTTGGTCCCAATGTGCAGGGCTTAAAATAGCATTACACAGACAGCTGTAAAAACATGAGAGAGAACCTGGGGTATGTAGATGTACTCATGATCAACATTGTAACGTTGGATGGAATGCAAATCTACTGTACCATCTGTACCAGGACTTTCCTGTGAGCATTTCTTACTGCCTTAAGGTGCTTTAGGACTTCTGAAAGCAGTCTGCCCATGGAGGTGATGGAATCACCATCCCTAGAGGCATTCAGGAACTGTGTGGATCTGAAACTGAGGGATGTGGGCATTGGACATGGTGGGATGGGTTGGTGATTGCATTACATGGTCCCAGTGGTCTTTTCCAACTTTAATGATTCTGTGATTCGGCTCGTTCACTGTTCTGTGTGGTGAAAGCAACCAGTGCTGAGCACCATTCCTACTTTTGATACTTCTCCATTTGTGATTGGGGTATTGAATCTTACTTCTAGAACCATGAGCTTCCAGAAAAGTTAGAAGGAAGCTGAACTGATGCTAAAAACAAGTCTCAACTGTGTTCTGTCAAACCAGGCTTCATCTGTTCTACAGATTAGTCAAAACAGCTGCTGCTTATAGTCCAGGATTTGGTACAAAAGGTGTGCGTATGTGTGTGTATTCTGATTCTTCCTTCACAAAGGTGAAAATCAAACATCATGCACATTTAGCAAAAGGCAAAAGCCTGCAGACTTGCATTTTAAGAATTTTGATTGACTGTATGTTGTCATAGGAGCAGATCTGACTGCAAGGACTCACTGATTCCATCTTGAAAGTTCAAAATCACCATTTTTGTCTGAAGATATTCAGAGCTTTGCCAATATGCAACCTTAAAATGATTCAAAATTTTTTTATTATCTATTATCTTTAAAATTCACTGTAAAAAGTAATGTAGCGTATAAAAAGTATAGAAGAAGCTGAGAACTCTCTATAGTGTTGGTGAAGTGTGTGTTGGAGGACCATGTGGAACAGAATCACATTGAGTACCTTCAGTATCTGGTATATTCACACTCCAAGTCTAATCACTTTTCTTCTCTTGGATAATGTTATTGCTTTATAGGTAATATAAAAGAAAATGTTATTTAAAATGCAGTTTTGAGCAGAATAGCACTCACTCTACCATACTGTAATGTCAAAGTCAATTAAAATTCAGTGTTATGCTAGTACTGAAATGATTCCCTATGGAGCACATGCTGCAATTACTCAGCTATTAGCTATTTCTGTGCTAAATGGAATTTCAGCCAAGCTTTTTTTTTTTTTTTTTTGTTTTTTTTCCTCAGGTAAATACTAAAGATAAAAATGAGATCTGAAGTGTTAGTTTCAGCTCCTAGTTTGCACCTCTTTTTCTTGTTAGAGCCTTTGTACTGTGGGATTCCAGCAACCAGAATCATTTTGTGCATGGCTTTTTGCATGGCTACCATAGATCACTGTTTGCATAAACAACAGCAGCAACTTGGATACCAGCACAAAACAGCCTTGTTGAGATGGCCGTTCAGTGACAACTGCTTCTGGGATCCAGCCCTTAGTCCTTATTTAGTCGTACTTCTCTCCTCCTGAAGGGAGAGGGGGACGCTCGCAGGGAGTTGTTCCCATGCAGCCAGTGCTTCCGTGACAAAATCTTCCATGCGATGCCATGAAATCACTACACAGCACCCCAAACTGGGAGCCATGCTGTGGTACTGACATGATGGCAGTGAGTCATGGTGGTCTTAGCATTGCTAGTTTCTGGTGCTGAGTGCTTCTGATGCCCTTACAGTAGTAGTAAAAATAAAAATGACAACAATTTGAATGATCTCTCTGTCAGTATCTTCCTTTAGAAAATAGTGCTAATTGTAATTCTGCCATTTATACCTTCAAATTCAAAATTAAATGCCCTTTTTGATTTTAAAGTGGAGAAAATTAGCAATGTCTCAGGAATCTCAGTTTTGGAAATACTGTGTCACCCTCTGTAATTGATCATGGAAGGCAGAGAGCAATGTGAGATGTACATTCAAAACATGGTTTTCTTTTCTCTCCAATACTTCAGCCCTGACAGCATTTTCTGAAATCTTATTCAGAAATTTGAGGAATTCAAGTACAAGTTAAAATATGGCTGTAAAAAGAATACTAGAAACATATAGCAGCACTAAGAGGCTCTGAAGGTGCTGCTTTTTCCTTAACAGGTATTCTGATACTGGTTGTGTGTTGTGTTATTTTAAAATAACACCAGGAAATGAGACTGTTTCCAGAAGGGAATGTGGTACCGAGGATTTTAAATCTTACTGGTGCTGAAGCATGTTGGGTGCCAAATTCATGGATGGAGATTTATTTTTTAAACCAAAATTGTTTCCTGTGAAGTTCTACATGGTTGGAGTGCTTTTGTAAATAGGACTCTGTTTTCTGTTCAGTTCTATTTATATGCTGTGAAAGAAATGGGGAAGGACTGTGTAAGGTGAGCAACAATTAGGATACCTGAAACTTTTTAAACTTTCTTTTTAATTTGGGTTTATTTTGAGCTTTCAAAAGAGTCTACTACATTAAATGTTACAGTATCACTGACACTGGAGGGCAACCCTTGATTTCTTTAAACCATCTTTGGAAGTCCAGATGCTTTTCTAAGAGGAGTAGAAATGATTAAACAACGGAGTGTATGGGAGTTGTCTACTCTTCCTTCAGAAGTGAGAATATGAACAATGAGAACTTTCACAAAGGTGTTCCTCTTACGTAGCTCTGCAGGTTTTGATGTACCCAAATAACACATCTGGTTTTCAGCACTCTTGTGAGTTTACTCATCTTTCTAGCAATACGGAAGAGAAGAGCTTCAGCTGTGCTGTTTGAAATACTGACTTTTTTTTTTTTAAGTTGTAACTTGGGCATCTGAAAGTTGGATTTTATATGCTTTATTAAATGTTGACTTTTCAGAACCACAATGAACCTTTAAAGATATTGTGGAATTTTTATCGTATAGGCTTGGAAAACATTATACTTCAAACACATGTAATGCTACATTTTGTTAATTGTACAGAAATTTAATAATCATATTCCTCCAAAAATAAAGTAATATATTTTTGTAAAATATTTTTATTATTATTTCTTTTCAGAGCTTGTGGGGACATTGTTGCAAGAATGGAGCTGTTCCAGTGGAAGATAATTCGCTCTTCAGATGAAAATATCTTCTAGCTCATCTCATTTGAAATGAATGTTTGTTAACAGCATACGCGAACAAATTTTGTTCTTGTGGGATCAGGTAAGATTAAGATACCTTCTTCTTTCAATAGGAGTTTGCTCCTAAATACAGATTTTTGATGCTTTGGGAAACCATTGCCTCGGAAGAATAGTTGCATATACTTGCATGTTTCCTGGCAAATTAAAAATGCTCTGGAATGTTTGTAATGGATTGCTGAACTGGATAATGGTAATAAAGTAGAACCATCTACTTTTACCTACTCAAAAAAATCCTTTAGCAATGTTTTTGTTAAATTCTCTTAGAAAGTAAGTATCATGTAGCCACATATTATTTGTTACAGAACACCAGTTTTCAACATAGTCACTTTCACCAGCAGTGAACTGTTGCTGTTGCTTCTGCTGAAGAGCACAACCCACTGTCTCACTGCGCTCATATCCACTAGTTGGTCTACATAGAAGTGCAGCAAGTGTTGATGAATGTCAGTGGGTGCCGTTTTATTTGCGCATGGAGGAATTAATTGACATGATTTTGCTTCATCCTCACTTCCATGTCGGGTGCCATTCCATCTATCTGCCCCTGTTTCCATCTGTCATGTGGCAACGAAATGTAATGGGATATTGGTGGGAGGGTTCTACCTCTACTGCCATACCACCAACAAACACCTCTGACATTGTGGGCCGACATAATAAAATAGAAGGCATTGCTTTCAGAGCAGCCTTCAGAGTTCAGCAAGCCTCAAGGCTGTGGGGTGTCGGAAGATGGGCACATAGTGGGAAAATTATCAAGTCCTTACCATGGGATTTCACATACAATAGGTTATTGATTAATATCAAGAGCAGATTACTGGGGTGGAAGCTCTTTTGGTCTCATCTAGTCAGTGGTCTCAGCTGTGCCATATGCTTTGGTGGCAGATCCTTCACCACACCACAGGGCCCATTTAGAAGTGTTGAGGTGGTGAGGTATGAGGCACCTCCTGTGGTTATTTCATGCCCATTTCTGCAGGAGCAGATGCAGCTGTGTTCAGTCTTTCCTGCTATTTGGAAAGCATTCCCTGTAGGTTGCTTGGGTAAGGGAAGAAAAGAAAGCAGTCAAAATGAGAAATTTCTTTGGCCAGCTTTGTGGTGCCTCTCAGTAGAATGCGATTGCTGTCTTTCTTCTGTCTAAACCAAGGCTGCAATTTAATTTGAATGTCCTCTAGCCATGCAATTCCCCTGGGAATGAATCCTATAAAACAGGCTGTATCAGGCCTGTACGAATTGTAGACCTGTGTTTAGTCTGAATGAGCTTTAACTTCATTATGTTAGTACAGAATAATTAGTAGAAAACTGAAATGCAATTTTGTCTGAATAATGGCAGTTCGGAGGCTTTACCTCACCTATAGCCTTACAAGGCTTTTAGTGTCCTGACAAGCAATCTGTCAGAGCAGGAATGTTGAGTGCATTCATTTTTTACTTCAGTTCTTTTCTTACAGGAGCTCAAGTGACTCCACTGAAACCCTGGCATTTATCACAGACAAAATTAGGTCAGAAGAGAGCACAGAGGTACTGAGCTGAAAAGAGATAAATTCATCCTTAGAAGGAAAAGAATGGCTCGAGCTGCGAACTTGGGTTTAATTTGTCTCCTCCACATAAGGTAAGAGTTTTCCTAAGTGATTTTCCAGCCAAGTTAGCAGTATATTCAATATTAACTTGTACTGTTGAGCTATAGGAGGACTATTAAATGTTCTTTGTTGGGCTATGTAACTACAAAGAGCAGAATAAGTCTTTTTTCCAAGATGTAAACAAAAGCAGTCTAGGGTGGAATCTGTTCCAGTTTAATCCTGTGGTTGGAGTCTGGTCATGCAAGCTGCTCAGAATGTTTAGGTAGCAGTGACAGTGGCAAGACTCATCCGTTGTCATTATTTTTCAGGACCCCAGTACCTGCATTCTGGTTACTACCAGCATAGTAGCTAAGCTGGTGTATAGATAACTACTGCTGGGCTATTTTCTAATGTTATAAACTATACCTTTCTAACTGATGGTGAAGGAAATCTTCAGCATCTTTGCTGTGGAATATATTCCATAGTTGCACATTCTGCTATAGTTTAGGTAAGGTTCTGAATGTCTGGCTGGGCCTAATTGAATGTGAACGCACATAAGTGGTATGCTCTTTGGAAACAGTCTCCTGGATAATTTGCCTCTGGTTTTACCTAAATATCTTTCAGAGCTGTTCTATTTGCATTTTGCTCTTCCTCTCACGTCAATCTGAGATGACTCAGAACCTGCTCCTTTCGTTTTAAAATCTTTTGCAAGCAATTAAATCTCCTGTTGAATTCTAACCCTAACAGTAAGCTGGCTAATGACCCCAGATTTCTTTGCATCCATTGTTTTTGATGAAAAAAAAAAATTATTGTATACTTTCTTACAGGCAAGTTAGAGCTTTCTGCAGGGGAACTGTCTGCTTTGCACACAGTAGCAATACGTATAGCATCTAATATCCTGATGAATCAAAGTCTTTTTCAGTAAACAGGAGGAGGGGAAGAGTACTGGAAGGAGCAGGCAGGATAGTGGAGATGGTGTCTGATGATTTTTCTAGCGGTAATGTGTCATATCACCTCGTGTGTGCTGGCCCTTTTACTTACCTTTATGATGTGATTGAATTCCTTGAGATTACTCACGTGTACAGTCTTAACCACACACGTGTTTGCAGGCTCACTGCCTTCATCTGCGAGTTGTCTGGGCTATGCACATTCGCTCTGAATGAGAATGACAGGGTCCATGAGTACACACTCCTGAAAGGGAAAAATAAGACAGAACAAGGTGCTTTCTTATCCAGGAAACCTACAGGAGGAAGAACTTGATGGAGTGCTGGTCACCAGGCTGGGACTGACAGCAGGCAGCCAAGGTGACCAGTCTCCTTTAAAATATGAATATATATAGCATGAAGCAAGTCAGTCAAACACATGTGCTTCCAGATGTTCTGTGGCTTGTGTCAAATCAAGGTGATGAATGATGAATGTAAGCCACATCATCCCTTCCCCTCCCCAGAAAAGGAAGTCAAATATTTCAATTGTATGTGTTCTGTATAAAAAAAACCAAATGAACAGAAATCTAGGTTAATAATGATTTCCCTCAGGTGTCTGTTGAAGAGCATCTCTTCTGTCTAGGTCATTTCTAGTACTTGCTTAGTTTTTTATATTTCTAACATGATAAGTTATTTTTGTAAACATATTTGGTGAATTGCCAAATGTGTTAAAACAGTGGCTGTATTTGTATCTGTATCTCAAGGTGTCAGACCTTTTTAGCTAATTTATTTTCGGAACGATAATTCTAATCTCGCACTTCCCATAGTAAAATCAGATTCCTGAAAAGAAAGAACAGACTTTTTATAAGGTTGATCAACCAAAGTTATTCTACTGACATCCTGTTGTTATTGCTAGAACATTTAATTAACCAGCATCTAAAGAATTACTGCATCTGCACGTGGGAAGAATAAGTCACCGAGGTAGAAAGAACGAGACCTTCTTAATGTCCTTGTAAATAACAAGGAAAATCTGAAGATTTGCCTGGGAGCCGATATAAAGGAAAGATCTAATTTAATGTGTTGACCTGATTCTGTTCCTCTTGGTAACTTTGATATGAGGTTTTAAATCGGATGGAGCATATTTGAGAGCCTTAGAGAAGGCAGTATGGATAATGAAGTGCTTTAATGAAACGCAGAAAAATGCTGGGAATTCTAGGTTTTAGTTTTCATTTTTGTCTTTTGTTTCAAATACAGAAAATTACTGTAGAGTGTAAGTGTATATACAAACCAAAATATGTTTGTTTGCATGTGCTATCACTTAAATTTGAAAAAAAGAAAACTGTATGTGCACGTGATACATATATACCTATACACACATCATCTTTCATCTCAATGAATTATAATGATTGCTCTCTTATGAGTAAGGGAATGCATTTTAATGCAAACTTTAAGAACACAATGATGTTTTTCAGCTATTAATATCCCAAGTGGCTGCAGCTATTTTTTAGTTCAGATTCAAAGGAGAGAAAAATATGGACCCACCTTTGCCACATCGCAGAATATCAGCCACATTAGGTACTGCAGCTTAAAAATAAGGCTGAGAAAATTATTCTATCTGTATAGCTAAGCAGTAGTACACTTGCAAATATATGATAATATGGATTACAGTAGCTTAGTCTAACTGCACTGATGTCATACGAGCGTGTTGCTAGACCATTTCTCTTTGAAATGTTCCCAAAGCTGCAGTTGCTCAAGGGCTGTGAGGAGCAATCATATGAGACAAGGATAAGTCAAACGTCTCTTTTGAAGTGCCAAATTGTATTTTTTTGAATAATATTCTCCACGTGGAAGATCAAGTTCAGCCTTCTGCAGGAGAGTTTGAGTGCCATCTGCACTTTGGAGAAAGATCGCTGTCATTTAAGTATGAATGATAAGGTCTTCTGCTGTCCTAAAAGGAAGTTCTTGACTTCAGAGTTTGAATTTTGCCTTGCAACAATTGCCAGCTTTTGACATCTAGACTCTGAATCAAGGTTGATCTTTGCTCTCAAAATTGCTAATTCTGTCTCAGAGGTTGAAGTTATCAGTGGCAAAACAAACCTCCATAAAGCTGAGTTCTGGTTTTCATTTTGACAGAGTGCTTCTGGATATGGATTGTCAGAGTGACTACACATTTTTCATTTGTCCTACATCTGCCTTGTATGAATGGAGCTGATTGGAAATCTTCTACTGGGAAGCTCATGTTTGGGCTGAGATTGCCATTTCTCCTGCACAAATGAAGAATTTCCCCCAGCCACCAGCTATCTAGGCAAGGTCTCTTATTCTGTACAAAGGGCAATAGCTCTGACAGAACTGAAGATACTTTATCTAAAGTAATTGGTGAACAGGTGAAACTTTGTGGTCTTAGAGACCAAAGTTCAGCCTCCTTTTCTGAATCACTGAGGAGAGTTAATTTGTGGAAAATATTTGTTCACAAAGGATTTTGTGCAATGCAAAATCTCATGTCAAGCAGATAATGTGCTTGAGTCTGCCTCTCTGATGGCTGAGAGGTGTGCTCTTGGAGCTAGGGTGAATTAAATCTGAGCCTATAATTGAGAGTGAATGACAAACTTTGGAGGTTCATCTATCCTGATATGAAATGAGGTCCCTGTTTGTGAGGTCCCAGCTTTGCTTTGGAAGGTATGTAGGCAATGAGGGACAAAGGTGGAAAAGGAGGGAAATGAAAAGAGAGACAATAGAATTATAGACAAGTTGAGTGATAACCTAGATAACATACTAAAAGAAGTCCCCTCTACAAAGTAAGCGAAGTCTTCAGTGAACTTAAAAATGCTTAGTTGAGGAAGAGATGACTCTTTTATAGTGGATTTCTCTGGTCTGATACTAATTTCAGTGGTTTTAATTTTCTTTATTAGCGGGAACCAGTCTCCTATTTTAGATCAGTCTGTTTGGAGATGTAGCATTTACCTTACTTTCTTGTTTTTCTTCATTATCTCCTTGTTTATTCCCTCACTGTCCACGCCAGGCATCTCATCAAACAACTGCTGCTCACTCCTTTCCTCCCTGTGTGTCCTGGCCTGTGCTGCTGACTATGAAGCATGGGGGAAACAAGCTAATCAGAGTCTGCCCACGCTGTGCCCAGTTGTGTGCTCAGGTGCTGGCATGCTTCAAAAGGGGAGTCAGTGTTTAGGACAAAATGAAATAAATTAATTGCATTTTATTTATAGACCAGTTATGCTTTCTTGCTTGCGAAGGTAGGCTTCTTTGAAACAAGCACCTTTAAACGCTGTTGGATGTCGAGGTGCACAACTAGATGTGCCTCACTCACAGACAAGCATATCTTCCAAAGCACACTGAAAGAACTGACACAGTACGTAGAATTCTTTGACACAGGAGAATATGAGACTACTAACGGTATGTGTAATGTTTGTGACCCTGGCTCTGTATCCAGTTCCAGCATTATTAGTGCAGCCATAACGGGGTTGCTTGAAGCCTAGCATTAACTCTCTGACAATTGCCACTAGAGGATGCTTAAGTAAGAATGTTTAATGTAGCAACATACAGTGCTACTTTTGAAGGATATTTTCCTACCCTCCAGCAGCCTGTAGCTCAAGAAAGGTAGCGTCTTTTCAGTGAGAAAGCTCAATAGCTGCTTAGTTAGTATTTGAAATAAGGGACCAAATGTAACTCTGTAACCAAATGTTATATGAGCACATGAAGACTGTGTTCAGTCTGTACACATGAGTAAGGAAGTTGGGGAATTAATTTCCCCATTTATTTCCTTATGAATGCTATACTTAAGAGCATTTGTACTGTTTTTTAGTTGCTTTCTGAAAAACAAGGATGAAGACCTATACTATGGTATATATACCATGGATGGATATGTACCATCCTCCATGATGAAGGAAACTTAGAGTGATATTTAAATATAAATACAAGTATTTAGCAGTGTTCTGGATGTTGTGAACAGTGTTCCTTATTTCCATCATAACACTGACCTTTAAAAGTAAGCAAGTTCTTTTAAATGTTGTAGACATTTTATTCATTTTGTAGATGAATCCTTTTATTATTATTAGACTATTTAATCCATAATGTAAGTCTATAATATGATAACAATCATGACCAATTAGTTCTCCTCTGTATACCTTCATTGTAGAAGCTGATACAAATCTCTAGAAGGTATTTCCAGATGGTGTGAATAACTGTTCCATGTGAAATTTCCTCATGTTCCATCAAAATTAATCTTGTGACAAATACTGACACATCTCGTGTGAAAGGAGGGAGGGGGTGACCAGATTCACAAATCTCCTTGTCTGGATTAAGGTGAAACAACACTCAAGGTCCAAATGCAGTCATGAATTTTAAGGAGAATCTCTGTACTACAATTAGAGGAAACGGACCTGGGGGTATTGGTCAATGCTTAGCTGAACATGAGCCAGCAGTGTGCCCAGGTGGCCTAGAAGGTCAATGGCACCCTGGCTTGTATCAGAAATAGTGTTGCCAGCAGGAGCAGGGAAGTAATTGTCCCTCTGTACTCAGCTCTGGTGAGGCTGTACCTCGAGTACTGTGTTCAGTTTTGGACCCCTCACTGCCCCTGGAGTGTGTTCAAAGAAGGGTAACAAAGCTGGTGAGGGGACTGGAGCACAAGTCGTATGAGGAATGGCTGAGGGAGCTGGGATTGTTCAGTCTGGAGAAGAAGCTCGCGGGAGACCTTATTGCTCCCTATGAGTGCCTGAAGTTGTAGTGAGCTGGGGGTTGACCTCTTCTCTCTTGTAGCTGGTGATAGGACTAGAGGGAATGGATTCAAGTTGCGCCACGGGAGATTCAGAATGAATGCTATGAAATAGTTCTTCTCTGAAGGAGTGGTCAGGCACTGAAACGGGCTGCCCAGGGAGGGGGTGGAGTCACTGACCCTGGAGGTATTCAAGGAACTTTTAGATGTTGTGTTGAGGAACATGGTTTAGTGAGAACTATTGGTGATAGGTGGACGGTTGGACTGGATGATCTTGTAGGTGTTTTCCAACCTTGGCAATTCTATGACTGTGATTATCTTAAAATTACTGGCACTCTCACAATTATATCTAACTGAGCTGTGCAGTTAAGTGATGTGACTTTATAAGAAATCAAAGATAGCTTTGCAATTACTTGACAACTATGAGGGGAAAAATGTGTGAGAGAGAAAGAGCAGTCTGGGGAGGGACAGAGAAAGAGATGGCTGAAGAAAGAGGTTGCTGGCCCAGGGTCCAGCGTTGGTCAGCTGAACCTTTGCTCCATTCGTGCTTCCGTGTCAGACACCAATTCTTCAGACTGCCCATCTGCTGCCAACTGCTGCACACAACAAAATGTGATAGAATACAGTGGGAAGGTTCAACCTTTACTACCATACCACCAAAATCTGCCAACATAGAAGACATTACTTTCAGAGCAGCCCTTGTATATATCTAGTTTCAGTTTATTACTATTCAAACTTTTTTTTTTGTAAAAGTTTGACCTAGAAAGAATTTATACATTTGTTTATTTTGTAGAGATGCATGGAAAAGCAGCAAGCAAAGATTAAAGTTATTTCTTTTGGATAGGAAGATCTAGAAAATAAATGTAACAATTCCTAATGCAAAACATTATATACATACAGTCCAAGACCTGATTTGATTTCCAATTTTAGGCCCTACTCCTGCGAATTAAAGAATCTAAGATTATTAGATGATGGGTCTGCTGCCTCCAGATCTGAGCAAACCCATGCAGCGCAGCCTGTTCAGCAAATCTTTTGTAGAGCTGAAGAGCCTCTAGAGAAACTTCCAACTTAGCTTGTTTAGGATCTGGATCTTATCTGTCAGGAAGCAGGATTGTTCCAGGCTCTACCACAGTGATTATTTTTACATTAGGCTGTTATCTGAAAAGTAATATTGGAGTTGAAATGAGGAACTGTTTTATCATTTCCTCCTGTGTGAGAATGTCAAAAGGCCATGTCATTGAATTCTCTCCTGCCTGTGCTCCTTCTAGATCCATCCTTTTTCATCTCTTTATTATACAGTTGTGCAGCTACAGTGGTAAAGATGGAAAGTACTCCTGTGTGCAGTGTATTCACTTGGACTGTGGGAGTTACAAGAAACTATTTTTTTTAAATGCCCAAGCAAATGGTACTCAGGCATTCCTGAAGATAAGCTTTTATTCTTCTTATTTATTTATTAACTTATTCATTGTGTATACTTAAGATAAGCTTAAAAAAAAGGAAATACACTGTCACCTTCCCCTTCTATTTCTCTGACTTGCACAGTCAGAAATTCAGATGTATGTGCAGATTTGTTTAGGTAAGCTGCTTCCTGGATCAGCCTTTTGAACTTGTGTGCCTAGCTTCTAATTTCTGAATTCTGTTCATTTTAGGTACTTGAATTGTCAGTAGATTTTTCCTTCTCTGTCATGATAAATCTTACTCACAGACGTAATGGCAAAGTCCATCTTAGATTTTGTCATCATGTGGACTAATTTAGATGTGATTGATTTACTTTAATTCATATGATTCATTTCACTATTGCAAGAACCTCTTTGGGGTATTTTATTTGTGGCTGTTCAATCTTTGTCAAAGAAAACATGTACTTAGATTTGGGAGAACTGTAACATTTAGAGGCTAGGAAGGTGATTCAAACGATTTGAGGCTGTAGTATTTGTGTTGCCATGGTTATTTGTCAATCAACTATCTTCTTTAATTGGAATATAACAACACTGGCCATCCGTCAATGAAACATTGCAACATCAGTCTCTGGCCTTTTCCTGAACTCGTAAGAATTGTGACTTCTCTTTGAACTCTCAGCTTTTAGTTCCACTGACCCTGTTGCTCATTTATAACTGGTGTGCCATTTATCACTCTCAGGCTTAGAAATATGGTCGGTGGAAAAGACTCAAGTGCAATTATTCACACCTGTAGTCTCTTTGTACTTGGACTTCACAGTTTCTGCACAGTGTAACTGATAGGAGATATTAGTTACAAAACTGTAATTCCATTGAGGATTGTGATGGTACCATACCATAAACTGTATATGATGCTCAAGTGGTTTGACATCCTCTGAGTTCTGAGATTAACTTACAACATTTACTATCAGTCTCCATCTCTGTCTGTTTTAGAAGAGGGTCTTTGTGTAGCCCCAGTGTTAAATACTGGAAATATATTAAGTTTGGAAACTTGCTGTTTCACAAAAAGACATAAATATTTATTTTTATGTGGCAAAGAGATAATTCGCTGTATTAACTGCTGACAAGATTTTGGCATATCAAACTGAATTGGGACTAGTTTGGCATTTTAACAATTTTGAGTTTTAAAATAAATAAGACAAAGCAGCATGTAAACCTATCAGAAAGAGTTACTGGTGAGCCTAGAGCATCATTCCAGGAAAAAATCCATGTGTAATTTAAAAGAAAAACAAACCTATGTCTACTCTCTTGCATTCCCTTTTCCCTGAGTAGCTTCTTCTATTTGCACACATGCAGTTTTCCTGCACTAATAGGAAATGTGAGCTTTTCCTTCCTTAAATTCTTCATTTCTACTTTCTTTTGCCTCTTCTTTTTACTTCTCACTCTCTTCTGCCTATTCATGTGAATTTTTCCAACACTTAAGTGAGAATCAGTTGATTATGTTGTTCTGTAATGCTACTTTTGCTAAGGAATGCATATTTTCTATTTGATTTGGCCTGATGTAGAAGAAATAAGGAATTGCTTCAAAACTCAATGAAGGTATGAAAGCATTGTTTATGCTGTCAAGAAATCTTTTTACAGATCATATGAGGGGGGCTGGTGAGGAAAGAGTATGGAAAGCTAAAAATCTCCAGTTAAGGTGCTGGAAAGAATGCCTTTGTTCTTTGTTATGGTAAGAATAAATCCAAGGTAAGGATTTTGTGCCACAAAAATTTAAAATATTGCCTTTGAAAAATTGATATTTTTATTTGAAAAAATGATTTTTTTCTTTGTTTTTCCCTGAGTGGTTCAAAATAAATTACTCAAGTAATTATTTAATTTGGCATTCTTTAATCAAATCTGGAGATTTTTGTGCATGATTTAATAAAAGTGTTTCACTTTGACTACTTCAAGAGTGAATGACATTTGCCTCATTTGACATTCTCCCTTATGCCTCCTATGTCCAACCTCACTGACTGGACCACCTTTCCCATCCCACACCTCTTCGATCACAGCATTCAATGGCATGTTGTAGAGTAGGAAGGAAGGCTGCAGAGGCTAATGAGCCCTTTTCCTAATGTCTACCTTCACTGTGCTTTATAAGCATAGAAAAGTATTAAGTTCCCATGAAGCATTAAATTTATGCTTCATAAATACTGTAAGGAAGGAAACCCATCAAATTTCATTGTAAATTTGTGCCAAAGCTTATGACAGCTTATCTCATATATTCAAAATTTCCTTTTTCTTTATCACAAAACACAGCGTCCTAGTGTTACTTATTGCTACTGAAAGTTTAGCAAAAGCTTGCACAATTAATTAGAAGGAAATAAAGAACCTGATAAGAGGCTACCTAGCCTAATGACAAGGTAGGCAGAGTCTCAAGCAACAAGAAAGGACCCAGAAAGGAGTGGACTAGTCTAATGCCTAGGTGAGACCTAAGACTGTAGAGCTGTTTTTAACTCATTCTCAGCATTTCCTGTTACCAGTCTCTAAATACTGACATGCCTGTATTCCAACTGTATCTTCAGTAAGACTGTGCCCAAATCTGATGAGAACGTGATTATGCCGTGAACAGCTACGAATTTCATGTTTTGTTTTGTAGAACTGGTTTTAAGTTGCACTTTGCACCATTTAGGATAAAGAAATGCTGTGATATTCCACTACAGATATTTGTTAGGGTGCAGATAAATAGCTATTAGTAATTGCAAATGTATATACTGCAAGTGTTTATGACCAGTATTGTTGTGTTTAAAGGGTTTCGGTTTACATCATTCAGGGTGAGCTACTTAAGCCACTTTGTTTCTGCATTCGAAGCTCGTACTCCAATGAAACCCTGTAAATTTTGTTTCCCTTGGAGGGGAAAATATAAATTACGTGAACCAGCTGCCATTACACCTTTTAATGCTGGCTGTTTAAGATGATGTGTTTTAAACAGTGCTTCATAAATCAGTTGTGATTTACTGTAGTTTTAAATCTTTTTCTTGGTTTTAAAACTATAACTGTAACTGAAACAGAGAGACTGTGAAAGGGAAGGTTACTCTGGTTTAAGTACAAATCGGTTAATTGATTCTTAGACCATTAACTGGAAGATTCTTTGGTGTTTGGTTGCTCCCTGAATTGCTCAGCAGTTTTTAGCTCCAGTTATTTTAACTTACTGTTTCTTAAAGAGCAAGATGTCTGTTGGCATAAGTTTTAACAGATTTTAATATAGGTATAATATAACCTATAGTAGAGGTTTTATATTACGAATAAAACAGGAAGGGTTTATACCTGTTTTCCACAGAAAATTCAAGAGATTGGAAAAGAGATCTCGGTTTATCTGTGGACCATTGACTAATTTGATTTAAATACATGCAGGTTGGTTATCCTCAGGAAAACTATTTCATAACTCTTCGCAACAACAAATTATTCTCTAAAACTGACGTACATGTATTTTAGAGCTACCTGAGTGGTGTAAGCTTTATTTTTCATAAGCTTTATTTTTCCTTAAAGATTCGGAGAGGATGGAGGGACAATCTGCACACTGTGTCTTGTAGGAGCATAACGTCATACTCTCAACAAATGCTTGTCTCCTCACTCTGTGTGGTTTCGGGGTAGCATTTGCTTTCTTTTCCTGAGACTGTAAACACTAGGAATTCCCTTCCTGAGTGTGTAGAATGAATTAGGACAATTAACTTTCTTGTCTTTTTAGTTAATGTTTCTTCTCAGTGGGTAATGAAAGATTAATAATTAAAGTTGGACTATAAATAACGTGCTGAACTTGCTCTGCTGAGATGCAGTGCTGTCCTTCTCAGTAGGAAGACAATTTATACTGTAAATAAAATGATTTCATTCTCTTGTCCAGAGACCAAAGTGACAAATTCGGAGGGAGGGACTAGTACAAACTGCACAGTGGTACAATCCAACATTAGTTTATCAAACCTAGCCTTGCTTCTGTGGCTCCACACAATGTAAATAAAACTTATTTTGGTATGTATGTGTGAATTTAACTGAATAAACTCTAAAGTGAGATATATATATAAATATACACATATTATTATGCGGATGTTATGTTCTTGTAATAGACACCCTTAGTCCTTCCCTCAAGATTGAAAAATATTGCAGAGGCTGTTGATGCTGCTTTTTAACGTGCTTTTTTAACATTTTGTTCTTCAGATTTCAAGTTCAGGAAAAAGTCTTTTATTTTAGTGGCAGCAAAATGCCTACAGCTTAGCTTCCTTGAAAACAGTGAAAATGCTTTGTGACATGAATGCAATTTACCCTCTTCACATTCCCGTTATAGTGCTCTCTAGCTCGTGAGTGTTATCAAGTGGGACCTAAAGGCATTTTCAATGGGGTTGAAAGTACATGGGAAGCGAAGAGATCAAAGTGTTCTGAACCTCTGGAAGATGATCAGATTGTCCTGCAAACTGATGCATCTCAGCATTCAGAAAGACCTGTGAATGATTACTCCCTCACAGAATTGTAATTTCATATTTGGTGATATTTTGAATGCATGGAATTATGTGTACTTAGTAAGGAATCATTTTTGCAGCATATGCCTTTCTAACTGTTACAGAGCATGCAAATTCAGACACAGAATTACGTTTTGAAATACTGTGTCTTAGTTACTATTTTTTTTCTCCTTGAGTAAAGTTACTGTAGGAGAGCAAAAGGAAGAACGACAGTAACTGAGTGAAACTGAATCTAAAATATATCTACCTTGGGATTCTTGGGGAAAGTCATGAGAAGGAGATGCAGCTTTAGGGAAAATAAAAACAAACAAAATCAGTAATTGTGCAGCCTATTTATTTATTTATTTAATAGGATAACTTAAGAATAAGTCATGTCTATGATTTTGATGTGATTTTTTGTGGAGAGCTTAGAATCATAGAATTATCATGAAATCATAGATTGTCTTAGGCTGGAGGAACCTTAAACATCATCATTCCAATCCCCTGGCCATGGTCAGGGCTGCCACTCACCAGATCAACCTGACCTTCAGCACCTCCAGGGATGGGGCATCCACAGCTTATCTGAGAAACCTGTTCCACTGCCTCCAGCACCCTCTGAATAAAAACATTTCTTCCTAGTACTAACCTAAATCTGCCCTCTTTTAGTTTAAAGCCATTCCCCTTCGTCTTATCACTATTAGACTGCTAATATGCAACTACATGTATAGGTAGCATTTTTGTCTACAGCTTCAATTTATGTAGAAGTATTGATAGATATTCTATAGCCAGTTTAGGATCATAAATCTTTTGTACTGAGACTGAAACAATTTATCAATTTCCACTGTCAAAACATTCTCTTTGATTATATGCCTTACATAATTTCTTCCATATGTTGTAACTGTTAAGAAAGAGTAATGGATTAAAAGGACTTGGAGAGTTGTTTATATTGTAGTTGTGATTAAAAACTCCAGCCAAAATTGTGGTTCTGCTATCTCACTTTCCATACGTGTGGAAAGAAACAAAACTTAAGCTTCCTATAAATTTGTTACTCAAGACTTCCTTTGATGAGAAGAAAGTAGAATTGTTTGTTTGACAGAGAGATCAGACCAAAGCACAGAAAAATTAGAAAATAATTTTTCCTGACCTCAACACAAGGAATTTAGATGTTTAAATGTTTACAGTTACAGGTGCTGAACCATCAAACTGTAGGTGACCCCATGGCAGTGGGCTGCCTATGGACAGCTACTTTGTATTTCACTCCCCACACTGATACTCAAATATTTCAAGTATATAGGCAGAGGATTTCCAATATCCAGTATATAGTTCTGGATGTTGGAAATGCCACTCCTCACTGAATTTAAAAATATATATGTATATATATATATAGCAAAAAGAATATTCTTGACTTTGGCTGCAAAGTTTAAAGCATCTCTTCTCTGTTTTGCCTAAGTCTATATGCAATCATTGAATTGTTGGAAAATACTTATTTACTGTAGAAACATAGAATAGAAGAGAGTGTACCCCCTCTGATAAATGAAAAGGGAGAGCAGGCCTCCTCGGAGAGGGAGAAAGTTGAGATACTTAATGAATTCCTTGCCTTGGTCTTGATGACCACCTCTTGTGTCCCTGAACTTCTAAGAGAGGGTTAGGGGAGCAAAATCTCTCCAGGTAAATCCAAGATCACCTCACAAGGCTGACTGTGTACAAGTCTATGGAGTCAGATGACATGCATCTCAAGGTTCTCAAGAAACTGTTCTTTGCCAGTCAGCAAGATTGCTCATAATACTAAGTTGAGTAAGTACAGTTGACAAACAAGAGAGGGACACCGTCCAGAGGGACCTGGACAAACTCAACAAGTGGGCACACAAGAATTTAATGAAGTTCAACAAGGCCAAGTGCAAGGTGTTGCACATGGTTCAAAGCAACCCCAGATATGAGTACAGACTGGGAGAAGGACTCATTGAGAGTAACCCCATGGAGATTGACTTGGGTAGCGTGGCTTTAAACTAAAAGAGGTCAGATTTACATTAGATGCTAGGAAGGACGTTTTTACTCAAAGGGTGCTGGAGGTACTGGACCAGGTTGCCCAGAGAGGTTGTGGGTATCCCACCCCTGGAGGTGTTCAAGGCCAAGTTGATGGGGCCCTGGGCAGCCTGATATAGTGGGTGGCAACCCTGCTCATGGCAGGGGGATTGAAACAAGATGATGTTTAAGATCCCCTCCAACCTAAGACATTTGATGTTTCTATGAATATCCAGATTTGGAATGAACCCATAACCATCACTGAGTCCAACTTCTGATTCTACATAGCACCACTCAGAAACCAGACAGTGTTACTGAGAGTGTTGTCCAGATGCTTTATGGACTTCGACAAGCTTGGTGCCGTGACCATTGGCCTGGGCAGCCTGTTCCAATGGCTGAGACCCATTGGTGAAGAACATTTTCCTGATATCCAGCCTGGAATTTTTCTTGGGAGTCTCCTTGTTTCAATTGGAAACAAACATCTTGTATCTAAATACATGATTATTTTTTCTTTCAAAGCTGTTCCTTTAAGTTATAAGTAATGCTGTTTCACTAAACTGACATGGTTTAGAATACTTATATCTTGTCCAAATATTACTCTCATAAAGAAAAACAAACAAACAAACAAACAAAAAAAAACCCAGACTCCATCAGCTTGAAAATAAAAGGTATGACTTTGAATGAAGCGCTTGTTAGGCCTCAAAAATCTTTGTATTAATTTCTTTGCCATTAAATACTTGTTTTGGCACTACAGTAGGAAGAAATTTCCTCTCACAGCCGTAATTAGCAGGAGGAACAGTATTTTGTTTTGTAAAGACAACAAACATTAACTTTTTTTTTTTTTCTCCATAGCATTCTATTCCCTTGTGGAAGCACGTTGATTTCATCACATTTTATAGAAATAGACTGATGAAGTACAGTCTAAGTCTCTTGGGCTTCTGTCTAGCAATATGACCCTTGGCTATCATTGCTCTTCCTTCTTATTGCTTACTACCTATAAAATTCTCCCACTGGATTTGTAAAAATGGGTGTAAGATGAAGTTGAAAACAGTTTTGGTGTAAGTTAGTATAGTTCTAAAAATAATCACTTTCTAATTACAATAAATAATAATAATATAATGCATTTTTTAATCCTTGTCTTCACTCATCTTAAATATCAACAGACTGTTGTCTAAGGTAAGTACAGATTGAATGTCAATCATCTTTCAAACTAGCAGTTAATTTTAGCTTCTTATTGACAGACAGCACAAATGTCCATATTTTGGAACCTCATATCTATGAGCAACAGGAACAAGAAAACTCATTTATTTATAACCACTCTGGAAGCTGTGTTGCCAGTCTGCAACAGAGCTGTTCAGTTGAAGACCTGTTCTTACTTAATTTATAGTAGAAGATTCACTCAGTATCTGGAAGGTTTATTTTAAATGTCTTATGCTATCATCTTAAACAGGTAAAGAGAGTCAAAAGCGAAATGTGTATGATATGCCTTCTTTATAAACTTTTTCTGAGTACCGATGTCTCTCCTGATTTACTTAACAAAATTAGATATTGTCGCTCATCTTGGGACTTCTGAATCCAGATATGCAACCATCATCTCTGCAACTGTTCTTAGGCATTGAATAGAATTTATTTCAGAAGACCTTACAGTGCTGGAAATCAGAATCCCCTATTCAGCCATGTCACTTCTATTTTATGTCTCTGGGGCTTTGCAGATGCGAGCAGAAGAGCTGAGCTTGTGTAGGTTGTAGCAATTCAAGGCTTCTTCAGTCTGAGTTTTACCTTCTTTTCTATTTCAGAAGTGACTGAATGAAATGCTATTGAGGATCACAGTTAATGAACAATGGGAAAAAGGTGCTGTATTTTTCAAGCGGTTCAATGTATAAATACTATTCTCAAGCAGAGACTTGAAAGAGAAGCATTTTTATTTTAATTTCTTTCTTCTTCCAGTCCCTTGTTGTGTCGCATGCAGAAAATTTCACTGTGGGTAGATTCCTAGGATTCTTCAACTCATAAAACCCTAAAAGGCTCATGAACTCCTTTGCCATAGGATGTGGCTGCTCTCTTTTATGACAGTACTGGAAAGTCAGTACTGGGGGTACTTGGATAGATTCCCACTAATTAAATGGGAGAGGCACTACCATAAGCATGTTTGTTATTAAAAACACCTGCTTATGTGCTGTTTGAAGCATTATGCTTGGGCACACTTACGTGTTTGTGTGCATCACAACACTAATCCTTTGAGGAAGTCATGCCAAGATCGACATCTCCTTGCTAATAGCACTATTTGAAGATCCTCCCTTCTTGCTTGAACCAGAAGGGAGATGAGACAAAATTGAGACTGACCAGTGCTTGTGTTTTCACCATGAGGCCTGTTTCTCTGGGAGGCAGAGGCATTTTGGGTGCATGTGCAGCCCAGGGATCCTGCACCAAGTCTGCGTATGAGCTGCACACCAGGTGTCTGTAAAGCATGCAGAGCATGGAGCTGTTTCCAGGTGTATACTCTTCCTCCTCCTTGCAGCAGTGATAGCTATTCATTGTGTGCTGCTGAGATGCTCATGGCTCTGTGGAGTGACACATGAATGGTGTGACTCTTGCTTCTCTCATAGGGAAAACTTTGTTGTCATTTCCCCACAGATTCCTGCAGAAATTGCTCTTTCTGGAGCAGAAGGAGTTGATGCATGCAGACCAGGCAGTATCCTTAGCAGCTCTGGGTGTCTGAAGGCTTAATTAGATGTAAGAAATACCTGTGGGTGAAACTAACAGATACAGAAAGAATCAATACTGGCTGTTTTTTTTTTTCTTTTTTTCTTTCTTTCTTTTTTTTTTTTTTTTTTAAGGTTGCCTGCCACTTCTTGTTTTCATTTTGTTTTTCTCCTAGTGTTAATTGCAAGGACTGTTCCAAAAACACTGCCTCCTATTTTATTATATTGGCCCGCAACATTAGAGGCAGATGTTGGTGGTATGGCAGTAGACAGGTTCGACCTTCCCACCAATGTCCCATTACATGCTGTTGTATGTGCAACAGATGGCAGCAGAGGGGCAGCCTGACAAAGTAGCTCCTGACATGGAAGCATGTATGAATCAAAGGTGTGTCATTGAATTCTTCCATGCAGAAAAAATGGCACCCACTGACATTCATTGATGCTTGCTGAACTTTTCTGGAGATCACCAGTGAATTTTAACAGAGTGAGGCTGTGGGTGGCATATTTCAGCAGTGGCAACAGTGACAGTAGGTCACCTCCACTGGAGCAGATTTTGACTAGCATGGTACTTGGGCTCTTGTTCATCCCTGGCAAAGATGCATCGCTAACGGTAGTAACTTCTTCAACATACTGTTCAGTAGCTGAGAATTTGTTCTATCAAACATTATTACTGTGCTCATTGTATCTGTTGCAGTTTCCATGGAAATACGTATTTTGGAGCAACGTAAGAAATATGCCCATCAGAAGTATGGGTCTTTTTGACATATCATTACTTATGTTCTCACAATGATGTTTCAGAGTAGAAACTGTATTATTGTAATGTAGTAATCACTTTTTTTCTTTATTTTCATCTTTTCCTAGGATTTCTTTTAGATTAGATCTAAGTAGTTCAGATTTACAATACGGATCCTGCAGGATCAGGACTGAAGTTTAATTACAACACAGAATGATGTAAAAATTCTCTTAAGGCTATTAGAAGGTAATTAAATATTAAAATCTCAGTTTATGTGATGGAGAAATGGAGTCACAGATTTCTCCAAAACTGTAAAGTATGGATATGCTGCATGGTTAGAACACAAGCATTCAGGGCCCTGTGACCCAACCACCACCAATAAATAAGACTGCTTCTCATTAGAGCTTAAATATAACTTGAGCTTTTGATCTTGTACTAAGAAAGAAACCTGCCCTTGATTTAAAGATATATTTAGTAAGCTTGTGTTTGTTCATAAGTGATTTATGTCAAGTAGATTTATCACTCTGTATTATGTAAGAAGGAAGTCAACATGTGAGATACTCCATAACTTATAATGCCAGAAAATGTATCCCCATCCCCACTTGAGCCTTCATAGTGCTGGTTTTGCATTTGGAGAAAACATCTTTCCTTGGGTATGCACCAATACGTGTTCTTCCATCTGTGTGTCATTTAAATATGAGTTACATCCAATCCAGGAATCATTAAGGATGGAAAAGACCTCTAGAATCACCAAGTCTAACCCCAACCCACCTCCACCATGCCCACTGACCATGTTCCTCACTACCATATCTCCATGGTTCTGGAACACCTCCAGGTATGGGTACTCCTCCCCCTACCCCCTTCCATGCGCAATACTTCTCTTCTGTTGAAATACTGTAAATGCTTTTCTTGCCAAGTGCTCCTGTTCCGAACGATTCCAAGGATTATTCAGTCTCTCTGCAGCAGACCAAATACCAGCTTTTCTGAGAGCTCTGTGTGCTTTGTTACACTAAGTCTTGGAGTCATTGCATACTCAAGATGGCTTCAGGTGGCTTCAGCTAATATTATGTTAAATACACCCTTTCCTGTGTGTCTTGGAGCACTGTTTTCAGCTGCTCAGTTCACATTTCAATCATACTGAATCTTTATTTTGCTGTTTCTTACATTCATCTATTTTTATTTTCACCTGTGTTCTGAGCAAAAACTTTAAGGAGGATATTGACAAGGAGGGCACTGTGAGCATCTCAATCTGCAATAATTTCTTAAGCAGAACTTTATCNCCAACAATTTCTTAAGCAAAAATTTATTTAAAAAAAAAAAAAAAAGAAAGTTTGTTTGTTTGTTTGATTGATTTTTTTTCTCCCAGAGAAGATGTATGAATGCAGCAGACACAAAGGAAGCTGGAGGAGTGTATCATCTTGTGTATGATACTGGAGCTATAGTGTTTTGCACCAGTGTAGATCTCACCATGCACATATTGATCTTGCAAGGGAAGTCACAGGCTGGAATGGCAGCCCTGGATTTCTGTATTCCTGTCAAAATAGAACAACACTGTGCCTGACTCACCTCTAGCAATTGCTGTAGCAAACACAAAGATTGCTCAAAACATACATTGTATGAGCCTCTCAAAGGCTCACAATTCTCTCACCTTTATGCACTGAGAAAAAAGATCCTGGACACAACAGTTTCAGGAGGGTCAATGTCAGTTTTAATGTTTTAGTAAATTATATGGCTGGGTTGAAATGCACAACTACAGATTTCAGTAACAGTTTCCAAGCTGTAAGTTTTCTTTATGAAGGATTTACTGTAGCTGAATTGTGGAGCTTCTGTGATTTTTGGTGTGTGAACCTGGAAGGATTCATTCCTTTCTGAGTGCCTGGGATTTTAGCAGAAGATGGCTTTGTTTTCTTTTTTCTTTTTCTTTTTTGGAATTTCACATTTGAATTGTATAGTAGATTTCTAAATATTGAGAACTTGAGGAGCTCATGGTATGATACAGGTGTTTGTACCTAGGGTGACTATAACCCCTAGTCCCCCTACAACTTCATTATCTTAATGGACATGCAAAAACTAATACAGATAAATGATTAGATTTAGAAAATATTTTTGCAATACTTCAATATGCTGAATTCTATAGCATTGTATATGCTTGTCCTCTGTCGCTTTCTATAGGGCTCAGTAAATGTCCTCTTTAGTTGCCGATAGAACTGCAACTCTTCACTGCTGTTCCCTGCAGTATCTCATAGTTAATGTTGAAAAGATACTGGGAAACACTTGTTAATCTCTAAATGATGTCCTGC
Organism: Odontophorus gujanensis; assembly: GCA_013399175.1. NCBI lineage: Eukaryota > Metazoa > Chordata > Aves > Galliformes > Odontophoridae > Odontophorus > Odontophorus gujanensis. The sequence continues at coordinate 428,696 of VXAB01011486.1, read as the reverse complement.
TGCTCTGGGTTTGCTGATATTCCTGTTTCAGCCTGCGAATACTCAGCATTTCCAGTAGGGGTCAGGATGACATTGTCAGATATTTTGTAAACGTGCTGACCTGAATAGGAGCCTTCCAACACTCCTTATTCGCACAGACAAAATCTTGGGGTGGGTTTTGTTTGTTTTACTTTTTAATATGCAGATAAAGCGTGATATAATAATGTTTGTTTCCACGGGATTTTAGCAGCAACTTTGTAAAGTTTGATGACAAATGTGTCGAGTTTCTTGAGAAACGGTGAAGGTTGGGAGTAGAGGAAAGCAGTGGGAAGGAGGTGACCCTGAGGAACTAACGCTGCTATTGAGGTAAAGGTCTACTATGCTGTGTGTTGGTACGAGGGGGCCTGGGAAATGGGGTTAGATCTGTTTCTAATTATCCACACGGAGCATGTGTAGATAGGTGTGTACGTGCATACATGTACATACACGTATGTATGCATCTCACACCTACACAGAAGGACATATATTCACATGCATGCCTATCTTTTTATTCAAGGCTGCGCTGTGCATACACAGCTGCAATACTTAAGCAGCCTTTGCTTGGCTGCTCATTTCTGCTTTGTCATTGTAGCTGCCTTGTCTTGACTTGGGTAAAAGGACAGATCTGTAATGAAAAAAAAAAAAAACCAAAAAGCTATACAACTGCAGGGAAAGAAACGAGGGAGCATTTTTATTCTTATTTTCACACGCACCAATTACTTGATCAGCTCTGTGGGATAGCCATGCAAATAAGTGTAAGCACCAGGCTGCTAAGGGAACAAGGGCTACCTGAGCTGCCGTGGTGATTGAAAAGTGTTAGGGATCACAGTACATGCATTTTAAAATGAAATCTTCTGGACTCTGAAACATAGTTTTTTGCTCAGAGTAGATTTGGTGGCAGATTCTATGGTGCAGAACCCGAAAGTACAGGTTGCTGAGGTTCTCATCTAATGCTGTGGATTTGCTAGCACGTGTATGAGGGCAGGTCACAGAATACTTCACATCATTTATTTTGTACAGTCCACTGGTGGTGGATACTGAATTGTGTCTTTCTGTTTGCAAGCCTACTTTGCATTAGGATCCCAAACATACACATATGTGCTGTACAAAAGCAGTAATTGCAGTGTATTGCACAACTTCTTGAGATTAAAAATTCTGCCATTCGGTCTTCTCTGTTCTTCCTGGCACATCATATATTGGCATGTCAGCAATTTACACGTGCTCAAAGACACAGCTCTTTTGCAGCAATGTCTGCTCTTCTCTGGATGCTTCAACTGAGCCTTCAGTGGGCATCAGCTCCTGGTGCACTCAAGAATCACTCAGAGACACTTCATCCGTGTTCAGAAAGAGCTACAGAAGTCTGCTGCATACTGCCCCCTTGACTAGCCATAAAACAGCTTAGTCCAGTTTCTGTAGGAGCCACCTACAAAATGCATATAAAATTCAGGTCCTGTGCTGTGACATGGCTAACTGAAAGGAAAAGATGATGTTCAGCATCTCTGAGTATATAAAATCTTATGGAGGAAGATAAATAACCAAGGGTGAGGGATAATAAGATGAAATAAAATCAACTTTTCCTGATGTCTACCCTAAATTATATTGACAATAAGGGTTTTATCAGACTGTGGCATACTTTCCAAGTGGAATTGGTTAAAGTTAATATTGCTGGTGACATTAATAGCTAGAATGGAAAAAAAAAACCTACAGCGCCTTGAGTGCTTATGGGAAATGAATCAAAAAGTTCAGCAGGACAGATGAGGTAGCTCAATCAGTCTTCTCGATCTATTTATTGTGACAGAATAAAACTAAATATCATGGTTTCTCTCCGCTGTTCTAGAAATTATTTTATATTCACATTGATGTTTCCTCTCCTTATTGGAGGCAAAAGTACAGTGAAATCAAGAAATTCTGGACTGAGATGGATGTAAAGGAAATAAAGCAATAATCTTGTGCTATATGCTCCTGACTTTATCACAGTAGGCAAGGATAGCTTACAAATAACAATGTCAACTTGCATTTTAGGATATTAGATTTTCTTATCAAAAAGAAGGTTTCTTTCTTGTAGTGATTCTTCCTGCTTGACCTAGGTTGTGAATATGAATTTACTTTCACAGAAATCCTCAGAGAAGTCCTTTAGTACACTGGGCATGAGGTACAACTTCTGGATAGAAAAAGGCAGCATTTCTTTCAGATTCAGGAATATTCAGCCCATTAAGGTCAAGCTCCTTCTTCTGACCTAGGGATGCTCTGTGTTCTGTGTGCCTTGTGCTATGCTGTACTGAAGAGCCCTTTGTAAAACTGGTAAAACTCTCACCTGTAAGCCTGTCTCCCACGTTTCACTAACAGAAGGTGTTGGTCCTTTATACTACGCCAGCTAGAACTATGTCCATTTCATATGATATTGTGTATTTATACTTCCCTGCAACATCCAGAAGGCCAGTGAGCAGGAATATCCATTTCAGCTTGGCTGACTTCTGATCTTGCTGGCCAACTTCTCTCTTCTTGACTGTTATTAAGTCTGTGATATCTACTTTGTGAGAAACACTGAGAAAAGTTACAGCTTTTATTTCTTTGTGTGTGTGCTTTTTTTTCTGTGCTAGTAGCTAGGAGGCATCTAATTCTAGCTCATTGTTTAGAATGTGTAAAAAGGACAAGGTCATAGTATATATCTCCCTTTCAAAACATGAAATTAAGATTATTAGCAGAGAAGACATTAAAGAAAGGGAAAAAAAATCCACAATAAAACAAAAATCGTAGAAGAGTGATAGTTTGTTCTTGGGAAAACAAACAACAGAAAACCACAGCACTCATTTCCACAGTATGTGAAGTACCTGTTTTCCAGAGTAGTGTTTTAGGAATGTGCTGTTCTGAGGAAAAGGTCTACCACTAACTGTAGTTAGCGCAGGTATTGCTGAGTAGTACCTCAGTACTGTTTGGCTTCCAGTTTAAATGCAGAAATTTGAGTATACTTGATTTTTATCATATTTGTAAGTTGTTTTTTTTTGTTTTTTTTTTTTTTTCCAAAGGTTATTTTACCTTTTTTTCTTATTCTTTTTTAAAGAGCTAAAAAACTGCATTTTTAATATTAGCAGTAGCTTGTTGTTTGAAATTTAAATTTAAGATGACATAGAGAAACAAGTGAACAGGCACAGCTCCTTTCTATCCAGAACTTTTATCTATAATTTGGAACATGACCTTTAACATTTGAGATCCACACAGTGCTCACCCGTCTGACCTCTGGTATCCAAATTGCATCTTCTGAAATATTTCTCAAGACAGATTTTTGTTTCTGAAAATAATATAGCAAAACCATGAAACAGTAGTCTCACCTTACGTGAAAAATATTTTAAAATTCAATTCATCAGAATTGTTTAATATATCAAGCATTTCATAATAAACAAATTATAAGCAAATGCCATCACTTTGATAGTGAGAATATAGCAGCTTCTTTGTGTTCTCTATGGTGTAAACAGTGTGTCCTAAATTTTGAACATTTATCTGAGTAGGGTTTTTCTGGGAAATGGTATGAGTATAAAAAGATATTGGATTCCATTGTTTTAAAATCTGTGTTGAGCTCTGTCCTATTGTGTTTACTGTTGCCCCTTCCCATATGCTCCATGTTTATGTGCACCTGCCTCCCAATTAAATCTTCATTAATATGCACATCTGCAGAAGCTCTACTTGCTTTCATCCTACTTGAAGAGTTAGATGTTTTACACTACATACATTGCTAGCTTCCTTTTTTTTTTTTTTTCTGAACTTCCAAAAGAAGCGAAGAGTTGGAAAATGCAAAGTTAAAATTAACTTTGGAACTCAGTAGACTTGCTAATTTTTGCTCTGGCTTTTGTCATATTTGTATTAATTTTTCATTTCTTTATATTCACTGTAAATGTAAACGTTATTATTATTATACATTAGCATTATACAATTTTTTGTCCAACTGAATACTGATTGAAAGAGTTAATTTTCTTCCCAGAAAGCTCCTAGTTAGCAGAATCTCTTCAGAAGTCTCAAAATATTGGGACTGATTACAATGGGAAGCAAATTATCCACTTCACTGCAATGCTCAAGGAAAGTAAATTTACCTCTACTGCCATTAACACCGTAAATAAATCATGTGCTCTACATATGTTGTGTACATGTTCAAATGAACTTTCATTAAAAATCTGGCTCTATAACAAGATATAACAAATGCCCACTGGTATAATAGTTCGTCTCTGTTCAATAATAGAAGCACAAAACTAATGCCTAGAATACAGAAGCTGAACTACTTGTTACTCCTAAAGAAAAAAAAAGAAATATAACCATTACTTCAGGTCACCTCTGAGGTCACTGACAGCACAGCATGGGGGATTCAAGTATAGCAGCATGACTGCAACTAGCTCATGACTGTGAAAGATCTTTAGTCTCCATTGCTGCTGTGTGCCTAAATGAGAAGCAAGAAAAAAAACAAAGATAAAACATCAAAAATGAAATTTAAAAAGAATGTTGGCCCTAATATACACTGTTTCATGAAGACAGTGTCTGTTAAATTAGTTAAATCAAGAGTGAGTTGGTGGGCCGACTCCTCTGCCATCCATACTCTGCTTTCTGTAATGATTAGATATGGTCCTGTTGTCCAACTGTAGTCCAGCTTTTATCATTCTTGGCAGACAGAGCAGAACAACGCTCTGGTACTTGACCTGCCCATAAAAACTTGAACAGGAAACAGCAATAAATAATCCACTCAAAAGGCCCTTGAGAAAAGCATTGCACTTGGTTCCTTATAGGAATCGCATGCTAATCTGGGGGAGAGTATTGGCCTTTTTCAAAACATGAGCTTTATATTGTTAACAGTATATTTTTTTTCTTATTTCTATTAAATATCTCCATGATATCTTGAAATATAAATGCTTTGTACATAACAGAGCTGAGAAAGGCTACAAAATTATTTCCAGTTTTATTCCACTTATCAACATAGGAATTGACTTGCAGTGTGTACATACAAAATCAAGCAGTGTCTCCAACTAACCAATTAACCAGCCCTCATATCCCTCTGAAACTGGTCCCAGATTGCTTCAGGTCTGGGTCCTGGTTCTTCCTATTCTGTTCAGTGTGAAAACCTTGATCCTTCTGCAGTGAAATTAGAGCTTCACCCCAATTTCTGTGGGCTAGTTCTTGTTTCTAGAAGCTGAAGTCCTAGAATTTGGCTGGCTAGATAAGATGGCTTTATTAAAATTATTCAGTTGGTTTGCTTAAGTTGCATATATTTGAATATATGTATATGAATAGATAGATGAGGGGAGAGCAATGGATATTCAGCAAGGCATTTGACATTGTCTCCCATAACATCCTCATTAGTAATCTTAGGAAATGAAGGGTAGACTAGTGGACAGTAAGATGGACTGAGAACTGACTGACTGGACACTGGGAGGAGTGGCTGACACACCAGAAGGCTGTGCTGCCATTCAGTGAGACTTGAGCGGGCTGGAGAGTTGGGCAGAGAGGAACCTTATGAGATTCAGCAAGACTAAGCATAGGGAGGAATAGCCACATGCATCAGCACAAGTTAGGGGCTGACCTGCTGGACAGAAGCTCTGCAGAGAAGGCCCTAAGTGTCCTGCTGGACAAGAGGCTGACCACGCACCATCAGCGTGCCCTTATGGCCTAGAAGGCCAATAGTATCCTGGGGAGCATTAAAGAGAGTGTGGTCAGCAGGTCAAGGGAGATTCATAGATTCATAGACACATTAGGTTGGAAAGGACCTACAAGATCATCTAGTCCAACCATCCTCCTATCACCATCCCTACCCACTAAGCTACTAAATCAAATCCCTTAGCACCTCATCTAAACACTCCTTGAACAGAGCTAGGGATGGTGCCTCAACCACCTCCCTAGGCAGGCCATTCCAGTGCCTGACCACTCTTTCAGAGAAAAA
>VXAB01011486.1:389437-407964 GCA_013399175.1 Odontophorus gujanensis | reverse complement strand
AAAAAAACAAAAAAAAAAAAACCCACCAAACAACAACAACAACAAAAAAAAAAAAACAGTGAGAAAACACAAGTATGGTTCTTGGTGTCCTCTATTTTGTTACAGGAGGTAATCACTTCAAGACCAAAAGCATGTAATAGATGAAGACCATATGGATATTTCTGCCATTACATTGCACTGGGAAGAGGGACGGATGAGATGCTGTGATAGTCCGGAAGGTTTTTATCTGAATGTTTATGTGGTAAACGTGTTTGAAGATTGTTTAGGTTAGATGTATGCACATAGGAAGACAAGTCTCCTAAAAACACCTCTGAATCATGCTTTGTTGGAACTGATGTCTCTTCCTAGGTTTATATTCTGTGGTAGATTCATGCTGTTGCTGGTGGAGATGGAGTTAAAAGATTTTTGCAGATGTCTCATCTCAAACCTATATTCTGTCAAGCAATAACTGAAATTTCTTTGCTGTTCCCTGTGGTTAAAAGAAGACAAAGAATTCTCTAATTGAGGAAACTAAACTTCATTTCTCCAGTGTCAGAGCTCAAACTATACTAACCCTCACAAACTGTGTGCCAAGTATTTGGATGATAGAACTGAAACAACAGATCTAAACGGATATAGGCATGCAGTTCTGCTGAGTACAAATAGGGCAGATGTTCTTTTAGGAATATAGTGTTAGGAATACTAGCTTATTGATCAATACCTTAAAGAGCACGAATCCCAAGAAGGACCTGCCAGGGTCGCAGTCTGTCACTGACTTCCACCTGGACACAGAACGTTGGCCACAATCCAATGGCTGTTACCGTTCAACCAATTTCTTATCTATTGAATAGTTTACCCTTCAAAGCTATACCTTTCCAATTTAGAGAGAAGGCTGTGGTGTGGGATCATATCAAATACTTTGCAGAAGTCCAGAAGATAACATCCGTTGCTCCTCCTTTGTTCACTGGTGCCATCACTTCATCACAGAAGGCCACCATATTGGTCAAGAATGATCTGCTTTTGGAAGAGCTGATGCTGGCTGTCTCTGATCACCTCCTTGCCTTGCATGTGCCTTAACATAGCTTCCAGGAAGGCTATGATTTGTGATCTTCCTAGGCACAGACATGAAGCTCATCATTCTGTAGTTCCCCAGGTTGTCTTTTCTCCCTTTCTTGAATACAGGAGTGATGTTTTCTGTTTTACCAGTCACTGAAGGCTTTACCTGGCAACCATGACTTTTCAAATATGATAGTGATAGGTTTGGCAACTACATCAGACAGTTTCTTTGCAACCCTGGGATGTGTGTTGTCAGATTCCGTAGAGCTGTATATGTTTGGTTTCATCAAGTGTTTCGGGACTTGCTCTTCTCTTATAGTAGGAGATATTTTGTTCCTCCAACACCCACCTAGAGAAAGAAAGAATCACAGAATTGTAGGAGCTGGAAGGGACCTCTAGAGATAGAGTCCAATCCCCCTGCCAAAGCAGCTCCCTAGACCAGGTTGTACAGGTAGGTGTCCAGGCGGGTCTTGAACATCTCCAGAGAGGGAGACTCTGGGTAACCAGTTCCAGTGCTCTGTAACCCTTACTGTGAAGGATGAAGGCCAGCCTGTTATCCACCAAGACACTCAGGTCCTTCTCCTCAGAGCTCCTCTCTAACAGGTCATCCTCCAATGTGGGTGCAGTTATTCCTCCCTAGGCGCAAGACTCTACACTTGCTTTTGTTAAACCTCATCTGGTTTCGTTCTGCCCAACTCCCCAGCCTGTCCAGGTCTCACTGAATGGCAGCACAGCCGTCCGGTGTGTCAACCATTCCTCCCAGCTTTGTATCGTCACCGAACTTGCTGAGGGTGGACTCTATTCCCTCATCAAGGTCATTGATGAAGATGTTGAACTGGACGCAGAACTGAGGAACAGGGGTTCCTAAGTACAGGCCTCCAACTGGACTCTGTGCCACCAATTGCAAGCCTCTGAGCTCTGCCAGTCAGCCAGTTCTCAACCCACCTTACTGTCCAAAGAAAAAATGTATAAAAGAAATAAGAACAAGATGTGAATAATGTGACAGTGATGTAAGTACCAACTAGGACCAGATTATCCATGCTCAGATTACAAATGTTTGGTTTTCTGTAATTTTTCCTCTTTTTTTTCCTTTTTTTTCTTTTTTTTTATTTTTCTGTAAGAATATGTAGTATTTGCTGAAATTAACTTATCCATTTGGGACTTATTTGGCATATAGACAGGAACTTGTTCAGAACATGGATGTAATTCACTGATTTATGGAAAAACAACTCTGAGGTTGTGTGCAAACTGGAGAGCAAACTGTGGGAACAAATGAGTTTAGGCTCATGAATATCATTTTTGTGTTAAGTTGTGACAAGTATTTTTCTAGCCTTCCAGGTGTTTGGAGCCTTCTAGGCCTCCTAAAACAACAAACCAACTGGAAAATTGTGATGTCACAGTGAATTATATAATATGGAGATGAGTTTGGGTTATTTATTTACTTTCTCAACATATCTTTATTGCCTTAAAACAATAACAGCTCAAACCCTGAGGCATGTGTAACTCTCCAGCTACAGACATACATAATTTGTCTGTCTTTAATTCAGCCCAACTCATAGAGTGATTCTTTCTTTGTCTTTTTATAAACCTTTCCTGATAGTGCTGATTTTTTTTTTTTTTTTTGTATGTAACACAAGTTTTTTTGTTTTTTTTTTAATATTATTCAGGTAAATTTGGCCTGAATTCAGAATTGTGCTGTGGTCTTTGAAGTGATCTATCAGCAGTGATGTCTGTCAATTATAATGCACTTAATTGACAATAAGTCCAGTGTATATCATTTCTAGTTTAATCCTCCCTGTTCCATTAATTCAGAGATTTGATTCCACCCCTTTTTATTTATTTGTTTGTTTGTTTGTTTGTTTTGTAATGTGGTTATATTTAGAGGCCGAAGTCTTGTTGTGTATGAAGTTCTGTAGAAACATCATCGTTGTACTCATGGTAGCAGTTGCTCTATCCATAAGTGTAGAGGAATCTCTGCATTCCCTTTGCCTACAATTTGTCTTGTCTCCACATTCTCATTCCATTCAGCTTTCTTTTGTGCCATCTTCTCCATTTATTTTTAGATCTTCTCTTGCTGGACCCCATTAAATCTCATGCCGAAGATTTCTATTGGCAGTGTCAGTAAGCCATATTAAATTCTCTTTCTTGCTGAGACTTGTTCTCCTGACTGGGTGCCTCTCTTCTTATCAGATAGAAACCTTTTTCTCCTTCTTGGTTTCTGTACAGTGGATTTGATTACCAGATATATGCTCTTACTTTCACTCATCTAGTTGTATTTATGGCTGTGTAGCAGGAACTTGTGTGTTTTCAAGACACTGGTGGTGGTGGGCAGAGAAAGGGAGGGAATGGTTGTTCATTTGCTTTTTCTTGAGAACGCACAGTTATCTGGAACAAAACAATTCCTCTGTGTTAACCTTGGGGTTGGATATGCATCTTTATTAACCTTTGAATACCATGACTGGGAGGTAAAACCATTTCCAGATATTGTTGTTCTTTTAGTATCTTACACTTATTATACACCGTAGTTGATGTGAGTAACATGGTGAATCAAGTCAATTACTACTGCAGCACAAAATGGATCAATGTTAGTTTTTTCTCCTTTTGTTTTCATATTAAGTGAAAGCATTTCTGGCTCCCTATTAGCTAGGCCGTGTCAGGAAAAGCAGAGTGTTTGCCTTCTCATTTTCTTTCCTGGCTTGCCAGTGTTATAATGACATATATCTCAGACATTAATGTAGCACTTGAAAACGTGCTGCTATTCAGAGTCCAAAAAATAGTTCAAGAATCACATTCCGAGTGGGTGTCATCAGTTATCAATGGAAGAGTAAAAATTTAACAAACATAGTGACACTGTCCTTGTATCTTGCACTTTGCTTCAGCTGGTTTGAGTTACTTTCATCACTTATGTGAGAGATTTAATAGCTGAAAGCATTTTGTTGCTTGTGGTATTTGTTAGGAATGTAATCCAAACTGCTGCAGTAGAGGAACACCTGATCAAGCTTTCAGTGACAAGAGACTGACTGTTTCAGTTTTGAAGTCAGCCTTGACTTTTCAGCATGAGAAAACATATCCTGCGTTGATGTTTGCAGACAGCAGGGTGCAGCTTTCTGAACATTGTTGGTGCAATGGGATGTGACACTTGAGAGGTCACAGTCTGTGGCCGTATGAGACATGCGGTGTTTTGAAGCTGAGCTATGCAAATTTCCACACCAAAAGGCTCTGGAGCGTTTTTCCTGAGAGGCACATAATACAACAGTTGACATGTCATAGATATTTTCTGTCAATAATTAAGGGAACAAAGTTTTGCAATCTTGCTATCCATTGCTGTGTTTGTCATGTTGAGTTGCTCTATTTTCTTGCAAATGGCAAAAATGCATCTTGTAAAGAATCGTTTTTAGTCAGCCACAGTTACTGAAGTTTTATCTGGTGACTGCTACTAAGTATTAAAAGAATATTGGATGTATCTTTTTATGCCCCTTATATGGTACTTCTTCGAGGAGTGTAGAGAATTTGTGGTACACGGTGTAGAGTGTGTTGGAGTGTGTAGGAGAAAAGAGAAAAATAGGAAAGAGCTGGAGTGTTTTTTGGGAGAAGTGATTACTGCAAATTTTGAAATTTGAGGAAAGAGAATTCCTTCTTGCACTTGGAGTATCAGATATGAGAGTAGCCACGCTTAAGCCCTAGTTCTTATGCATTTTCTTGTGCAAAAAATGTTATTTACTGTCTTTTTTGTACATGTATAATGTGTACATGGGAATATGAATACCTTCACCAGACAGGAATACCCACTGGTGGTTACTCAGTCTGTCTTTAATCTTTCCCTTAAACATAAACAAGTGTGTTTATTGCTGTGTTATCACTCTTTATATTTTTAATTGGAAATGCATAGCAGGTTAATGATGAAAGAAAATAATTTTCATCACGTAAATAACTAGTAAGATCAGATATATTTATGGAAATTACTATTTTTGCTTACTGCTGGGGAAGATGTGTTCATAATGCGTAAATCTTGTGCTCCTGGATGACTTTAGTTTTTCTTACTAGTTGTAAAGTGTATTCATAAAAAATGCTTGCACTTTTAGAAATAATATACTTGAAAATCAACAGTGGTATTAGTGTTCATTACCTAATACCATTGATGCAGCTTGTCAATGGCCCTGAGGATATATCTTTTCTTTTATTTTATTCAGGATAGTACAGGGAACAGTCACATCAAGTAAAATTGAGTTTTTGAAAAGGTAAAATTAAAATTGAGGTATAAAGGTATTAAAGGTAAAAGTAAAATTGAGTTTTGTCAAACCTTGTTTGAAGGGATCAAAATCAGACCTCCACAGCCTCTGAAAAGCAAGCTAAAAAGAAAAAAAGAAGGAAGGAGGACCAAGTGGATAAGAGCCCTTGATAGTTTTAATTGTTAAAGGGAGAAAAAGAAAAATGCTGCTGTATTAACATAGGGGAAGATAGCCACTGTTTGTGTTGCCTGCTGTATTAATTTTGTGATGCACTGAAGTTCGTATAAAGGGGTAATAATACAACAGACATTAGTGAATTGTTGACTTTAACTTGGGATGGTGTGTTTCACCTCCACAAGTTATACATCTTTTACATGTATCTACTTCATTTAGTCTTTATTCAAATGTCCTTTATGTGGTCATATTATGCCCAGAGATTTGACATCTGAATGCCTATTTTGTAGCAGAGGGTGTAGTCCAGATGTGTTATTACTTGTCTGAAATCATTATAACAGAGGATGTGGATTTGCAGTGCAACATTTGAGAATAGACAAGGTGATGGCGTGGTTGTGCTTCTCTTTCCTTAGTAACAGGCACATAATGCTTTTCACATCTTGTGAACAGGTTTACAGTATGAAATTCTATGATTCCCCGACACTGTGAGGCAGGTTATGATGTTGTCTTGCCTGGAAGAATGTTTTATTTCTCAACAAAAAACCTTGGTAGTATTGGCATACCATGGCATTTCTGCTAGTAACTCCTGTTAAGTTTATTTTGGTACCTGTGATTTTGAGCACTCAAAGCACAGTGTTAATTGCACCCTTATTACCTTATGGATTTGAGCTTTTGCCTTTTATTTTTTTCAGCTACTGACACAATGATTAGTGCTATTTCTTGCATGTGTTGAAGATTGCCCCTTTTTGTTAATTTTCTTTCTAAAACTATGTTGCAGTGCAAACCACTACTCTTTTGAGGACAAAAACCCACCTATTATTTCATAGTCATATCAAAGGCTTAACTTAAAGCTGAATCTTGAAGTGTTGAGAAGGGCATAAATAACATGAACTAGTTCCTGAATATTGTGAGCTTTTATGAGGTTCTTCGTATCTTTTTTTTTTTTTTTTGTCCAGGAAGTTAGAAAAAACCTGAAAGATTTTCATGGTGGAAAGTTGAACAAAAGTCAGCTATGTTAAATTATCTGGTGTTTTTGCTCTCTTGAATGTTCTGGGAGGGCTGACACTTAAATTGCAGGGAGCAATTGCAGGAGCCTGCATTTGCACACTGTAGTGTGATGACATTAAGTAATACCTCAAATAGTCTCGAATGTCCAGCAGAGTAAGTAACATTGCCATCACATTAGAACTTCTATCCTGCCACTGTTTCTCTTTCAACCTCTTAGTAACCTCCCTGGTTGGAAGCATAGGTATAAAGTCAAATTCAGAGCAGTTATGTCCTTCTAGCAACACTAAGATGTACATTTTCATGTCATTTTATAGCTAAATCCTTAAACAGCTTCCAGTGGTAGTAATGGGAATCCCTCAGTGAAATCCTGCAATGGTGCCTCAAGCACGTATTTAAATCTTCCACTCCCTTCAGCTAACTCCTACATCTGGTTTCAAGTAGAGGGCCAAGAAGTCTTTACTGAAATAAAAAAAAAAACAAGCAAGGAAAGAGTTAACACAGACATTGCGTGTCAAGTGATCTATTTAGTTGTGGAAGGCCTTGTGGTATGCAGTCTCATTCCTTTTAACATGGGAAGATGTAGTTTTTTTCTCCAGGTGCTCAATCAGTAGTTCAGGCTGTGACCCATCAGTTGCCATACAGCATCCCTGTCTACAACATGTAATAAAAAAACTTTGTTGTTGTTGATATAAAGCACATCACTTTTAAGTTAATGCCTCTTGTATGAGTGATGATGTGAGTACTTTACAAGAACATGGTAACTGATAATTTTACAAACAAGATTCTTGTCCTTCTTCACTAAAGTTACTAGCTCATTTTATATATTATATTATGAAAAAAAAAAAACGAAAACCAAAACAAGCAGATAATAATAAAAAAAAAGCTGAACAACCTAACCTGTCAGACAAACAAAAACTAACAACCAAACCTACTAGTGCTACATGTACCTGTAGGCTGCATTCTATGACTTTTGATTTTCTAAGGGTAAAAATCTGCCAGATTGTAGAATTAGTGTTATGCCTACTCGCTACCGGGGCTGCATGGATGCATTTAGGCTTGGGGATGTAGATTATGTGCCTACTCAGATTTTCCTCCTCTGCATTCTTGCTGGTACTTACTATAGCTGAAGTTGAGTTAACATCTTCCTTTGTCTTTTATGCACAACACATGTTTCTTCTACATTATATTTTATACAAACATAATGAAAGTCAATCAAAATTTAAAGCGCTATAAGTCTAAGACCGAACTGTGTTGTCAATTGTTATTTATGTAATTCTCATATAGTGTAAGTCATGTTGATTTCTCTTTTTCTGTTATATCCATTCACCAGTAGGAGAATTTAGGAGATGAGTGTTTCATTTCCAGTTCGTACCTTTATCAGCTTTGTGTCTGTGGGATTAAAGCCCAATATTTCAAATTAGAGAGGTAGCAGCCATACTTCTCATAACTATTTTGAAGATAATTACATTAATACTTTAATACTGAAAAATAAATCATTTATACTTTTTTTCCTGACTCCCGCATAAGCTACCAAAACTTCTTTGTCAAAACAGGAATAGAGTAACGTTTGGAGGAACATTTGCACTGTATTTTCTACTTCAGTGTTTGCTTGAGCAGTTAGCTTTTCTTTTGCATAAAAGCTATTATGTCAGTCAGAATGAAGAACACAGCTTTGTCTAAAAATTATTCACGCTGGCTGTATTATAGTCCCTCTGCACATCTTATTTCAATCTCCCTTGGCTTTATTTATTCTTAGAACAAGTTACTGATCCTTAGAAATAACTAGGTTGCATTTTACTCTTGAAGTATGCTACTTCTTCCAAGCTGGTCCAGTGTCTGTCCAGGCAGGCTCATGTCAACTGTAAGTGGCACTGATGTGTAGACATATATTTTTGCTGGCAGAGCATTACTGACCACAGACAGAGATTTGGGTTTCTCAGGCAGTCTCCAAGGTGCAGAATCAGTTTTTGGTAATGCTGTTGTTCTTCAAGGGCTTTTCGAGTTGTCTGTGCTTCAATGTGTCAACTGTTGATAACACCTCCAATGACTGGTCATCCCTTTGCATAACTAACCTGAATGTGATAACTTCCCTTTTCTAGCGAAGTCCTTTAGGAAAGCAAGTAATGCAAGGTTAACACTTCTCATGTGTGTTCCCCCTTACTTTCAGTTTAAATAAATAAATTCAACCCTCAAAAGGATTGTGGGGACCTCAGAGAACCCTGAATTTCACAGCACCTATTGTTTGAGCCATAACCTTTGACAAAGCAGACTCCTTGCTTAGGAGCAGGCCTTTACCTTTTCTATCAGGAGACCAGGGTGAGAACAACCAGGTGCTTACGGATCAGGGGTTTCCTTGGCCAGTGCAGAGAAAGCCCACTCACAAGAAGAGCTGGCACAGACACCGCATACTCAAGCTCAACATCCTTTTTCTGGGAGGGATATATTTAGGTCATATGCCTCCTGCATTAAATCCAAAGATCACTGTGAAATTTTGTCAAGGATTTGGTCACTGGATTTCAGCATCACCTCGGTGTGTTGAAATCAAGAAGCTTGCAATGATACAGACTGTGGCAGTGAATTTCACAGGGAAGGCTGCTACTATGTTGAGTATACAGTTTGATTTGGGGATAGGCCAAATCCTTTCACAATTATCAATATGTTTCAAACAGCAGCTTGCACTAAGTGCACACATTTTATACCAGGAAACCTGTAATTTATTAATCCTAGCTATTAAAGTAACACATAGGGTTCTTTGATTGATGTTTGGCTTTGCTTCCTGGGAATTATGTAAAGGGAAAAGGCCTAATGTAATGGATATGCAAGTTTACTCAGTTATACAGAGGAAGTGTTCAGAAGTCTTCATCTGGATGTGCACATGACTGCACATCTGTGGCTGAATTAATCAGTCTTTTGCCAGTTAAATTAGATGTTTCAGGAATTGTTCCTTTCTCCACTAACCTGCCTGTGGGGAGGTGTTCAAAAGGCTGCGGTGCAGTTGTGTTAACTGCCAGTTGCAGCATTTGGGGCATGGACTCAGATGCGGATGATCCAAATTGTTTATTACAGGCTCCAACATCCCTTATATATGTTCCCAAGTTTTCTCTTTTAACTTTCCCACTCGCTTTCACATGTCAACAAAGTACTTCACAAACTCTCCTTAACTGTGCATGAGGGTTTTTATCCAGTCAGGGTCATGAGTAGTTCCAAGCCAAGTGCTCCTCCTCCAGTCAGGGTCATCATCACGTGGCCATCTCACAGCTTATTGGAATTTGTTTTCCTTTTCTTCTGGAGTGTCCTTGGTTCTCTGCCTTCCTTTCTCATGCTGTTTATTTTGCTCCATAGCTTCTGCTCTGTATATACTTTCTTGTATTCCCACAGCCAGTGCCCAGATGGAGTAGAACAACAACTGATAGTGAAAACTGTCTCTTCGGAATACCCTTTCCTGTGTCGTTTCCATACTGTCTGGATTCTGCTCTTCTCTTCCTCTCTTCATTTGGGCTGTGCTCTTGGTCAGGCTCTTTGTGAGCCCAGCGGTGCTACTCCCATCTGCATCTTTCAGGCCCTAACTCAATACTGTGGGAGCTCCCTGGGGAAGTCGGAGAGAGGTTTTGAGTAATTCTTCTCACATCTCCAGCTTGGTAAAGGCAACCTAGTAGCTGGAATCTATTGTTTTTTTTGTTTGTTTGTTTGTTTTTGGGGGGGAGGGGGTGGGGAAAACCTGCAAGTAGGAGGAAGCCACCAACCAGACACTAAATGCTCTTCCATGTTTTGTCCTGGATAGTGACTGACAGTTCCTGTTTGCAGAAAGCTGAAGCGCTCTGTTGAGGAACTTGTGATGAAAAGCTATAAACACTGCTTACTTTGCAGCAAGGCTTCTCACAGACAAACTGTTCTGTGTGTGTGTCCCAGGTGTGGGTGCCCCATTGGTGTCAGAGTGCTGCAGCATGATGTGAGGATGGGGCTGTCCCTCGCTAGACACGGTTCCAGCGACCCCAGTGCAGAATGTTAAGTGCTAAAATCCTGCCCTGCCTGCTCGTTTGAGACGCAATATATGTGTTATTTAGCAGTGGATGGAGGTTTTCTGTGCTTCAGATAGAACTTCCCTGTGTAACAAGATGGCAGAGGTACCTGTCAGTGTCAGTCCTCAGCTGCCAAGCTGCTTTCATCAGTGGCACGCAGCCACCTGCACTGACGTTGCTTCCCTAAGAGACTTCATTTGTGGGGTGTGGGGACTGTCATCCTCCTCCTGACATCTTGTACTTAGTATTTAGACATCCTGTGCTTAGAGAACTTTTTAACTCTGTGTTTTCTTTCACATACAATGATATTTATTTATTTATTTTCTGCTTGAGAGGTAACCTGAGGTTACAGAACAGATGACAGATGAGCAGAGCTATAGTTGGGTAGCACAGGCTTCCCTTGTGGTTGCTGGCTGCATATTGTGCTGGAATGCTCCCAAATAATAGGCTCAATTAAAAGTAGACACTATTGTTCTATTCCAGTTCTATAGTTAGGGCTTAAGAAATTCCAAGAGTGCTCCATATGCTTATTTTTAATGTAACAAACATCCTTGCTGATGATCCCGTTTATTCAGTCCTTTTCTCAGCAACGACCCTTCTCAGAGAAACTGTGGGTGCCCCATCCCTACAAGTGCACAAGGCCAGATTGGATGGGGCTCTGGGTAGCCTGAGCTGGTGGGTGACAGCCCTGCCCACAGCNATAGTGAAAACTGTCTCTTCGGAATACCCTTTCCTGTGTCGTTTCCATACTGTCTGGATTCTGCTCTTCTCTTCCTCTCTTCATTTGGGCTGTGCTCTTGGTCAGGCTCTTTGTGAGCCCAGCGGTGCTACTCCCATCTGCATCTTTCAGGCCCTAACTCAATACTGTGGGAGCTCCCTGGGGAAGTCGGAGAGAGGTTTTGAGTAATTCTTCTCACATCTCCAGCTTGGTAAAGGCAAGATAGTAGCTGGAATCTATTGTTTTTTTTGTTTGTTTGTTTGTTTTTGGGGGGGAGGGGGTGGGGAAAACCTGCAAGTAGGAGGAAGCCACCAACCAGACACTAAATGCTCTTCCATGTTTTGTCCTGGATAGTGACTGACAGTTCCTGTTTGCAGAAAGCTGAAGCGCTCTGTTGAGGAACTTGTGATGAAAAGCTATAAACACTGCTTACTTTGCAGCAAGGCTTCTCACAGACAAACTGTTCTGTGTGTGTGTCCCAGGTGTGGGTGCCCCATTGGTGTCAGAGTGCTGCAGCATGATGTGAGGATGGGGCTGTCCCTCGCTAGACACGGTTCCAGCGACCACAGTGCAGAATGTTAAGTGCTAAAATCCTGCCCTGCCTGCTCGTTTGAGACGCAATATATGTGTTATTTAGCAGTGGATGGAGGTTTTCTGTGCTTCAGATAGAACTTCCCTGTGTAACAAGATGGCAGAGGTACCTGTCAGTGTCAGTCCTCAGCTGCCAAGCTGCTTTCATCAGTGGCACGCAGCCACCTGCACTGACGTTGCTTCCCTAAGAGACTTCATTTGTGGGGTGTGGGGACTGTCATCCTCCTCCTGACATCTTGTACTTAGTATTTAGACATCCTGTGCTTAGAGAACTTTTTAACTCTGTGTTTTCTTTCACATACAATGATATTTATTTATTTATTTTCTGCTTGAGAGGTAACCTGAGGTTACAGAACAGATGACAGATGAGCAGAGCTATAGTTGGGTAGCACAGGCTTCCCTTGTGGTTGCTGGCTGCATATTGTGCTGGAATGCTCCCAAATAATAGGCTCAATTAAAAGTAGACACTATTGTTCTATTCCAGTTCTATAGTTAGGGCTTAAGAAATTCCAAGAGTGCTCCATATGCTTATTTTTAATGTAACAAACATCCTTGCTGATGATCCCGTTTATTCAGTCCTTTTCTCAGCAACGACCCTTCTCAGAGAAACTGTGGGTGCCCCATCCCTACAAGTGCACAAGGCCAGATTGGATGGGGCTCTGGGTAGCCTGAGCTGGTGGGTGACAGCCCTGCCCACAGCATGAGGTTGAGACCGGATTGTATACAAGTTCCCCTCCAACCCAAGGCAGTCTATGATCATAAATGAGAACACTAATGAATTTGAAAGTTACCATCCTTGTCTCTGGGTCCAAGGAATTCAAACACTCTAAAGTATCATAGGACTTGTCAGCCTTTAGATAGGCCCACTTTATTTTGAGATAGAAAAACATTTAGAAGTAGGTCCATCATTTGGTTTGTGGTAGCTTTTGTACTTGTATTAAGGGATTAAAAATTCAGTGTTTGCAACTGGAATCAGACTTGATGCGTATACTAGAAAAAGAAGGAAAAGTAGTAAGTCAGCAATTAAGTTCAATCAGCTGAGTTACAGCAGCAGTTAATTGTAGCCTGTAAACATACAACAGGTCAAGCACACAGCCCATGCAAATTTGCCCAAAGTATCTTGTTCCTAAATAAATGAGAGACAGGTTAAGTGAAATTAGATTTATAGTGGGGTACTGCAAGGTACAAATGCTTGCAACACTATAGTTATTGCAGAGAAATAGATGCTTTATCATGTGTTTACATACCTGTACAATAAGCAATAAATAAATAATTTTCAAAAGCGTATCAGTAATTTTTCCTTGTTAGAAGAACTAAGTAGAGCTTGAATATTGGATGAATTCTGAATAAGACTTAAATGCAACTCTTAGGAAGTAGGAAATGAAGGTTAAAATAACCCCTAGACGTATTTATTCAAGGGATAAATGAAGATAGACTTCTCAGTAGAACTATCCGTGCTTTTTAATGACAAAGACTTTGGGCAGATATGTTTTATGTATTCTTAAAACTAGTTCATTAAAGAATTTCCTAAGTGTGACTTCTCAGTAATATTTTAAAGGGTAATTTCACATATGTTATTAAACAAACAATCCCCAAAGAATGTATGAAATATTACCTGTAAACAAGTTATTATTTTACTACAAAATAATTCATCCATATCTGCTTTAATTAATTATGTCTTCTAAATTGTAGGCTTTATTGGGTCTGTAGTTTAGCAAAATTTCCAGGAAAATCTGCATTTTAAAAGGGAGAAAATACACTGTTATGCCACTATTCCCTTGTAGGGTTCTGTGGCTTGTTGCTTTCATGTAACATGCAACGGTGGAAATCCTTCAGTAAATTTTATTCTTTGTGTCTTTGTCAATACTGTCACACCTCAGTAATTCACAGCCAAGCTGGTCAGGTGCTGGGCAGTGAATTTCCAAGTTTCTAGTAGTTCTCCAGGTATAGAGATTAGCAGCAGTGATAAACAAACTTTTCTTATTGCAACTTTATTTATGCACCTGCAGTATTGTTTCAGCCCCAGTGTTAGTCTTCCGTTACCACAAATTTAAGCAGTAATACTGGGTCATATCATTTTGTTTTCTTAAACCATTGCTACTTCTCCATGGAAGGTCACAAATCCAAACCTAGATAGTTCTGCTCCATCGTCAGAGCATTTAGAATTGCGTGAATTACTATGATGGCAAAGATCTGGTCAATATTTGCAAATATTTCCAAAACCAAAGCATTTGGCATCTGTATTGCATTAAGGTAGTTTAGTTAACAGGAACTCCTGTCATGTATAACTGAGCTGCAGGTCTCTGAACCATCTGAAAGGCAGATGACTTACTTAGGATCTTAAATTTCAGCTGAGATGTAATTTTGTGTCATGAAGCTTACAGAAGGACCAGAGTTTAAATAGGGATGCCAGAGCCTGAGTGTTGTTTGAAATTCAGATCATAACTCAGAAGCTGAAGATGTAGCGAGTATGTGTGCCAAATATCATTGTAACTAATGCTTTTGATGTAATGTAATGTATTCTGGGGATTTATGAGAATTTGAGAGGCTAAGGCTGGTAATGTTATTTGTTACAAAAATACAGAACAAGATATGATTTATTTATTTTTTTTCAAGAAAGCAGCAATTACAATTAAAAAAGGGTGTAGAAAACCTTTACAATACCTGCTATGTGATGCAGTCCTAGAAGTAGGAACATTATTCTACACGTAGATGTATTTTTAAACTACTGTGCATTTCATTTGAGGTTTAGTGTAACTAATCTAATTTTTTTGTTTGCTTTTTGAAAATTTTCAACGTATAGTATTGTATACTGTTGTAATACATATTTCCTCTGCTGGGATGAGTTAAAGAAAAAATGCAGTAGAATATAGTTCAAAAAATAAGAGAAAAATCTGCTCACATCTAGAAGTATTTATTTACTTCAATGCTCTGCTTAAAAACCATCCCTAAAAAAAAGAAACGAGCTAATTCTGTTTTCCCAGTAAACATGGAATTAAAAACTTACATATTTTCTTTAAGCAAAGTGCTGATTCAAATTCTTCCATGAATACTTGAGATTTTCAGACATCATGTTGTTGCAAAAGCTTCAAATTAGCAGTAATGTACTTGACATTCTGAGTGGAGATCTTGAATAAAGACCAAGCTAAGGATTTTATGAGGTTCATACCCTAAAAATTGTTACTATTCTGCTGTCTGAAAGATTCTATTTTTGTAACAATGCTTATTTTTATATGTTGTGATGTCCTAACTCAGTTATTTAAGCTACAGTGAGAAATTAATAGTTAGCTTACAGATTTGGAGTCGCTGGAGTTTGAATTTTAGATAGAGACAAATACAAAGCAGGTATCTGACAGCTTATTATTTTGACTGCAACAGTAACAGCGATCTGGTTGCAGACATATGCTTTAGTTAATATTAATGGGTTTAACAAATATTTTACTCTTAGTTTTGAGGGAGAAAAAAAACCCTCTATTTTTAGAGAAAAGCATTCTTAGTTTCTTGTGGTTTTCTTTTCAATGTGTTCAATATAGCAACTTATATTAGTAAAAATATTTTATAAACAAGTCTAACACATTAAAATTGTAGTTAGAATCATATATAATTCAAGATCATTTCTTTCATTAAAAATGTTATTGGGAGATAAATACCATGACTGGAATGAATAACTTTGATTCAAACAAATGTGTAATGTACAAAGATAAAGGAAAAATAAAAGCTCTTTTTTGCTCTTTTGTGGTAGTATTGAATAGTATTTTGTGAAGACTGATATACAACAAGACTGTCAAATGTACGTTTATTGCATTAAAATTTTTAATTTCCCATTAGTAAATGAAACATTTGCACCTTGCTATCTGTAGTATTACCTTTACAAAATTTAGGGAAATTGAGGGAAAACCACACATCTGTAGGTAACAATCTATCTTCTGTAAGGAAATTTGGGCTGTAGAGTGGCGATACCAGACACCTAAACAAACATTTTAAATAATTATGCTGAAGACACGAAAGGGATGAGGTTACAGTAAGTGTAATGTGTTTTATCTGACAAAATTATTAGGAACATCACTGTGTCTACGATACTGCGTGAATTATCTTTCTTCTAGTGATTTTTTTTTTTTTTTCCCATATAGAAAACATTGAAACCTGTAATTCAATCTGAGCTGGGTATGTTTTATTATATTTGGAGAATGTACCATACAAATAAGTTGGGAATCAAAATACCTATGATATCAGAAAACAACAGCTTTCCTGGGGAAGGTAGATCCCACACTTCAGGGTGAGTATTAAAGTATGAAATAAAGATTTTTTCAGTGGTGGACGGAAGTTCTGTTCCTTTTGGATTCATTAGTATTTTTGTGCATTCCTGGATGAATATGTCCTACGCATCCAGAGAACAGTCCAAAGGCAAAACTTGCAGAACATGGGGTACCAACTGTGAAATGATTTTATTTCAGCTCCAAGCAGATGATTGCTAATAACACAAATTTACCTCACCTTTGTGTTCAGAATGCATATGTGTTTTTGTAAGCAGTCTACCCAGAATTTATAAATAGAAAATAAAATAACCCTCGAAAGCCAAACAACTTCTCCTTGTCGCCATATGTTGCGTCTTTTCCCCCTAGGTTTTGTACACTGTGTGCTGAAGAATGGTGTCTTTCTTTTCGTGTTGCTCTGTCGGTGGTCATAACAGCTATTCTCTTCATGAATATGTAAATCTCCATGCATAAAATCACAAAAATTAGCATGGCGATTCCCGCTGTAGAATGTGCCCAATTATGTCTGTCGAAAACGTGAATGGTGATGATTTAATCTTTTGGCTATATGAGCAGACTCAGGTACTGTTACAAGAGATGCTATAATTACAGAATACCCAAACATGCAGACTGGGTGTGTGCACATGCTGGGGGATCATCAGGCTTTTAATAAGAACCGGGCATCTGATGCATGGCTGTGATGGAGTGCGTGCAGATTCATTTACAGGCGCTCACTCTGATGTTTAGTGACAAGGGAGAAAAATGCCCTAGGTCTGCAATAACCCTTCCCCTTACTGTCTGAGACTCATCTGCATTTGAATTTTTTTTTTTAATTTCCTACTGAATGCTGGCAATTAAAACTAAATGAATGAAAGTTAGGATAAATAAAAGGAGAAAATGGTGACCGTCTTTACGAGGTGTCCGTAACTCCTCTGGTTTATGGGGAATGGTTGTTGGAGCAGGGGGAAGGATGTGCAGAAAACAAAAACAAAAAGGCACCACCAGCAATTGATGCATTTTTGTATTTAAATAAGCAGGCGTGCTCATGTATATTTATATGACGTGCATGCCTATGCGCCGCTCTGAGCAGTGGCACTGCAGCTTGGCTGCAGTAATTAGGCTGATGTAATTATAGGAAAACAAAGCGAGATTCTCTTGATGTTTTTTCTATACAGTGAGTACATTAAAGACATATGCGTATACCAGCATAGGAAAAATGAACCTGAACTGCTGTCAGAGGCTAGGAGGACAGTGTGGCCAGTGCACCTATTGTGTCACTGCTGCAGAAAGCAGCTTAGCGATTGGCCACTGTCTGCAGCACATAATACTGACTGGTTATAAAGGACTTGTCTAGAGGAAAGCCTGTAGGTACTCCATTGTCTGGCAAAGTTGATATGACTGCATTCTTTTTGCAGGGGGTCAGACAGCTGAACTGTAAAAGCTGTACAGATTTTTTTTATTCCTCTCTCTCCATCTCTCTTTCTCTCTCTCTCTCTCTCTTCCATACAGAATTTTTCTTTCATGCCCTCAGTTTGCATAGTTAAAGAGAATGCTAATTAAGATCCCTTGTCTTAACCTGAAAATAATGCCTTGGATGTAAATAGAAAACTGGCGGTAGTTTAAAATATTCTTCCGTAGCACCGAGATATCAGTTACCGTTTTAGGGGGAAAAAAAAATGAAGATTTTTGTTTTTTGTACTCAAGGTAAACAAAGAGAAGTTATTGCTGCTTTTTCTTCCTTTCTTTCATGCTTTCCTGTTCTTTTTTGCTTTTCTTTTTTTTTCTTTTTTTCCTTTTTATTTACTTTTTTTTTTATTTTTAACCAATTATGATGTATTATTGCAGGTCAGATAATGTTTTATTTCAGAAAGCATGCTAGCTATATAATTTAAAGGTCCCTAAATCAGTTGCAATTTAGTGCTTATTAATCCTTCTTAGGATGTAATTCGGTGAAAGAACTGCTTTAAAAAAATTCTTTTCTGTATTATAGACGGATCTAACAACGCAGTCTGGGCTCCGTGCCAAAGGCTGGTATTTCACAGCAGCGACCGCCTTACAGATGAGCTGTGGGAAGCAGGAGGGAGACTCTCTTAGGGTGCCACTACTATGGAGACACAGCTGGGCTGAACAAGATTTGCTTCAAACGACAACAAGAGAGACAGAAAGTGTCTGGTTCGACCGCTGCCCAAGCAGGCAGTAACCAGAAGAGCTAGCAGCCAATCCGGCCATGCTGCACTGTTCGAAACCAGCTCTACATCCCAGCCAATCAGTGACATCACTGGTGAGAAACTCATTTACATCATGCAGTAATGAACTTTGTTTAACGTATCCTTTTTTCTTTTCTTTCTTTCTTTTTTTTTTTCCCTCACAGAGATTAGGTCCTCCATTAATTATTCTGCCAACATAATTTGAATCGCTATGCAAAACGGTGGCTACACTTTTCCTGATTTTTTTTTTTTTTTTTTAAACTTGTTTCTTTCTTTTCAGGTAACCAGGGGGA
>VXAB01011486.1:330138-382983 GCA_013399175.1 Odontophorus gujanensis | reverse complement strand
AAAAAAAAAAAAAAAAAAAAAAAGTCCTTTGTTCTAAGTCAGTTTGTTCAAATATGTAGGTTCTTTATGGATTTTTTGTATCTAAGCACATTGGTGTTACATCTCAGGAGATCCTTAAGACCTTAATTGCTACAGCTAGGAAATTACAACAGGAAAGTAACTCTCTGTGTTTTGTGTGTTATTACCCTTTTCTCTCAGGTTTCTGCTGTCAGAGATAGGATACTGTGCACTCTGATTTGATACACTCTCTGATATGCATTACTAAGTTCCCTCAGGTGCAAAGTGCAGTGTCATCGAAATATTACTTAGTGCTATGTATAGGAATCAATTGATTTTTAGTAATAATAAAATATAGTTGAGCAGATTGTGTATGCAAACAGCAAAGTACTAGATTGTTCCTTTTAGGTATTACACTGTGATAATAAAATATAGAAGGATATTGCTGGTGCATGAAATAAAGCATTTTGAAACACTATAGGCTGCTGAAATTAGATATTAGAGCCTATAAATGACTATTTACAAGCAAGGTTGAAATTTCCTGAATTTTGAAATCCTTTTGGAATGTCCCGTTCATTAAAAAATTCTGGCAGTGCTGCACTTTGAGCATCTTAGTGATGAAAAAATCTGGGGTGTTTAACATTTTGCCACAGTAAATATATTTTGATAATTTCCAGCAAGGTACTGTATTAGGCTGAAAGGCTGTGTTTCCCTTTTTTATGCTGTTCTAACCTGAAACTTGCCCATGAAATAATTCTAAAACAACTACTGTATATGTGAAATAGTTCCTTCTGAGATTCCTATTAATTTCTCACACAAAATTTATGCACTATGGCTGTTTTCTACGGGTCACTTTATTATTAATGTGGCTGTGTTGTCATAGCCAGTTACAGTGGTTTGGGTCCTTAAGTTATTAGGATATAGTAAATGAAAATGTATTCAACATCTTGAAAGTAATGTTGATTTAATATCCATGCAAAATGTATGTATTTTTGGTCATTAAACCATCTGCTTTAATTGATCTACAGAACTAAAATTACTCCCTTTCTTTTCTTGTCTTGCAAAATATGGACAAAGAATTAATTCTACAATAATGATAATTATTATGCTGAAAATAAATATTTACATTGTAAATAGCGCTCAAGCACTAGTTAAAGCTGAAAATGAGACTATAAGGGCTTGACAATCTTTTGTAACAAAATATATTTCCATTTTAGTCATCAGATAGAAATAAAGTGTTAAATGTTGTTTCAACATAGTTTTAGAAAGTTACAATGATCTTAGAGGTGTGGACAATTCTAGGTTTTAGCGCTTCTGTGGAAATAATTTTAATAGTCAACATAATGTCACTGTAAAAAAATATAATTATAAGTGCACTTGCAAATAGAATGAAAGTTATTCTTGAAAACATTGAGTGGTTTTGTTTTTAATCCAAATTTATGAACCACTCTGGGAGCCAACATCAACATGAATGTTGACATATATACAAAACATTATGTTGATACAGTTACACAACTTCAGTATGCGTATTCATTTTTTGCCATGTATTTGGAACTATATTTGCGTATTTTCAAAAAACTTTTGGCTTTTCTGACTAAGTAAAGGCCTGCATATCCCTATGCTATTTTGATAGGTGTCTAAAGGAGTGTGGTTTTTTTGTATTATCCAATGTTTGGTCCCACAGGGACAAATAAGTAGCTATTATGATCAGTCATTCTCTCACAAACTATATAGATGTGAATTATTTGAAACAAAATGTGCCTTCCTATGATGTATGTTTTTTCTGGACCCTGTGCAGGGAGGCTAGTGCAGCACCCAGGGTAACACACTGTGCAAGTCACCACCAGGGCATCAATAGAAATGGGTATGGCTGGTGGGGAGATAAAGTAAACAGAAAAAAAGGGGTATTTTCCACGAACTTCTTGCTTTGCTTTGTGCTTCTGACAGATGGTCTTTTAGAAATCTGCCTGTGATAGGATATGTAGACAGCCTGAAATGTTGGCTCCAGCGAGGTCTGAGCAGTTGTGTATGGTCTGATACCTTCCTCTTGGCTGAAGTCAGAGATCTACAGCTACCCATGAGCAGGTGTTGAAGTGGGGTTGATATGTGAGATGACCGCTCTAGTTGTAAGATAAATAACTAATACAGTTTTTCTTCTTTTACTCACTTGCTCAGATTACCTTTGGATGAGCATTGTCTCTTTCATAACAGTGTCTTTGGAAAATAAAAATGTATGTTCTTTAAAAAAAGGAAAAAAAAAGTATATCTGAGAGAGACCTTGGCACACTTTTTGTGCACCTCATAACCAAGTGCTACATGTTCACAATCATTAGGTCTCAGAAGTACTACCTATATTATTTATTTTCTCTCACTTCATGGTTCCCATTAGCTGTATCCCTTTTTTTATTGATATGGTTTGGGTTACATTTAGTTTTTCAGAGATAACTTTGAACTCCTCTCACCACCTACCGCTGTTATTTAAATCTTAAAATTCATGATAACAAACAAAGTAATTTTCTGATAGCACTGAAAACCTGATTAGAATCAGGAGTTATTTTTGCTATACAGTAATTGCAGAGAAACAAACTCAGTCTGAATGTCAAAAAAAAAAAACAACAAAAAAACAACAACAACAAAAACCAACAACCAAAAAAAATGAACCCAAACATTTAAAAAAGACAACAGTGCAATATAGTTTGTATCAGAATACCATTCAGTAGTCTTATTTATTGTTGCTGGGAATTCTTCAGTACAGAAACTTCTACTTTATTCCTTTAAAATGTCGACTGGCATGTTGTTCAAAATTAGAATCATAAAAGTACATATAGTTCTTCTAATGTTAATGAAATGTATATTGGTGTCCTGTCCAGATCATATGTAATGAAAATTGGTATCTTCTACTTGTCTCTGTGGTGTTACTTTGCTCTGTTCAGGAGTTTTTCTATAGTTAATCACACTACTCTGAAATCAAGCATGCAAATCCAGGACATTTAGCTTTGACTCTAAGTGATGGAGAAGACAGACTGACCTGTTATCAGAGATCTGCCTGTTGATCTGGGATCTAGTGTTGTGTTTTCTGATGTGTCAGTGGGATGTACTCTTAAAACTGATGCAAATGAGCATCATAATCCTTTGAGAAATTTCAGTCAGTGACAAACATACAAATGTATCCTCTACCACATTTTGGAATGATAGAGATATAAGAAGGAATGGAAAATATGAAGCTGATTTCTTAGGAATTAGCCATTGAGATAATGTATTTATTGTTTCTTTTCCAAGTTTTTTTTTTTTTGTACAGCTATTTGCTATTCAGTATTAAGCTTATTTTAAACTCTTCTGGCAAAAATGTTTATTCAGCACTATAGTTAAAACAGTTCAACCATTGGTTCTCTCCTCCACATAGTTCTTGTTGAATAATTTCAGCAGTGTCTCTCAGCATGTGTTTTCTCTTTGATCATACCTTTTCCATCCAATTCAAGGGAATTAGATGGGCTCTCAAGGGAGGTGAAGTAACTCTTCTTTGGATTTTGCAGAGGTTATCCACTTGATGAAATAAAGGAACGCCCTTTCCACTAGGATAATCCGTGAAAACAGAGCTTCACATGATACAGTATTTATGCAGACTCATAGAACTGACTGCATCTGGTAAGCAGTAGGCAGCAAGTCATTTCAGAAAGAGCATTATTTGCTATCGACAGAAAATGTCGGAACCACTCAATAAGTAGGAAATGTGTTATGTAAAGAGTGGCCTCTAAGGAAACATTTGAGGAAAAGAAGAGTTTATGTCACAGGTCTGTTCAAAAAGGTTTGGAGGTGTTTTTTTTCTTTCTTTCTTTTTTTTTAATCTATTTGATTTCATTGTCTGAAGCATCAACAAACCCTCAGGTACTTTGTCCAGAACTTACATTAGCTTCTGTTGACGTAGTTCTACCTGTTTTACCTCCGAGGATTCATGCTGTTCTTTTGCTTTCTTTACTGGAAGCAGTACTTACAGCTTCTATACCTATCTTTTTAGATAAAATATTCCCTGCTGCACAGATAATGTTTAATGTTTACAACTTAACACTGATGAGCAGTGGAAGCTATTGCTTGTCCTCAGAATTTTTGCTAGATGCTACAAATACTGATACCCTTGTATGTTTAAAATCTTTGAATGAAAATGTAATTGTAGTGGCATGCTTTCCCACTGTATGGAGATAAAATATACAATTTAAAAGACTTAAAAGATTTCAGCTGGCTGCACAGAATACACTCGCATGATAAAGGACAACCTTTGTGTGTACATTTATTAAAAGTGATAACACATATTCAGTAGTATCCATTCAGTCTCCTGCTGTTCTATGGGCTATGAGCCAGTTGATTTTAATGCTTTTTGTTGAGCGTTTCATTCTTCAGTATCCAAAATTTCTTTAGAGGAATTGCTTCAGTCTTGTTTTAAACTCTCTCCTTGTCAACCTTCTCCTTCTCAGTGGCGTTTGAAAGAGCTGTTCCATTTCTGTGATAGCATCAAATGTATTCAGTGGCCATTTATTATAGCAGTGTGACAGACTTGTGTTAGAGGGAAGAAACCAGTGCATTTTGCTGAATTAGCTATTGAATTTGTTTGGCCCAATCAGACAGGGGATTTCAATATCACTTGTGAGACTGCTTAGCAGTGCTATTTAAAACAAAAATAATAAAAAGTTTCTCTTCTAAGAGCATATGTGGCTATGTGTTATGTTTAGAAGAAACTAAATACATTAATGACTTTCACAAATGACTTGAGTTCTCCAGTGTTGTTAGAAAATATAATGTACTTTTGGTGGCTGTTCCCTGGTGAGTTTTCCTGCTCAGCCATAGGTTTTGCGATACCAACAGGTATTGCAACCTTCTATCATAAGAAAAAATGTTATTTTTGCTTGTGCTTTTTGCTTTTTTGGTCTATTCTTTTTCTTCATTTTGTGTTTTTTATTGAATTTTTTGTTACTGTTAGTGAGTGAATAAGACTGAACCTTTAACAGAGTTACAGCTGTCTCTCCACATAGATTTTTGTCACTATATATAGATAAATACTGTATATAGCTTTTATGTTACAAGTATTCTGGAGGAATGCATAAAGTAATGTATTTTTAATGTGCATTTGGTAAGAAATAATGTTTTCTAATAACATCTAAGAAAATTACGAATGAATCAGGATTCAATGTTGATGAATGAAAGCTTGCTACGAGTAGTAATTCTTTTGGACAGTATGAGACAAGGGTATATTGTTAGGGGAATCACAGTCCACACATGTGATTCCTGTATATTTTTAAATTCTTTTTTTTTTTTTTTTAAGGGAATATAGACTTAAGGAAGTAGCTTAAACTCCTCAAATGAGTAGTCATTGAAAATCTGCGCTAATGTGGTACGAAAAACAAATCAGGCTCACATTGGCATGAATACTGTATATGAGTTTTATATGGCATAGAACTTATTAGCTTCTATTTCCTGATTTGCTCAGTTATATACTGCAATGTCTTGGATTATTTTCCGTGCTTACAGTCCTTGGAACCTTTCACATGAGTGTTTTCTTGTGCTATGTTGGCCTTGAAAGACTCCCAGAAATTTTCAGGAGCATCTGAAAATCTTCCAGCCTGAAGGGAAGTGCTGTATTGAAGAACTCGGAAATATCACTAAAATGAGTCTCAAGAATTGGTTGAAAGAATGGTAGGACAAAAATTGCCTTTGTGTGACTTGATGTGCTTTTCCCTTCCAAGAAGTAAACAAACACATTTTCTCATCCCTAATTAAAATTTTTATAGTTTTAACATTTACCATTGATTTTGATATAGGTATTACATTTCTTATTTCAGTTTTTAAATTTTCAGCCAGAAATGGAATCTGAGTACTTTGACTGGTTCTATTCAGGGAGATTGAAATACGAAGAAAATTCTAGTACATACTAGATTTTCAATTTTTTAAATTTTAATTTATTTTAATTCATTATGTTAGCAAATTTACTGTTCAGTGATTTCTTCTCTTTACGGCCAGTATGACCTGGGAATGAAAAGTAATCTATTCCTTTGGAAGGGTAGGAAGTATTCCTCTTATAGCACTGTGCATTGCCTTAGGTGTAGCACAAATAACTATAATGTGTAACTGCAGATAGAGGAAATAGAAAAAGTAGCTGAGGTTCTATTAGTTTCTGTGCCATCATATGTGGCCATATGTATGGCTGCATATCTATACATTTTTGAGGGAGTTTGTTTTTAAGACTAGCTAGGAAGAAGAACCAAGGGCTAACGGAATCCATGTCCATGAGGCAGTTTCAGTTAAAAAGGTATATAGCAAAGCGCTACAACAAAAGAGCTGGGCTCCAGGCCCTCTTTGACACGTCACAGACTTGTGGATTAAAATGAAGGATTGCTCTGTGTGGAAGAAATGTCATTTTTGTGTAAGATCTTTGACTTCTGGCTTCCTTGTTCTTTCCCTTCTGCTGTTGGAGTGGCCTGGGAAAACACAGCATTCACGCTTGCATTGAATCCCTTTTGGAAAGCTCAAGATAACTATAAAGCTGCTTTTGACTAGTGAAAACAAACTGTTTCTCACAGAAGAGAATGAAGCTCACAGAATAGAATGAAGGTCAAAAGGTAAATTCAACTTCCTGCAACAAATGTTTTTTGATCTGATTGCTGTGCATAGGATGAACAGAGCTTTCACTTGTAGTGCAGGTCAAAGCAAGAGATGTCACCTAGCTAAAAATGTTCATAAACCCTTCACTAGTATGCTTTTACTGTATGATTTTTTTGTTTGTTTGTTTGTATTCACAATTTTCTGTGGCTGGATTGCTTCCATGCTTTGTGCCAAATAAGGAATAGGGATTTGAAAACTGAAAGATGTTTTGATAGAAAAACTGTTGCTCAGTAACACAGTAACATAGAAAATGAGTTTTGAAAAGGACTAAAAGAATAATACCCATCAGAAATCAGTTACTAGTGAAGAAACAGTAAGTGTCAGAGTTGGAAGGCAGTATAATTAATTTACATCATTTATAAGTTTATGTTGATTTAATTGTAGCCTCTACTAATGCATCTTGAAGCTGCTATTTTCACCATGGTCTCTGGCCCCAATTAAAGCATGGATATTTGATTTTTGAAACCTTATTGTTACCTTGACATTGTTCTGGACTCTGTTAATCATTTGTCAAAGCCTTTAGGATGCCAAACTTTGCAAGAAGTGAGAAGCATTTTCTTGTTGTGAGACTTTGACATCTGTTCTTCATACTCAACAGCAGAAGGGTCTGAGACCATGAAAATAAGCTGGCCAACACATTAGGTAAATGGGAAAGAGACACATTTTTCTCATATGCAGATCATCCTTCTTTTATCCCGTGCGAGACATGCAAACATTACTGATAATAAAAGTGCCCATGGGCACTGTCTCTAAGGCACAGAATGACCTTGTTATGTTGTACAGGTGGTTCCTCAGAGTCAGTTAACACCATTTAGCAAGCAGAGGTGGAAACTTTGAGCTGTCTGTGCTCAAACTACTAGACTGAAACTCCTAATTATTCCTAAAGGGAATAATAATATATAATAATAATCCCCCAAAGCACCCTTTAGGAATAACTGTATATATAATTATATGTATATATATATATTTTTTTTCCAACAAACAAACACCAAACAAAAAGAGAGAGAAAGAAAGAGGGGAAAAAAAGTAAGAAGAGATGGGGAGATAAAGTGGTGTCTTTAGTAGTATCATTTTTGGTCTTTATTTGTACTTCTCTAGATAAATGACTGCCTAAGTACTACTTATTTTCCAAACTGAAAATCACAGAATGAATCCACTTTTATTTATTTTCTGTGAACTGAGCCTCTACAGCACTTGAGGTGGTGGCTTTTCTGGCTGTATCCAGAGTTGTTGTTCTTAATTATTGATTTCATTTTTCTTTACTTGAAGTCAAAAATCTTGAATATTAATCAGTGAAAGGATGCATGATCATAGCAGTTAGACTCCATGTCTTAATTAAATGAAACAATGCACATATGGTCACTAAAACTATTTCTTTTTCCCTCTTTAATTTGTTATAGTAATTATTTGTAATAATGTGTACTTATGTACAGGCAATAAAAATCCCTATCTTTTATTACTAAGATTTGTATATTAGGACATTACTTCCCTTACTTGCCTTTGCATGCAAGTAATTCTACTTCTGCAGTGGTTAGGTTTATTTATATGGTAAGAAAGTACTCTTAGAATAAGAGAGAAGTTAAAGCAATCATTATTTGAGAAGTTCAAGATCAGTGCCTTCAGCTTAGAAAGGCAATGTGATACAGGTTCTTGAGCATTTCCAGCATTGGTTTTGCTCTGTTTGTTCTGAAGTGGGAATCCAGCTGATGATCACTGAAATCAAATAAGCTGTCCTTCTCTTCACATTCATAGCATATTGAATATATTATGGAAAAATTGTTATGACAGTTGTAGTCATCTGTTACATTTTTGGAAAACAGAACATCTCATTCTTCTGTCCTTTTAAATGTGTGCCTGTAGGCAGAGATGTCATTTCATTTACTTGAACTGCCTCATACTTCTGTTATCTATTCAAGTTTAACTGAGTGTCTGAAAACTTTCACTGCTAATGGTGACTGTTTAGAAATGTGATGGAGTGATAATTAGAGTTGCGCAGGTAATATTTCCTTTGAAATCTAAGGCAAGTTTGGTTAAATGCTATCAAAGTTTTGAATCACGCTTGCTGTGTAAGGCTTTGATTTAGGCTCTGTGAGAACTAGCTTCGTGTTTTCACTTTGCTTTGGTTTCTTTCAGAGCCTTTGGCACAATTCTTGTCTTCTTGGACTTTCCTTAGCACCATCTTTCTAAAAACACACTGAAGTAGTTATTGCAATGTGGCTGAGATAATTCCCCTTTCTGATGTGGAATTTAATTTGTGGTACAAACTGAAAAAAGTGAAGGAAATACTGACCTTTATTGTTGATTTGATAGTTGTGTAGAAATCACTCTCTGAGCTGTGGCAGCTTTAGCTCAATCTATGTGGAAGTTTGTGTCAGGTTTCCTTGGGATTCATTATGGGAAAAGAAATCTAACTTTATATGCAAGTCTGGTGATAGAATGACTTAAAGATGTGCTGGAAAGGGCTATAACTAGTATGCCTAGAGGTATTTCCCTTGAGGTTCAGATTGCCCTACAGCTATCCGTATTATTATATACTCTATTGTTCTCAGGATTCCCATTTTCTTCTTTGGGTACAAAACCAAGTTAAATCCTTTTGTTTATGCATAATCATCAAGTCTTGCAAATTAAATGTTATAACATGTGATCTGTCAAACCAAAACAAAAACCACTGCATTTATGTGAAGCAGTTTTGACATGACCTGATTAATTATATGTGCAAGTATCATGCATTAGAAGAACTTGCATCAAGGTCCTGACTGCATTTGTTGTGACACCTTCTATATTCTCTTAAAGAGTAGGAGAGGAAGGTGAGTTTAAAATTGCCTTATCTCACAATACCTAGTTCCTTTCTTTAAAGAAAAAGTTGTGTTGGATGTTTTTCTTGAAAACTAAATAAGGATTTAGTGACTGTACTGTTAACACTTCCAAAAAAGTTGGTTTATTTTTAAGAAAAAAAGTAAGCAAAAGAATGAGCACATGCAATTATTATTATTTTTATATAAGGTGTCTGTGTGTGTGGCCCAAGGAGAAAAAATAATATCCAAAATAATAAAAGATTTAATAGTCAAGTTGGGTTTAATGAAGTTGCTGGCACATAGTCATCTTTGTATGTAACATGGTGCTAGTAAAAGAAACTAAAACTATGCTACTTTAACTTTTTGTTCCCTTTGTTGAAGGGTTTGTCTGTGCATACGTCTCATGGTTCAGTAACAGCTGTTTTTTGTGTAGCCAACTTTTTTGCTTGGCCATAATGAACAGTCCTTTGATTCTAAAGCTTTCCTTAGGTTGCAGTGAACAGGCCACTTACTTTCTCTGACAAATTTTCAGCTCAGGAGCTATAGGCCATTTTAACTTTTTATGAACCCTGAAGGCTTTGCTGCTTTACCTGAATAAACCAAGATACCTCTACTTCATAACATCTTAAATACTCCTTTTCCTGGCTTACAGGACAGTTTTAGTCTGAACTGCTACACATGGCTGAACAACAAACTAACAGACATGCAGACTTTGTTCCAAACATATCAGTTTTTATTGCAGACAATGTAAGAAAAAACTATAGTAGTATTTCCTCAACTTGTTTCTCAACACAGTGAAACAGGCAGCCAAAAAGGCATCCCAAGTCCTCTGTTTCTCCTAATTTGGTGTCTTCCAAAGGGAAGATTTTTTCTTGTCTCTGAAGCTGTATTATTTCTACTTTTTTTTTTTCTTTTTTCTCCCAAGAAAAGTCTTCACTAAACCTCAACTTAAAACTTCTAGTAATTTTTGTTAGATATATTTTGTTATGTATAGAAACTGCTGAGTCACAGCCTGAACCACTGATTGACCACCTGAAGGAAAGACCCGGTCAGCCCTGGTAGCACAGGTGAGGGCAATTCACTTGTGCAACTGCAAGGGAGTCAGGCTCAACCCCTCAGACCTCATCTAAGGGCTGACTGCCACTGAGGAAGGGGTCTCTTGCTGGTGATCCTTCAGTTTTTGGAGTTTCTTCCCTGTAAGCCTATATCTTTGGTGACAGGTGAGCATTCATTTTTGTTCTTTTGTAACACCTCCTTGCTCGTGCTGGTCTTTTTGTTTCTACAACCTTTACAGATGACCTCCAGATTGGTATTATCAGACAACTAAAAAATACTTTGTCATCTGTTGCCCTACTAGTTAGCCTACTTGTGCAACAAAAATTGAGAAGGCATGCTCCTCTTCTTATCCCAAATGACATTTAATAAATTATTCAAAGAAGCTTTTGTTTGAAGAGCATTCACCAAGATTTAACATTCCCTAGCTGGTAGCTCTGTCTCATTTATCCTATGGATAGGAATTTTCTATCAGTGTGATAGAAAGTTAACAAAATTAAAGACAAATGAGCTTTATTGTAAAAGGAATTCACAACTGAATGCAAATTCACAGAAATGATGTGGATGAAAAATCGTGCAGACATTAAACAAACCTGTACAGATAAGTTCACCAGCAAAACTGGAGTTCAGTATTCAAGTACTGAGTGAATTTTCTTTTCTTGCTAGCTTAGTTCGTGTTCCAAAAAAAATCAAAAAATGTAAGAATTGAACTCTTCTAAACTGTAGTTAGATTCCATTAGACAAGCCCTATTAGGACATTTATATTAGTCTCTTTATGATTGCACATAGCAGCCCTTCCTAACCACGGGGGCTTGCTGTGGTGGTGCTGCTCATAAACCTGTGTGACCCAACACAGAGCATGTGGTGGGAAATCCTGTCCTGGGGGTGCTGCTCAGGCTAAACAGGGGCCATATATGATGAATGAATCCCTATGTTTTTCGGGTCAGAGGCTTCAGAAGACCATTCTGCCCTGTTATTACTGTCAAAAGCTCTTAGTTAAACTAAAACTCCTTTGGCATTGCAGGTAACATTCAAGTGATCTATATAAAATATACCAAAACAGTTTTTTGAAGTAACGAAACACTCAGACTACCTCATACATGGGCAGTAGAAAACAAAACTACTAAACCTCTTCCACAGGGGGGATCGATCTGTTTCTTGGATGATGCTTTTTTCAAAAGCAATTATCCTTTATATACTACTTCTATCCAAACAAGAACTCAATTGGAGAAGAATATAAAGTGTAATAAAGAACGCCGCATAATATATCTCGACAGATAATTTTTTGGTTTCTTACAAAGTTGCAGAGTACCCACTAGAAAACTGAAAGCTACTCTGATCTGCTATAAGGTTAAATTTTGTTGGTAACACGTTTGCTGCTATTAGGGTAAACTTCTGTAAATGTCAGGCTTTAGAATTTATTTATTTAATGGGAATTTCATTATGTCTTTCTTTTTTAGAGAAAGAGTAACTTTCCAGGCAGACGCAGAACTGAGGAAACTCATTGTTTCCATACGAATTATGCTAGCAGAACTGTCCTTCTATGCTTTTTTTTTTTTTTCCTCTTTTGCTTTCTGGTACTTTTTTGCAGACCTTGGGCTTCAATAGTGACTGTTTCAGCACTTCTAATTTGGATCTGCCAGTCTCTCTATTTTTGTTTTGATATTACTTTGTGCTTTACTCAGTAGCTCTACATGTGCCCTTTCTATAGTAATGGATTGGAAAGGGTTTTCCTTCAATAATTTGTTTTTCAATTGCAGTGATCCTGAGATGTGCTGAGATTAAATTGCATTTTTCAAATATTCTAGAACGTTGCTAAAGAGACTGAAAAGCATTGTTCAGCATTCTTTTTAGGCATGTTTCTCTGATTGCTTCAGTCTTCACCTGTTCACTATGATAACTTGCTTTACTCCATGTTGCTTTTAAGCATAATGCAACTTTCTAGTTCAAAAGACTAGAAATACACTCTAAACACTTTTGGAAGTAGATGTTCTTGTTGTGTCTAATCTAGAATTGATACCAAACAGCAAGTTATTTGTATTCTTAATTTCAGAAGTAAACAGAAACAACTGCCAGTTTTGACATTACTACTGCGTGTGCCTTCCTCATAGTTTCCCTTCTTATCTATGTACTATTCAACAAAAAGTTGATTGAAGTTACTATTTTTCTTTTGTCTTCTTTGCCTATAAGTCATGTTTCAGTATGGCAGACAACTTGCTTCAAGATAAGGCAGTTAGAAGGAAGTTAAAGCAAAGATTTGTGTTCAGTTTTGGAATATAAACCCAAATTGATATGGGTTTCTGTGCAGAATGAAAATAAAATTAAATAGATTATTTCCTTCGAGATGTCTCCAAATCAAAATTACAGGGCATCAGTTTACTCAGTTCTTCTAGATGTCCAGTGCCCCTCAATCCTATTGGACTGCCTATGGGCTGGCTTAAGATATCTGTGAACAGAAGCTACACTGAACAGTCTTGGAACTCTAGTGATTTTACGAATAAACTCCTGAAAATACATAAGAAATTCCTGAGATCTGCTGATACAGGAGGTGATTTTCAGCATTTTTAGCTTATGTCCCTATTAATAAATGAAATAGGGTCAGATTATGATTGTAAGTTTTAGGCTTGCAGTTTTACATGTTAATTCTTTGCATGCTCCCTGGCATGGGTTTGACTTGTGGTTTTACATGTCACAAGCAATAGCATGGGCTGAGCAATATGATACATCAGTATGGATATTTATCTGTTTTTAGGAAAGAGAATTAGCTATATGGATTAGGGTCAGAGGACAGATTGTGTTTTCCCATTAAGTCATAGCATGTAGTTTTCTTTTGTCTTCTCAAGTCTGTCTTATGGAGTTGACAGGTTTGGGCTGTCAGAATAAAGGCCTCAGTTGGGCAGTCTGTCTTCCAGACTTCTTGCTCCACAGTGCTGAGCCTCAAACACCAAGACAGATTACTGAAGCTTGGCCTGCACAGGAGCCTTCAAAGCAGACATCAGAGACTAACTTGTGCTTCCTGAGAAGCTGAAATTGATTCTCAGTCTGCTGAAACTGATGGTTGTTGTTTGTTTAATTAAGCTATTTTGCTTTCATAATTTGTTTTCTAAGGAATTTCTGCTTCGCTTTGCAGTTCTGAACAGAATCATTAATAATTTCATGGGACTCATGCTAGGAGTGAGATCACTGTCTTTGTAAAATCTTTGTGTTCTTTTGGTTTGTATATATAGATAGAGTGCTGGCAAGCAAGTCAACTTCAGGGATGATGATTGTTTTAACGTATGAGACTGCTATTCATCTAACTTGAGCCATGGGAAAAATTATCAGACAAAATTATCTGATGGAAGAAGATAATTTGTCTGAGTCAAGCAAGCAAGAAGAGAGAACAGGACAAATTATACCATGTTCAACATTGCAGGGCTAATCCCGTTTGCAGTACTAAAAACAGTACGGGATATTTGTTTATTTAGGGTAATCCAGTAGTACTATTATAGCAGTGTATATAGTGATGTAATGGAAATAAGGAATTTTTCTGAAGTAACAGAAGTCTTGCATCAATCTATTACAACAAAAAATAAAAGTAAATTAAAAAAAAAACCAACACAACAGGAATTCTATAGGCAAGTATCTTCTGAAATAGTGAGAAAAACACCCATGTCTGTTCGATAATAATTTCTTCCTTGGGAGGAAAGGATAAGTAATATCAGCATATGAAATAAGATGTAATATTTTTAAAAATTTATGCATTGTACATAAATAATAATAAAAGAGAAAAAACCCTCCAGACCTCAAAACACAACATGGCAAATGAGGTTTGAAGTTGGTCACAAAGAGCTTAAATAGATGTTTGACCCTAATGATGTTGACCATCCACAGCAATTAAAAAGATTTTAATCAGTACTTTGACTCAGAAATTAAGTCATTTCAATGTGACTTTAAAATTAAGTAGTCCAGTTTTATATGCAGCTTGTAAAAATTTAATCAAGTTTCTAATTTTGATAACGTTTCCATGCTGTGACAAGCATCCATGTCCAAATGTTGATGTGTACTACCCTGCTGAAATGTCTACTAAAAAATTACTTATACAAGACATTGTTAC
The DNA here is from genome assembly GCA_013399175.1 of Odontophorus gujanensis. Taxonomy (NCBI): domain Eukaryota; kingdom Metazoa; phylum Chordata; class Aves; order Galliformes; family Odontophoridae; genus Odontophorus; species Odontophorus gujanensis. The sequence goes on along the minus strand of VXAB01011486.1, from coordinate 368,391 downwards.
CGTGAAAACAAATGTTTAGTGTTCCACAAACAGTAAAGATTACATACTGTGCTTGCGCATGATTCTGTGAACAAAATCAAAGTTCTTTGTGTTGCAATTATGACATGTATATGTAGGTTGCTCCAGAAGTAATGTCTCCAATTTATGAGGAAAATACAATGGATAGAAAGAGTGAAGTAACACTATTTGATAGAACAAATTTTCACCTACAGTACAATTTTTCTTTTTTTTCCATATAGTCACCACCTTTAGTTTTGCATTTCCTCAGGCAATGAACAAGAGCCTGTATGCCTCTTTAAAAAAAATAAATAAAAATCTCATGGCTGTAACTTGTCTTTCCTGCTGCTGTCACCACTGCTGAAATTGCATCACTGTCCATTGCATCACTGTGCTCACATCCACTGTTTGGCCTCCAGAAACCTTCAGCAAACATAGATGAGTGTCAGTAGGCGACATTTCCTCACATGGAGGAATTCAATGGCACACCTTTGCTTCGTATGCAATTCCATGTCAGATGCCATTTTGCCAGACTGTCCCTCTGCTGCCATGTGTCACACACAAAAAAATGCAATAGAATATTGGCAGGAAGGTTCAACCTCTACTGCCGTACCACCAACATCCACCTCTGCTGTCATGAGACAATGTATTAGCATAGGCGGCATTACTTTCTGAGCAATATATATACTTATATATGCTCCCATAGGCATGTTAAACCTATTGCATAATGAAAATTTGCCTTTGTTCTTTCTAGACATGGATGCTAGCCTTCCAATTTTAACCTCAGTGAATTTTATCGTCACAAGCTCCTGTGTAAATCTAAGATTAGGAACCATGATGAAGACCATGCTGTTTAGACTTGTGGTATATTCAAGAGAACTATGCCCAGAAAATCTTATGTTTATTATGGTAACTAACAGAATTGAAAGGGATGTTGGTGGTTTTATTTATTTTTTGTGTCCAGACCAAGCTGTAATTACACTGGGAAATTTGATACATCTGCACTGATTTTCATTATGTTGATGTTACTCATTACACTTTTCTTGCTTGCTCTCTCACCTTTACAGAAGTTATCTTCTACTTTGTGTGGTTGTACTGAAGATGATTTAAGCTCACTTTTGCTTTTGGCTTTACCCTGAAACAGATATCAAGTGTTCCAGTTCAGGTTCTGCTTTTGGGAGAGCATGATCAGTGGTGGAGTGCAAATCTTAATTTTTTTGCTGAAGATTGAATTTGTGTGATACAAGTTAATTATACACTGATGTATGATAAATGCATACGCTACAGTGACTTTTGTGTAGCTGCAGGGTCTGTGCATTGAGTAGTTAAATTAGCTCATGATCTCTTCTGTTTTTCTGATGTTGACTTTGATTGAGTTGTTATCTGCATCTGATTTGGACACCATTCAACTGTATTTTTTTACTTACTTGTGTTCTCCGTATTTCTTTTCTGATACCGCATAAGTAATCTACAGATACTGACTTAGGATGTGTTTCTGCAGTATTTTCTACAAGCTATGTAGACAAGCTTGTTGATAAACAAGCAGTGACCACGTTGGGAATAGGGAAAGGGAAGGGAGCTATTTAGCTTAGTTCCTTAAGTTCCAATAATAATAGTAATCAAATTGCATATTTTGAAGGTTTGATTTCTTCCATTTTTTCATTCTTTGTTACAGTTGTACTGCTCCTATTTCTATACGTTGGTCTTGTTTCAAGCCAAAAAATAATATTTTACTGAAACTCTTTATAATGCTGTCACTTTGCTGCCCACCAGCAAAAGAGCATTCTGTTCTTCATTTTACACAAGTGAATTATTGATTCTCAGAGCATGTTTTCTACTGTTCTAAATTCTATAAATGCTTTTCTCAGAAACAAAGTGTATCTAATGTAACTTTCAAGCGCTCGAATTTCTGCAGTTCTATTTTAAATTCAGAGCAAAAACAGTATTTTGAGTATTGTGGTAATATATGGTATGACATAGCAACACTGGCTCCAAAATAATTTTAAAGGTGAAGTATGCAGTAAAATAGTAATAGCTCTAAGCCCTCTTAGTTGATGAGTTCACAACCACTTTATGCAGTTTTGGAGCTTATCAGTCTCCAGAAGAGGAAGTAGGTCCCTCTAATTACTATGACTTGGTTTTCCAGATCAGTTGTTACTTGTGGTCATTTTTATTTGAACCTTTGCTTGCCTACCTTGTCACTTTTGCTGCTTAGAAGTCTTCCACCTTGACTATCTCACCCCTGAAACAGTTTGTCTGCTTGACACTTAAGGACGTGTCTGTATATCTGAATGTCCCTGGATTATTCTGAAGAATTCACTCCTCTCCAGAAAGAGAGTTAACAGCAAAATTATTTAAAATTTCATTGAATTATTTGTCATTACAATTAGCATGCACATATCTTTTTATTTTTCTTCAGGTGAACTAATACATTGCCTAAAAATGAGTTACGTTTTGGTTACAATTTCATGACTTGAACTCATAGGATTTTAAAGCACTTTTCTCTTAGAGATCTGTGCTTGTTTCACCCAGTGGGGCCAAAAATTAATCAAAATATAATAACTGAAAAAAAAAATGTTTTATGACTTTACAGGAAAATATAAAAGGGATCAAAAGTCCGCTGCGGCTGAAGATAATTTTATCGCAGATGTATAATGTAACACAAGATTTGAGGATGGGCTAGTCCAACCATCTGCTCAAAGCAGGACCAAATCTTGCTGGTTTTTTTTTTTTTTTTAATTAATATTTTAATAGAAGATTAAGACAATCTCAGAATCATTTTTGAATCTGATAAAAATATTTTTTTTTTCATAAAAGAATGCTTGAAATAGTCTACAGAACTTCAAAGTTAAAATCAAAATTAAATTTATCTTCTCTTCTGAAATATGGGAGTTTGAAATAGTGGTATGTATTTAGAAGTTTCTTGCTGTTGTTTTTGTTCTTTACTTCTGATCACATGAAAACTTCAGTTTAAATGAACATAATCTATTGTCAGGGTGGAATCTACAATTCAACTCCTGATAACTCCTGAGGTGCAATTAAATAAGGTATATGTTCTCAGATGTAGATTTTAAATGATTTGTCTTCACCTGAGGTCGGAATAATACTGTAGACACAACAAAATGTAGAACAGCCAGTGCTGGAGTTATTGAGTGCTGTCTTTGTCTACACTGAGTAATGCTTTTTTCTTTGGTAAGCTTCCTCGTAACTACTTAGGAAGAACTATGGTTAAGCTAAGGCTTTTACAGAGACATCTGGGCCTGTGCAGTGAAGTGATTTTATATATTGTGTAGAAAATTAAGGAGAAGAGCATTTGATTTCAATCCAGAGAAGCACTTAAGTGTTTGCATGCTTACATGCACACAATGTGCATATTCTCCTTCAGGAGAAAATAAATTATGAGCATTTTCTACCCTTCAGACATGCTTGGTCTCAGAGACAACCCAATATGTGATGCTCCTCTCAGGTTTTGAATTGGTTTTATGAGATTTGAAAGAGAAGCAATGTGTGTTTACTCAGCGGTCCACGTAAGAGATGACTTCCAGAATTTTTTTTCCTAATATGAAGTAGGTCAGACCATTATACCCTTGTTTGTAGATAGGGACTGTCTCATCTCCTCTTTTTCTACAGCTGTACTAGTTATGTAAGGTCCCTGAATAAATCACTTTCAAGTGGTAGTAACCTGAACTTGTTCTGTCACATCCTTGATTTAAGTGTAGTCTGCCAAAAGCTGTTATCTTTTTTTTTTTTTTTTAAGATGTTCACCCACTACTTTGCAGAAAAGGAAGATCAGCTTGCAATACTTCTTGAAATTTCAATTCTGAAGGTTCTGTTAAGTTCTACTTACTTTTAGGCTTTAATTCTATATATTTCTTTTACAAAGATTGGGCAAAGCATCAAGGAAAAATGAAAAAGCAATAAGATTAAGACATTTCCTAGATGCAGTTTATAGTAACATACATACTTGTTTACACCTATTGTTTCTCACAGCTAACAGTTCTTATTCAATTAAGTGCACTAAGACTTCTGGATCTGGTTCCTGAACTTTTGCATGAGCAGTCTTTTCAACTGATCAGGTAAAACCAGTTGGTAGATGATAATAAAAAACAAACTCTTAGAATTAATCTAGTTGTAACAGCAATTGTGAGATTTTGAAATATCTTTTCCTTTCAATAGGTGGCTTATTTTTAATTAAATTGGCAAGACTTCAATTATCTTAAGTAACTAAATACATTATGTATTCATTTAGACAGCTTATATTGAGGCTTAGTACCAGTTGCACTCATTTTGACAAATTTTAGGCAGAAAATTTCTCAGAGTCCTGCTTTCTGTCATTTAAAAAGCTTTTATAATCACTTAGACCAAAATGGTGATGTAGGCCGAAGTTTGAATCCCTGGCATATTGCTATAATGCTGCATTAGCTTAATCCTTCATTTTCTTGTCAATTAAGGACTTATCTTTATTCACAGATTCACTTATCTGTTATTCTTAGTGTATTTTAATGCTAGTAGTTAAAATCCCTTTGTTTATGGCAATAAGGCACCATTCAGTTTGTGAACTTTATAAAACCAACCTCTGCCAATTTTGCTGTTTGAGAATTGCTGTAAAGAAGTGTTCCCACAGTAATTACTTATTCCAGAGATGTTCACTAAAGAATGAAGTAAGGGGAAAGTGTATAAAACAATTGTACGCCAACTGAGGAGAATTTTACCAAGCACCTTCCCAGCAACTGCAGGGCATTAGGGAAAAAAAAAAATCCTTGCAAAACAGTACACAAAAATCTGTTGTCTTTAATGCAGTTGCATATACTGACTTTACAAATATTGGCAATTACTTAAAGTATTCACATTTAAATTAGGTCTTGCCAAAAGGTTGGGAAAAAGTGAGGGAGAAGAAGCGGGGGGGTGGCAATGGCTTTTCAACATGGGGCTCAGCTGCCCATCATTACTTGCTTTGAATGGTTTGGGTCATGGGTAGTGTCACTCATTTTAATACCCACTTAGTCACATTGAAGTAGGAACAGCAATGCTGAGATAAAGAAATATGTGATAAACAAAAACCTGTGCAAAATCTTTCCAGTTGGGTATTTTTCACAATTTTTTTTAAACTTTGTTATTTTTGAAAACATATCATGAGTGAAAGTGTGGGGCAGGAAAGAAGACAGTGTGCTATTAATGTTCAATATTGATTGTGAAAAGCAGTCATGGGTCAGTACTCTGAGTGTTTTATTGTCACAGTACTCATCAAACTCCCTCAGACCAGTGAACCATTGTAGAAAGCTTAGTGAAAACTTCAATGAGGCCAGGAGTTTACCCACAGCAACTGGTCCAATAACTTGAAGCACTGCTTCTCAGAAAAGCTAGAACTCTGGAAACTTCTATTTTTATGCCACCTTAACACCTTGGTTCAATAAAAAAAAATTAATTAATTAATTAAACTATCTTATTAAAAAAATGGAGTGAATTCTCTTTGAATTCTCCTACAGGAACCCTTAGTGGATATAGTTACCATTAGTGTATTGTAGAAAAGGTAGAAGAGAAAACAAGTGTGTAACATTTTATTCACATTTAAATTATTGGTATTAGTAACCTAAGAGTTAGACGTATTCTTCTTCCTCTCCTTCTTTGTGGACAATATTTAACAAAATCACAGAATATCCTGAGTTGGAAGGGACCCATGAGGATCATCAAGTCCAACTCCTGGCTCCACATAGGACCATCCCAAATTCTTCATGCTCCCTTTGCCTGTGGCTTCATCTCTGATCCTTCATCCCAGATTCCATATCCTTCATCCCACCCCTACCACCACATCCTGCACAGTGAGATGACATCTGCAACCATCCAGGTTTGCAGTGGAATGTCCTTGTCTGAACAAACTGAACCCCAAGTGAGGGGACTTGGGGTAGCTGCTAGTGCCCTGTGCTGGCCCGAACAAGGCCCAGCTATGCTAACAAAGTAATCACCTCCATTTGCTGTGGGGCTAGGGCTGTCCTGGCACAGCTGTGCCTTGTTGGAAGCCCAGGAAAGGACTGATCCCAAAGACTCTTAAATCCTACCTATAATTTCTTTGTGGGCAGTTATAGATATGCTAGAGAGGAGTTTATTTTAACTGTCTTTTCTGCTTTCTGAGAAAAGCAATGTGACCTGTTAATCAGAAGCCATAAATGTTAGAAGCTTAATACTATTTTCATATAGTTCACTTGAAGGGGTCAGCTTCAGCTCATCAGGGCCTCATACAGTGGTCTTAATGTTGTATGCTAAGTAGATTTCTCTTTTGAAGAAAATGACAGTCAAAATTGCTCCATCCACCCAAACATGTTGGTGTTCTACCTTTCTCCATAAGTTTAGCTTCATTTCAGGGCAGCCAAGAGTTAGTCAGGAAGATTTTTGGGCTGTAACTGAGATGAGTCCTGTGTTCAGTCATACTACTGGTGCACTGTCTCCAGAACGAGGTGATCAACCTGTCACAAACAGAGACAGAAAATAAATTCTAATTGTAAACCTTATCGCTAGCATTTAAAACAATTATTAAACTCTTTAGAATGTGAGTTCTAAAAGTACAAGATAAAGTATTTCTCACTGGATTTATAGGACACCTATAGCATGGTTGTGGTTGGACTTGATCTTGGAAGTCTTTTCCAACCTGAGCAATTTTATGATGCGCGTGTGTGCACATTGAAAGATCTGTTAAAAAATTATATAGTGAACACCAGAAGTGAAGAAAATTAGAAGGAAGGAGAATATATGAAGAAGCTGATGAAGGTTTCTCCTGAAAAACCACAACAGTAATTTTTAGGATGCTTCTCATTTCTTCTTTTGTTGTGTCTGCTTTAGGCAAAAAGCTAGAGTAATTGACTAGGAAAAAAGTAATAATTTGTAAATACTCAAGTAATACCATGAAGCTTTTTAAGAAAGGATTTGAAGATTCCTTTTTTCTAGAAACTTTCTTCAGGGAAAAGCATACTAATTTTAAAGACCAAGCTTAATAGATTTCTTCTGCTTTTCAAAATATTTCAGAATTGGGTTAGCATTTGGACTTTAACTGGGAAAATTGTGTTCTCTCGTTATTGGTGCTTGCAAATGATGAGACATTTTTGGACTTTTATTTTTAATCCACAGAAACATCACTATTTAAAACTGGTTATTTCTGTCTGTCTGGTGTGCTACACTACACTAAGTGAATATATTTTTTATGGTTTTGAGAGCTGTTATATATACCTGTCTTTACCAGGCAGACAAACCTGTCTTTGTTGTGAACCAAAGCGATCTCTACAATCAACAGAGATTACTGGGAAAAAGTAGGACTGCTAGTTCTGACCGACCGGTATACTAAACCCTGAGCACTGTGTTCATCCTCCTGAGTGAACTCTGACTCTGCATTCCTCCTGTGGTATTTAAAAATGACATTTGCCTGCCAGAAGCACAGCATAAGCAATAGCTGTAAAATGTTGCCTAAGGATGGAAATGCTACTGAAATGGTTTCACAATTGGGTTTTCTCTTGCAAAGGAAATACTTTTCATTGTGTCTGCCTGAAAACAGGCACTGTCTGTTTCCATTGCACTTGCCTGTTTCTAACTGCTTTTGTAAAACTCGGTTTCATGTGAACTGCCCTCCTTTTTCAATTATTGAATGTCTCAGCATTTATATAGCTTCTCAGGTTTTAATCCCTGGCTTGTTTTCAAGGCAAAAACATACATTTGTTTTAGGTTACATAACTCCAGTGTGGAGTAAGCACAGGTGATCTTGTACATATGCAATGGTATAATTTTGCAGTACTTTCTATGTCATTATTTCTGTGGAATACTACATTAAAATGCTTTTCTAGTAATGAAAGTGTAGATTATGATTTATAATCTCCTCAGCCGTGTCATGTTTCAGATTCCATTAAATGATCCTCATCTTATCTTTTAAATGATCATCCCCATGAATACTTATCTCCAAATTTTTGGGTAATTCACTTGTCATACACAATCATTTATAAACTGATTTTTTCTTCAGACTGCTGTGAGCTTATGGAGCAGTGAATTCAGCTGTGTCCTCCTAACCACCTCTGTGCTGTATTCCAGGAGACAACCTGAGCAAAACTTTAGAAGTTAATTCACCAACAGTATGTCTTACATTCCTCTATTGAGAGGACTCTTTGTTCCTTTACTGAATGATAATTGGTCAGTAAAAACAAATTTCCCTTAAATGAAATATCGCTTATCTTGTCAAAAGGGTATATGTACTAAAAAGTCATACTGTTACCAGGTAGGTCAACTGGGAATCTATAACACCCATGGTGAAAGTCAGATGAGTAATATGTGAACCCAAGTGCTGACATCAGCAAGTAGGAAGATGATCACTTATCAGTTTTTGCAGTGCACTCAAAGAGGATCTATGTAGAAGGGGCAACTTCTTGGTCTTGGAAATTGACTGAGGAGAGGATCTATGTTTTGTAGGTCTTTCATTGTTGATCAGTTTTTAGCAAGCTGTGGAAATAAGCTGTGTATGAAGTCCACTATCCTCAGAGTGTAAAGGTGCATGTTATCTTAGAGTTGCAGTATGTGAACCCTCATTGTAATTGTGTGTTTAATAGATCCAGAGATATTATAGGAAAATCTGACAGTGTACATGGAGTTCTTTTTCTGTCTTGTGTGATACTCAGGACCACACAAACTGAAATCGCTGAGTGGGTGCACCAATTCAGAGAGTCCAGGCAAGATCATCTAGGATAGACTATTTGTTTTTCATAATATCTATCTTCTAAAACATGGGCATCCAATGTTTTGTCTTACCTGGGACACACTGAGTGAAGAAGAATTGGGCTACATTTCATACATATAGATTGTTCCAAAAGAAATGTCTTCTACTTTCCAAGGAAATTACAACGGATACAAAGAGCACAATAACACTGTTCGATAGGGCAAATTCTCAGCTGCAGAACACTATTTTTCTGTGGAGTTGTCATTAGCTGTGCATTTTTGCCAGCAGTGAACAAGAGCCTGCATGCTGTGCTTGTTCAAAATAAGAAATAAAAAATAATTGCACCAGTGATGGTGACCCACTGTCACCACTGCTGAAACGCACCACCCATTGCATCTCTGTGCTCACATCCACTGTTTGGTCTCGTAATACTTCAGCAAGTGCCAATGAATGTCAGTGGGTGCCAATATTTCCACATGGAGGAATTCAGTGACACACCTTTGCTTCATACACTCTTCCATGTCAGATGCCATTCTGTCAGACTGCCCCTCTGCTGCCATGTGTCACACACACCGAAATGTAAGGCAATGTTGGTGGGAAGGATCAACAGCCAATATCTGCCTCTGATGTTGTATATCAATGTAATAAAATAGGAGGCATTACTTTTGGAGCAGCATTTATATGTAATATAATCAAAGACTATAGGAAGCAAAACTTATTGCTAAAATATAGAGAAAGCACAACAAAGAAAACATAACATTCGTGAAATATTTGTCTTTGTGAAACCAATGCATCAGTCTGATTCGGTGGCAGAGGTTGCTATCCTTAGTAAGTTCTTGAAGTGCTTGTCAGAGATTTTTGATGAAATTTCAATATTCCTGTACTTCATCGTTGAAAACAGTTGTTCACAAATGGGCATACTGCCAAAATCGACTGCATGAATAATGTGTGATTGTGAAGTAAGGGATATTTCTCTCCGGTATGAAACAGCTTGTAAAGGTCTAGGAAAGAGGCATGATCAGATTTTTGAGTTAAATATCTGCAACTCTATACGCTGCGTTTGAAAATCTGCAGACAAGGTATTTATGCAGTCACAAATACAGCAAAAAATTGATGACTTTTTGTCAATCTTGATGCCTATTCTTGAAGTCCTTTATCACAACAGACAGCACAGCTGTGTATTTGTCACTGTTCACAGGACCGTGTTTAGCCAATACATCAAACTGCACACAATTATTTGCCATCACTTGAATTAGCATTGTACTGTGCCCTGCCCTGGTTACAGCCCAGACAGTGCCAATCGCATACCACACTTTGATTGTTGCTGAGCAATGAGTGCACATCCTGGGCCAAGTGTTTCCAAAAGATATGTCAGACAAAGTGAACTGTGAAAAAAAAAAGATCCTAATGATTTTAAATCACGTATTCAGAAAAATAATTTAGGAGATATGATTTCAGTGACATTAGTGAAGAAGTGTAGAACCGAATTTCTGAGCATGTTACTGATACTTTAAATAACCTTTTAAATTCATAAGTGTGCATTTCCATCCTTCTCCTGGCACCCCTGCATCTTGTGGATTGTAAGCAGCCATCTTATATACGCTTTCACTTTGGAGACACAGGCATCCATAACTAGATCTTTTGACTGAATTTGAATGTGAGAAGTGGAATGGTTTTCCTGTTTGTAGGTCTTTGTTACACCTCAGTATATCTCACAAATATAATGAAGCTAGTTCTGATACAGGTAATGTCTTTTCCATTGGTTAGTTTTTACATTAAAATTAGCACTGTGAAATACAGGCATTTTTAGAAATAATATGACTACTTAGGAGTGTGCTAAAATGTTTTTTTTCTATATAAAGCCCTTTCTCTGAAATAAAACAATTCCATAAAATATTTTTTTCTATTACCTATATCTCTAGATTTCTACAGTTTGTATTTCATCAGTTTTAGAACTAAAAAATACTGTTCCTTAATGAGATAAGGCACTCTCCTATTTGTCAGTACTTTCTTCATACAAGTTACTCTAACTTCTCTTTCTGCCTCCTTGTAATACAAATCAACTGAAAGAACAGTATCTAGTTTTTATTTTTATCAGTTTGAAGCGTAATGCTCTCATCATCAAGGATGTGAGATTTGGCAGAAGTGGTTAGTATAGTTCCATCTGATCTACAATTGACCTTGAACTTTTCATTCCTCAAACATTTCCTTCAGGTGTAATCTTGGTGTGGCTTGTCAAAATAACATAAACAAATGTAACATAAAGATAACAGTACAACATACTACCATGTAATAAGATTATTGCTCTGAATAGAAAATGATATAATAGTAAGCCCATGTAGATTTTCCACATTAGTATATTTGCATTGCAAAATGTATGGATATGTCAATATATTCCTGAAAAGCATGCAATGATTTTGCGGACTTTGGAGGGTGTTTCAATTTCCCAAATACTTTTGCATATTATTTATGAAAGCATTTTGCACGGAGTTGTGTTTGTGTTTGAATACTTTGAATGAGTTTTCTTTTGTGTCCAAGTCAAATATGATATGCTGTACGCAACAAAGCAAAAGCTTGTAAGTACTGCCTTATTCCTAATCTTGGTACATAGTAAAGACAAATATGCAGTGCTGTGATTGAGCCTGTAGAGGATCTGGTCCATCTGAATGGGTGATTAAACTGGTATTTTTGATATACTGAGTGCCTCCACTATTTTTGTGGAGGCAGGTTTATACATAGTATACCAGCAAAAGCTGAAGTAATTTGTAGGGAGCAGTTCATTGAGACAGACCAACCTGTACAGCTTCTTTATTATCAATGAAGATATGAAACACTTATTTGCTATTTAACAAAACTTTCAAGGACAGTATCACCATACAGCTCTACAGTCTTGAATAACCTGTAAATGGTTGTACTGAGTTAGTGAAATAGTCCTGTATTAGAGAAAGATTATTATGAAGCAGGCAGGACATAGAATGGGACCATATAAATTTCAGTATAATGTCTATTTTAAAAAAGTCTGGATTAGGTTGTTATTGGTATTCATAGTACTGACTCTTTTCTGAGTAATTTACTATACAGATGCTTGTTGTTGTAAAATATGGGGTAGAATTTTGTATTCTGAAGAACTTGAGCTGTGTCTGATGTTTGCTTGATTGCAATAAAACACACAAAACTGTATGCAGTATGTGGTCAGTAGGGACTCATGCACTTTTTTTTTTTCTCCGTGGACATTCAATTTTGTATCATAAAAGGATTTTTCTGTAGCTACTCATCTTTTGGAAAGTGGTATACCTATCATACAATAGCATTTTCTAATGTATTAATATAGATATAAAAACATTAAGTACTTACATTACCTACACAAAAGTCTCTTTTTGTACATACACCTGATTAATACAGAGGAAGGGACAAGATTGCATTAAGACTTTCCTAACTTTGCCAAACCATAATTGAACCGTTAGTCTGTAAAAAAGTAAAATTTTATTAAGCAGCCTTTTATTAAAAGGGTGAGTTTGTCCAATCCTTGATAAACTCTGAGAAAGCAGATAATAAAATTGTACCTCCACTGATTTTTAAAATTAATTTAAGGTTCCTGTTTTTATACTTAGGTGGTAATATTTTGAAGGTATTTGGTCTCTGCCTTGTGAAGGGCATAAGTTTGTTTTCAGGTAGCTATTATGTTCACAACACACTTATGTGAACAAAAAGTTGTAGTAGTACTAACAAATATTGACCGCATTTGGTTTAAGACTGGACTGCAGCTGTGGCTAAGGTATTCTCTATAGGTAAAAGAGTAATAAAATAGTCTCTTTATGAATAGGTATGACCTTTTTATTTTATTTCTTGAGCAACTGGCTATGGTAGTAGTGCTCCTGCTATTCTGTAACATTCTGGTAGCACTTAGAGACCTCAGACATAAAGGTATAAATTCTATCCTAGTAAACCCATTCAAAATTTCAGCTAGATACCCTTTTTAAGGCTATATGGTTTTTTAATCTGTGTGGAGCTTGCATACACTCTGATGAACAGTGTTTGACTCCGCACTGCTTAGCTATCAAAGCTGTGGAAGCATGTACTTGTATTTAGATTTAAGTATTCAAAAGGAAGTCTAAAACTGTATTCGGCCAATTCTGATTTTTTTCCTGGGACCACATGTTGACAGTGGAAGCACAGGTACCTCAAAATTTACCTTTACCCAGGAGCCTCTCCCTGCAAGGCGAAGGAAGCCTCCACAGTAGTTGTGTCCATGCAGCAGTTTTGAGAAATACCAGAGTTCTAAGTAACTATCCTTAGAAGGAAAGGAAGTCAGCAGTTGCTACTGAAACTGAACAGTGCGCTTCATTTTTCTTTTTTTTTTCTAAGCATTTAAAACAATTTTTTGGTCTTTTCCTGCCCTCTTTTATTTGGATATAACGGATTTCTAAATGTTATATTCTAGAACTTGAGTTAGAAAATTTCAAAATTGTCTTATCGTGTCTTCCATTTCCTTATCTGCCCCCTTGATTTTTTTTCTTGTGGCTTCAAAGAATGTGTTGTGTACGCTAGTACAAGGCTTTCAACTGACAGCAGTGAAGATAGCAGTGGATGTATTATGTGTGTTTTGAGAATAAAAACTTAATTCTTCAGATTCATAAAATTAGCGTGGAGCAAAATTGAAGGCCAACTACATGTGAAGAACTGCACGTCCTATCAGAGAGTTGTGTATTTTTCCTCTTCATTTTTATTCTCTTTGGTGTATTTGCACTGGCAGCGTAAAAGATAATGTAGAATTAACAGTTGTAGAAATCATATGAAAATCAGTCTATAAATATTGTATTTCTCAGCATACAAGCATAAATAATGTATCACAATGGTTTCAAGGGCTGTTCATTTCATTGTTGTATGTGTAGATGATCATAGGACTGTTTATGCGTAAGATGAGCTTTTTTCATGTCTCTATTTCTGAAAGTCTTAGAAATTCAGTATAGCAAGATGATATCATAACTGGAATATGTGAAATCTATCAGGTAAAAGCTAATGGGTAATTTAGAAAAGATGAAGCACAAAGACTTCTCCTTGGATCACTCTGGGATTCTCAAAGCGTGTAAATGAATTTTGTTGGCAGGATAAAAAAAGAGTGATGGAAACACTGGGCAATTACATCAGTAGTAAAAACATACTGTAAAGTATGGCATGTTCCTGATGGGTAAAGTAGTTGTTAGGCTACATCTGTAAGATTACATGGGATAGGCAAGTAAAAAAAAAACAAAAAAAACCACCTTACAGAGCTTGAGAATGGAAAATGTGAAGAAGAGGTCAAATACATGGTGGCACTGCCTTCTTCACTCTCTCATTCTTCAGTTTAGGTCTGTCTTAAGCTAAAGGCTATGTCTGCATCGTTCTGTTAGTAGAATATAACGTACCTTCTGGCATGTATTTTCAACTTTTTTTTTTTTTTTTTATATTTATGTTTACGATGTCTTTAGTATTCAATGGCAATGAGTTCCATGGTCTAGGTAAGAACTGTGTAGAAAGATGCTTCTCTTTTATGCTTTAAAGCTGCTGCCTGATAATTGTATTCAAAACTTGCTAATGAGAAGCTGTGAATAATCATTGCCACTCACATTCTCTAGCCTGCTAATGACTTTATGGCTTTCTGATTTATCCTGGTAAAGAAATGTTCTCACACAATATATGATGTTCTTCATTTTTTTCCTGCTGAGTTCTGTCCTCTTTAGCAAAGGTGCCAGGATATTGCAAGATTAAATCTTTACCATAATGGCTTCATATCTTTTATTCTTCGTTGTTTTTCTATCAAGTTCTGTTTGTCTTTTTGACTGTCACTGAATGTAAAGTTATTACTTATCTCCCTAACTGATGGTAGCCAATTAAGACTGCATCATCATGCATATGTATGTATAATTATGTATGCAGATTGTGTGTGTGTGTGTATTCAAAAAATATGTATAGATGTTTGAGTTAATTTTCCTTAAGCATACTACTTTACATTTATCAACAAAGATTTTCACTTGTTATTTTATTTTATTGTGATTATTTGATAAGATCCTCTATTACTCTCCCAAGTCTTTTGGCTTTGCAAATCGTTTGTAGCAATACTGCCAATACTCTTAGTCATTATTTCATATAACAAAAAGGTATTCTGGAGTAAAACAGGGCCTGGCACTGATCCAGCATGACTGTTCATCAAAACCAAATGTTAATTTCTCACTCGTAGTTTCTTCTCTTTTAACTAGTTGTTAATGGTTCTATTTAGTCCCAAGAACATGCTGGAAGCCAAAGTAACCAACAAGAGATGGCAGGCTGTGCTGAATTGCACTCAGCTCCCTCAGGGGGCAGAATCTGCTTACACATTTGGAAAATGGGTGTTTCTGGAGGTTTCTATTAGCCAGCCAGAAACGATCAGCCAGATGTTGAAGGAAAAAATTATGTACCAGTCTTATGCAGAGAGTTAAAGTACATACTTATTTGATGCCCAAATAGAAAATTATCTCTGATATTTGATATCACTCTTATAATTTCCACAAATATTCTTTGAAGACAAAGAATTTGACTTAGGAAGCTTACAGTTTGCTGTCATCTGCCCTTGTACATGCAACACTATTAATGCACTCTTGTGTATTGCTTAATGAGTCAATAATAACACACATGGATGTAGGAGGATAATGTGTGTGTATATATATGTTGTAAATGAGTCCTAGATGCTATCCAGTTATGTTCCCTATAGCTACTAACCTACTGCTAGCACAAATAAGGTGTTAGAGCACCTATTTCTTGCTAGCACTGTCTTCCCAACATTATTTCATTTATAAGAGCCATCTTCAGTACTACATCAAGTGCAGACGTAGAATAGTTGTGGCTTTCACTTCTTGGGGAAATTAAGACACTTTTGTCCTCAGTAAGGGTTCTTTTTGTCTAATGAAAGCTTGCTTTGTTTCCCTGATCTTGCTTTTCTTGCATCACAAGCCATTAAAACAAATCTAAAGCTTTCACAACAGTTCTGTATAACTTCGCAACACGTAAGTGCATAGTGCAAATTATTCTTATTCTTAACTATTATTTGTAACTTTTATGGCTTAAATACATATTTATAATGGCATTTGTACATTTTTTCTGAAAATTCTAAAAATCAAAGCAAAGGAAAACACATTTTTATATTGTTTCCTCATTACAAAGAGTTACAAACTCATTAGGTTTTAATACTTCTGCATTCACTTTATATTCCAGATAAAGCAAGTTATAATTACTTGGCAGTACTTGAGAAGCCATCTCGGTACAATTATTGTAGCTGCATGCTTAGTAATAGATTCCAGATTTCTGTAGGTGTTAGACCAATAAACCACAACAGTGTAGAAAAATGTTTTCCTGTTTGCACACTGGCTTCTTGAAGGATGCCTGTATGTCTCTTTGGTTACTGTTTTCCTGCTGGATCAAACACTGTGCCATGGCCACTGAACTTAACTTTCAGAAGTCCTAAGAATCAGCTTATAGTTGACTGTCAAAGGTGACAACAGAAGAGTTCTGAGTCACTTTCTTATCTTGTCTAGGCTAAGTTGACAATATTTTATTATTAATTAGATCTGAATTGAAATTGGCCGTGAGGGGTTCCAGGTCAATGAAAGTAAGGAGCTGACCAATACCAAGATTCTCTGTTTCTTCATTCCAGCTGCTCTAATACTTTTATAGCAGTGTCAAAAGAAGAGAAGACCAACAAGTATGCCATTTTCAAGTATGTGTTTCATGCCACTGTCTGATTAAAGAAAGCATATTTGGTCTTTCATGACACTGCACCTTTATCAGAAAGGTCTCTTGGTTTCCTCTGCACTCAAGGTGTTAGATGCCATCCGTGTAACCTTAAAATGTAAAAGATTTGCACAGAGAGGTGGTGGAGTCTCCTTCTCTGGAGACATTCAAGACCCGCCTGGACGCCTACCTGTGCAACCTGGGCTAGGGAGCTGCTTTGGCAGGAGGCTGGACTCGATGATCTCTAGATGTCCCTTCCCCCCCCTACAGTTCTTTAATTCTGTGGGAGGCAGACTCGGACAGCAGAGATGGGATGAGATTGCAGGCATGCAGGTCACACAGGCACAGCTCATGGTGCCTGGGTTGTGGCTGCCCTGCAGAAACCCTGTAGCAGCTTAGTCAGTGCTCCTGGCATGGTGCTCTCCATAACGTCTGGCTGGATGCAAGCAGAAATAGAAGAAAACTGAGTCATACTTGTCTTCGTGAGAGGACTAATATTGCTGAAACACGTGGCATAGTTTCACTAAGATGACCACCAGCAGAAAGCTAAGGTTCAATTTTTAAATTGAATTTTCATACCCATTAGGGCATGACTAATTTTAAGCTTTGCCCCAAGTAAAAAAATAGTCATTTTTACAAATACTTTGTCTGCCCTTGTACATGTTGCTGTCAGACCTGTCAAAACATGCTACCTGTTTAACTAACCTAGATACAGATGGAATGTGTTAGAATATTAATAATAATCTTGGTGAATGTGCTGGGGTTTGATGTGTTTGGAGGGCAAACGCTACCTGAGAGAAAGCAACTGATCAAAGAAAGAGAAAAGCTGGAAGCCTCATGAGAGCCAGCTCGTTCATGGTCAGGTACCTTATGACACAGGTCTCAAGATGGCCATTTCTGATCCTAGATGCAGCCCTGCTGGTCTGTAAAGGGTTAGGGACTTGTGCTCTGCCTTCTAATTACTTGGCCTTGCTGCATGCTTAATGCCCTACCAAGCTAACTTATGTTTTCAGCCAGCGTGCATCCACTGTAGGCTTTAAGGCAAGAAAGCCTTAATCCTAGATTCTAATAACAGTATAGACAGCCAAGCCTCAGTCCATGTTTGTGCCAAAATCTGTAAAGTTCCCAAGCAGTTAAATTAGGGAAGTTTTATATTTATTTGTTTGTTTGTTTGTTAACTACAGTGAGATTGTTTTGTTGACTGGGGAAATAGCAAGCACATGTCATTGCTCTTTTTCTTTCTCTCCCGTTTGGCCCATTTTGTACTGTGTGCTGATTACAATCCAGTGCAGCTGCTGAAGTGAAATGGCTACAAATAATTAACGCACATGTAACACAGTTGACACAGCTTCGTAAACATTTGCTGCCTATATCTCTCGGTATGTATCATTATTCTTCCTATAGGTCGTATAGTGTTGGTTGTTTTTTTATTTTTTCCTCTTTGGGAAGATACATACTAAGAAAAACACCCCTCTCCTGAGAATATCCCCTGAGCTCGGCTCCCCTTCACCTTCCAGAAGGTTCTGATTTCTGGGTGCGGGGCTTCCCGCAGCGCTGGCCGCTAGGGGATGCTCCTGGCCCGACGTCGGAGCATCACGGCTGCTCCCCGCCTTGCTCTCGGAGCTGGGCGCTGCCGCCGGTCCGCGGCTAACGGCTTCTTAAATGGCAGAGCTGCGGTATGCCCCGGAGTCTGCTGGTCATACCGTGGTTATTCAGTGCTCATACTAGTTTTCATTATTCATCTGATCTTTAGGAACGTACCAAATGTCTCCGCTCAGCTGAGAGTTCAGTTTTGTTCTTAAACAGATACAATGGAAAAGACATTTAATTAAGAGACCACTCAGCATCTGTAGTTTTTCTTGAAAGGCACACATGTGAAATTAGTTCTACATTCAAGTTTAAAAAAACAAAAAAAAATCCTTACGTAAAAAACAAAATATAAAGCTTAAAGCATATATGGAAACATCCTTCTCATCCTTTATTGCTCTTCTCAAATTGCTCTGTAACAAGAGGTATCTGACACAGGAAGCACAGGATTTCACATGGCAATTGCACGAGATTGTAATTTAAAAACAGTATTTTTAAGGTAACAATTAGAGATATTTAGACATTGTGTAATGTAAGATTTGAGGTCATTTACGATAGCTCATTTGTTTGTGTGCATCAGAACACAATCTTTACCTTTTGTAATCATGTTCTGCCTCGTTCTCTCCCTCCTAAGCCCTCACCTCCTATGGGATTTCTGCTTTACCCAGACAATTTAGAGATGCATGTTTGTGCAGTGAGAGTCTCTTCATTTCTTACAATTGGATGTTGGGCAGTAGATAAATGAAAGGTCACAGGAAAGGAAGTATATAGGTGAAAAGTTGGATAAAACTCTGAAAAATAGGACTGTATTCTCATCTCTGCCAACAGTGTTTAGTAAAGTCAGTCAATTTTTCATATCATGTGTGTATTCCCCAGCTTCAATGTGCTGACAGTGAGATCCTATCCTCTGATTAATCAGAAGTGCTGAACACCCACATCTACTCCTGAAGTCACTAGAGAGTTGTGTTTTGAGTCTACAGAATAATGAACAGTGCTATCTATTATGCCAGCTCATGTGCTAGATGCCTTAGATTTTGTGTACCTGTATCGCTCTGACTGTAATCTCAGTGTACATCTTTTGTCATCTGTAGAAGACAGATGCACACTTCTTCAAGGCTGCAGTGAAAATAATATGTCTGAATCACTCATATCTTCTAATGATGAGCACTGAAGAAATGCCAGGACAAAGTAAATGCATCTGTCTTCAGGGCAGATTTTGAACTACAGATAGGAAATAAAGCCCACTGCACAGGATCATGAAGTGAACAATGAGACAACTGAGAACACTGCAGTAATCATCTTAAAATGAGCACTGCCTATCTTCTGCATTAAATAAAGCACTATTAGTGCTATATAATAAAAAGGTGATAAGTCATTTGTTAATCAAACTGAGATATGCTTTTAGGTTTAGTTTAGATTGCTGTCTAATTCTGCAGTTTCTGAACAGAAATGTACTTGATTCCGTAACCTGACTAATACTGCTTAGTGTTTGTGTGTGTGTGTGTGTGTGTGTGTGTAGAAAAAATACAAAGCAAACAATTCAAAGTACAGTTGGTGATAGCACTTCTTAATAGGGAAACACTTCTTAATATGGAAAATAGTACAGCTTCAGGTAAGATTCTAAAATATGCTTTAATTCTAATTTCTCTCCTCTCATTTAGCTTCTTGAGTAAATCGTGTGAAAACAAAATGCATTTTCTGCCAGAAGGAGCAAAGAACTTAGCTGTTGGACAGTTGAAACTCGTGTATAGTTGCATGTTTTCTTCCAGTGGGGACTCATACGCCCTCCATGGTAACTGTTCTGAACACAAACTCATTATCCTATGAAGGGGAATGAGGTTTCAATCTTTCTGTTTCCTAAATCTGTATTTCACTGCATATAAATGAAATAGTTTGATGGAACATGCTGAGGGAGTTTGCTTCCTGGTGCTCAGGAAGCACATGCTTTCTAAAGCCCGAAGGAGGAACAAGCTTTGTTGTTCCACAAGCATTAGACTCAACAGCAATTACGGAGAAATGCCACGTGTGTAGCTTCTCCACATTGGCCCTTTTGCTTTTCTACACAAATTCTGTTTAATGCAAACTTTTAGTTATGTAAATTGCTCTCTAAACGTTTGTAAAGAGACACTGAAAGATTTGCAGATGGTGTCTGTTAGTGTGATGAGCTAAGGATGCTTCTTTAGTTTAGCCAGTAAACTCAGCTGCCTTCTTGCCTCTCCAGCTTTTTATCTTTCTTATAAGATGTTTAATCACAGAATGGCTTAGGTTGGAAGGGACCTTAAAGATCATGTAGTTCCAGCCCCCTGCTGTGGGCGGGGCTGCCACCCACCAGCTCAGGCTGCTCAGGGCCCAATCCAACCTGGCCTTGACCTCCTCCAAGGATGTGGCATCCACAGCCTTCCTTCAGCTGTTGGAGTATCTTCATGGCTTACTCTGAACCCACCCTAACAGTTCCACATCTTTCTCCTGTTGGGGTCCCCAGGCTTGGACACAGTACTTGAGATGGGTCCTCATGAGAGCAGAGTATAGGGGAACAATTCCCTCCCTCTCCCTGCTCCCCACCCTCTTTTGATGCAGCTCAGGATACAATTGGTCTTCTACATTGCAAGGACACACTGCTGGCTCATGTCCAGCTTTTCATTCAACAGGACTCCGAAGTCTTTTTCTGAAGGACTGTTCTCCCAGTCTGTACTTACGTCTGCTCTGACTCAGGTGCAGCACCTTGTTGAATCTCAGTAGTTTCACATGGGCCCACTTTTCAAACTTGTCCAGGTCTCTCTGGATGGCATCCCTTTCTTCTGTTATATCAACTGAATCACTCAGTTTGGTGTCATCAGCAAACTTGTTGAAGGTTCACTCAATCCTATTGCCTATGTCATGAATGTAGATGTTAAAGAGTGCTGGTCCCAGGATGGATCCCTGGGAGACACCACTCAGAATAATACAGAATAGTCCAGCCTATGTGTCTGTGTTAAAAAGCAAAGTTTATTTTGACATTGTAATTTGGGCTGGAGTATACTAGCTGATATGTAACACAAGCTGTGATTTCCCCCCCCCCACCCATGGTATCATTATGAAACTGTTTTGTTTTCTGCACAGTATGATTGTAATAAGAATGTAAAAAAAAAAGATATCATCAGGGATGCTAATTTAAATATTCGCACCATAACTGGAAAGCATACAAACCGGTGTGTATCCTCAACCTAAATAGAATCATAGTATCATTTGAGTTGGAAGTAACCTTTAAAGACCATCTAGTCCAACTCTCTGCAGTGAACAGGAACATCTACAGCTGGATCAGGTTGCTTTGAGCCCTGTCCAGCCTGACCTTGGATGTCTCCAAGGGCCAGGCATCCACCACCTCTCTGGACAGTGCTTCACTTCTCTACTATAAAAAAAAACAAACAAACAAGAAAATCATGTCTAAATTTTCCCTGTTTTACTTTGAAACTATTTCCTCTTGCCCTATTAAAGGATAGGGAAGTAAATGAAATATTGAGACCGAGTGCTCAAGAAACTTGATTTAAGTTCTTGAGTAATTTAGGAACCTTAGCTCAGTTTACTGCTCAGATTGTGGTATTTACAAAGATGTCTGGCTCCCCATTCACTACTCTGTGTTGAGAAACCTTCCCAAGAGGAGTGAAAGAATGATGGCAACTCTGGAGGTTACTGAAGTATTGTCATTATTTTAGGTAAATTTTCAACAAATGGTGGTTTCTTGAACTTTGTCTTGGAACTAGAAAATTGCTGGAGGCTTTTAAAATTTCATAATACAGGGGAAAAAATGTTGGGGTTGCAGAGAACAAAACTCTTAAATCAAGTTAGAAGAATTTCCATCAGTACAGAACACTTTCAAAGCTATGAAGGTCAAAGTGGCTTTTATTACTTCTGTGTTTTTCTGCCATTATTGCATTTTTTAATACTATTGAGCAAGTTACAGTGTGTTTTCCTGTTCTTTTATGTTTAGTTTGATTTCAGTGTCTTGAGGATGAATATCTCTTCAATAATGTTTTTTTAATATATCTGGTTTTATGAGTAAAGGCATTCGAACAACCTTAACTCTAATCAAGTGAAGCTTTTTGTAAAAGAGTGGATGAAACTGGAGTTTGGTCAGGAAGGTGTGTTCTAAGAGGCAGTGAGGCAGGAGGGTATCACAGAATCCTGCTTGCTCTGTAGGGGATCTGAAGCACATTTAGGCTGTGCCCAGCACTTCCACTCCCCGTGGGGAAACCGACACTTTCTCTGGATGCAATGGGCACCACATTTTTATAACAGTATCGAGATGTGCTCTTTGTCTCGGTAGTTTAGTGTGAATTTTGAGCATGTGTTCGTCATCTGGGATGTTCTGCCTGAAGTTTTTTTGTGCAGTCAGGTACAGATGGCCACTGCTGTCTTACACCTCAGTCTGTAAGGCAGCCAAGTGTTGGTGCTTTTAGAAAGGGGTTGTTTGGGGAGCTCAGTCAAGGTGATTTCATGAGGAAGAGTGAATGGCTGGGTGCTGTCAGCAGGTGGGCTGGGCACATGGTCAGTCTGCCCTGCTGGCAGTGGAGACTGGAGTCAGGGTCTCTGGTCTCAGCTGCTCAGCAAATTGAAATGTGTGTGCTGACAGATTGCTGCCCAGCACAGCAGGGTGGCTGGTCTGGTGGGGTGAGTAACTGCTCCTGTCTGGGGATCAGGAGCATTGGTTCATCATAGTGATGTCTGCTTATGTACAGTTGGGATGGTGGGAATACTTTCCATATTTATTTATTTTTTCTTGCTTTATTTCAGTGAACTCTAGTCAGCCAAATAGACATATTGGTAATTTATGATGTGACATGCAATCAGATATGCACTTTGGCCATTTTTCATGTGTTTTGCTAATGATGGGTCACACAGTTGCACTGGAAGGTTTCAGTGATTAAAGCCATCAGAAAAGGTAACCCTGGTGACTGATATCCTCTGACCTAGTGACCTACAAAAGGCCATAGTACCACACTAAATAAAGCTGTCTCAACCTCATCACTTCTGCTGGGCTCCAGCTCAGGTTTTAAAGGGATGATCAAGCTCGACTTAAGGACTTTCAGGGTTTATCTGCCATGTCTATAAAAAGGCAGTTTTAATTACTGTTCATTCTTAATGTTAAAAACATCATAGGTCCAACTTCCTCATAAAATGAATGATGTTCTGTAGGTAGCCTCTTCCCACCTACTTAACAGAAAGTACTAGTTGGCTGGGTTTAGTTTATATCTTAGTAGATATGACTCTGGATTAAATGCAGAATAGTATCTAGTAGCAAGAGGTCCCTTTTGAATAGAACATTGAGAAATCTTCCCTGTGGTATACAAATATCCAAGCACATAGGTGTGCTTCTCCCATTCATTGCAATGTGCTGTTCAGTGTGACAGCTGACATGTCTTCTCTGTACAAAAGGCATTGAATCACCTCTCCTCAGCTCAAACTTCAAAAACCAGGAATAATACAGAAAATCCTTTACAGCAGGCATTTGAAGCCTAGCAGAGTAGGTGTTAAATGGCAGCATGAGTCAACAGCAGAGTGGTTACATTAGGTACCACATTAAGAAGAGTCAGCTCCACTTGGGAAGTCCAGGAGTCCAGCAAGAGCACCATGCCAAAATAGACAGCAATGCAGCAAAGATCATGTTGCCATTTTCATGAGTCCCTTTGAATTGTCTGAAACCTGGTCCCATTACTGCTTGTGAAGTGTTCTTAGGGCTGGGAACAAGAAGAACACAACAGTCCCTTGTGCTTTGTCATGCCCTTCTGTATGTGGCCCATGCAAGAGAAAATCGAGTTTGGGACCAGCCTACCCAAATTAACCCTTCGGGTTAAAGTTTACTGTACAGATGTTCACCAGGAGATTGCCTGCTTTATGACCCTTCATACAATATATCTTAGCCCTGAGCATTGCACTTGTCCTAGCTTTTTATTTTATTGTGTTTCTTGCTGCTAGTGCCTTTGAAACTCGGTGGAACCCTGATGGGGTGTCTCAGTCTCCTGTTTCCTGTCTCCTTTGAGCCACTGCATTGCAATCATCTGCCAAAGATTAGTGGAGTCAAGGAAATGGAGCACCTCCAGTGACTGACAATACTGAGCAGATATCCTGCTATTTTTTTGGTGAGGGTTTATGAGCCTCCAGAGTACAGATATGTGAACTGGACTGGATGCATAGAAAGTTTTAACAGCTTCATCTTATAATACATAACGTCAGCCTTAATTTGATGTGATAATTGTACAGTCTTAGCAACTGCTATCACCAGTAAGTTCCTCTGCCAAAGATGCAGTTGTGATGTTACCTTACACCACGTGATTGCATGTAAATTGGGGTTGTACTCATTTAATGTTATGTTTAAAAAAACTGAATCTCTTGCAAATTGGCTAATGAAATTCTTGCTGTAAATCAGTGTGAAATCAAGGAAAGTTGTTCATGTACATGATATCATTTTCTCTCTGAAGTCTCCAGGCTGCACCTAGAGTCTGCAGCCCATTTTCATTTTCTTAACAGCTTTAGGAATGAGAACTTACGAAGAAAGAAACCACCACAGTGTGGTTGTCCCAGTAGTAGTGACTGGCACTGGAATAAACCTCGTAAGGCCTATAGAAAGCATTTGGCAGAAGTTTAGCCAGTGAAATTGACAGTTGCAGCTTAAAGAATATATACATTGTCACACTAAGGAATGTGAATTTTGGCTCTAACAGAAGCAAATGTTTAACCATATTAGAAGTATTCAGTGGGCCTAAATTGATACTTACTTTTCAAATGAGACTCTCCCACTCATTTTTCTTACAATTTTGTGGATGTGGATTTGTAACAATATTGTGTAGACAGTTTTATAATTGTTTTTTTTCCCTTATTCTGAAAGAAAATATAAATTGTCCATTAACATCTTAAGAACATTGAGGTGGGGAGGGCCCTTTTAAATAGCTAGATGTTTTTTCACTCCCTGATTCTAAAAACAGTATTCTATTAGAACCCCAATTAAGGCAATTTATTCGATGTTTCATTTCACTTAGCAACAGAAATATAAGCTACGACCTCTGGCCCTAATGAAATCCTTAAAATACAGTCTACATAGCAAAAGGTTAAGGGGGGAGAGACGGAGTTTAATTTCACAGTAATACTTGATGGGAGATTTCATAAATGTTCTTGCTGATGGAATTTTCTAAGTGTAGTCAATTTGTAGCCTAGAAGTTGCTATATTAGGATTACATACATGAGAATGGTTGGAGGGCAGTGGGATACAAGGACCTTCCAGCTAAACTGCTAATCCAAATTGGGCCTTCGTCAGTCCCTCACAATGTTGTCAGCATCCGCTGACCTAGATGAAATGCATTGCTGGCTGCAGACTGGTTCCCAGAGAGGTGAGCACATCAGCAGAGCAATCAGCTGGCACTAATTGGCACCCTTGTCCGCAGCCTCAGCAGAGAGCCAGAGCTCTGATTGGGAGTGGAGGATGAAGCACTCTCTCAACCTTAAAGATGGTCCCCCTGGATTGGAGTTCAGGGCACATCTGTAATGCTGTATGTGGAGTTTGGCTGTGAGTTGCCAGACTTGGACTGTAGCTAGGGAACTGCACTCTGTGGGGCCGCCATAGGGCTTTTAAAACTCTGAAATCACTTCAGTTTTCCTTCAGACAAAAACAATGAAGAGAACGTTTGCAAAGTAATAACCTGGTACTCGGAGGCACTTGATGGTATGAATAGCCATTCCAGTCTCAGGACTGCACTGGAAAAGAGAGAGGGTGTGTATTATTTTAAGCCAAAATGTCCATGTCCAGCAGAGCTGAGCACCTTCGTGCTGCAAACTTTTCCACCTGTTGGGCTCAGTGAGGCTAAACATTAGTGTTGCCTGATGTCATGAACTACAAGCTGTCAGCCCATTCAGCATGAACAGGGTGAGTGAAATGATGCTAAGAAAGGAATACCCATGTAGTGTTTTAAGCCAGGCAGTGGAAGGTGATAAAATGTATTGTCTGAATACAGAGTTGAGCAAATTCTCTTTACCTCCATGTAGCCTTCAGCGTACCAACAAATAATGAGTGGCAGTGACCAAAAAAATTGATTGTGGTGCTGAGTAGAAAAAAAATAAGATCCTTTGGTGGAGGTTAGTGTGTTTCACAAAATATTTGGTGTTTTCAGGAAACAGATCTTGTGCACTTATGCACGGTCCTTATTGATAAAGATTAAACAAAGGCCCTGCATAGAGCACAAATATTTCTACAAACCAGAACATCTTTATTTTTTATATTTGTATGTTTATCTTGGTAGACTCCTACTTGGAACAGCCACAAAGGAAGGCAGCAACTACACCCCTGATCAGGGGAACGTCAGCCGCTGTGAGAAGTCTGAGAGTTTGCAGATGGATTCTGCTCACAATTTTGCAAATGCCCAGTGCAGAAATCACTCTGAATAAACCTTCAGTTTTGATATTCTATTCTGAAACAGTAATATCCTAAATGTATAAAACATTACTATTTGCAAATTCCCACCTCTCCTTTGTGTTTCCAGAAATAGTACACCTCACTGCAGTCTGGACATTGCCCCAGGTGGTGTCTGACTCTTAACCCAAATCAAACAGCAATCGCTCAGACGCTGTCTGGCTCGCACACAGTGGACAGGGAAAGCACAACAGCCTTCCAGTTGCCTCTTAGAAAGTCCAGGCAAGGATTTCCCTCAGGAAATCTCCAGCCTGTTTTCTTCAGTGTCTGTTAGGGTGTGACTTTAGGGTCATGGTCCCCATTCCCCTCTGCACTGCTGCAGGGTCTAACACACTCAATAAGCAGACTGCACAGTGTGAAGAGTGCAATATTGGTATGGTATTGTAAAGAGCACAGGCTTTCTTTTTTCTTAACCTATATCTTAAACTAGGAGTTGCCAGACAATGGCTTTGAAGCTGTAAGTGGATTGTTGGCGGCGGAGATGTGGCTGCCAGTGCGACTATTAAGGTCACTGGCAGGATTTGGTTGCTGTGGGATAATTTAGCTCCCAGGCTGCTAAAAGAGAAAAGCCAGCAGGTTCCTCTGAGGCTGCCATTGGGCTGGCTGCATGCCCCAGCTGCATGCTCTGCTCTGGCTTGCTTTGTGGCAGCACTCCTGCAAGCTGTGATCTGCTCGCTTAGCACCAGCAGCCTGGTGCCTAAGGCTGCAGCTCCTGACACTACAGGAGACAGTGACCTTCATACATGGAGAACTAGAGAGCTTCTTTTGCAAAGAAAAGATTGAAAATGCAGCAATGCTTGAACGTGTATACAGACAGCAGCAAGCATTTTGGACTGCCCTGCTCACCTTTAACAACGTGTATCATTCCCTTCAAGGGCTGGATGTAATAAGAGGTTTATGCCTGAGATCCCTGTTTATTTGGTTCTGACATGTACACATTTATTTGACTTTTTGGCCTGGACTTGCACTATAGTCATCTTTAGATGACCATGAAAATAGAAACATATATACACTGTGGGCCTACATAACAACTAGTGCCTTCAGGTAAGAGAGCAAAGTGAAAGTAACCGCTGTTTAAAAAAAGCAAAAATGGAAAGGTTAGTGTTCTGAAAGTAAAAGAACATTAATGTTTTTGTATTCAGTGAAAAATAATTATCATTAGCAATTCAATTACATTAAGAAATTATATGCTTGTTTTTGGAGAAAAGTTTTGGTATTACAGACTGTTAAAATGGTAACTCTGGTGACACTGTACTGGGGGAACT
Organism: Odontophorus gujanensis; assembly: GCA_013399175.1. Classification (NCBI taxonomy): domain Eukaryota; kingdom Metazoa; phylum Chordata; class Aves; order Galliformes; family Odontophoridae; genus Odontophorus; species Odontophorus gujanensis. The sequence goes on along the minus strand of VXAB01011486.1, from coordinate 340,676 downwards.
AGCTAACGAGATCTCTGAGACTGAATTCCATAATATTTTTCAGTCTTTTCATTGAATGCAGGGTAGTTCAGCTGTTCTAGTTCACTTTTCTGTATAACTAAGCTAAGCAGTGCAGCTTTGTACTTGCAGCTTTTTGTATGAACCCCATGCCATCTCAGGAAACTCACGTTAATCCTGGGGAGGGCCAAAAGAATCTACTAACATACGCATGCTGCCAAAGTAAATGATGGCTGGATTCCTGAGCTAATCTTTGCCTTTGATCTTGTGTATCAGAAAATTTATTTGGTAAAGTAGTGATGAAAAAACTTCTGACCATTCTGAAGTATCAGTTGCAAGTAGTCTAGACCTTCTTAGTTTCAAGATAGATCAGGACATGGTTTTGTTTTTCCTTCCTTTCCAATCCTTGGTAATATCTATAGAAAGCTTTATAATGAAGCAATTCAGAGAGTAGCAGTAGCCATTCTTTTTCTGAAACTTACAGCCTTGTATGCAAAATTGCATGACAAGTTTCGTCTCTGTGTGGAATTCTGACTGTATTTTTATCTCTGCAAGTAACAGCAGAAGGAAATGGTAACTTCTGCCTTACAGTTATTCCTCACTGAATATGCTTTTTTCTTTCTTTCCCCGATGTACCATAATTCATGGTGTTTCTGTTCTCGTATTACCATACAGAAAATAACATAAAAGCACATTAATGACACAGGGCCATATCTTTCTTGTGGTGGGTCTCCAGCATGGAACTTAGTGAACTACACCAATATTTCTTGGTTAAATTTCCTAAGTTTTCTATGTTTTTCAGATGATACTGTTTTGTGCTCTGGTTGTTACTGGTCTTGCTTTGATGGTTCTCTAGTTGCCAGTTTATTGGATGGAATCTCCATTTTTTTTTGAGTAACTCTCCAGAACACTACTGAAACTCGATCTTTGAGTCTGTTTTAAATGTTTTCTGGAAGGGGCTATTTTTGTTGTTTTTTACTTGGCCTAGTGTTTTGCAAAACGTTTTCACACTGAATAACATATGCATGTTTCAGGGCTTCCTGAAGTTTGCAGCCATGTGATACAAAACTTAATATTTATATAGGTTACACAGTAACTGGTAAAATGATGAAGTCCATGCGGGAAGTAGCCTATACTCTGCAAAGAGATTTTACAGATCAGAAAGTGGGATATGGAAAGATTGGGTTGCATTGTTGATGATTAAGGAGATATAGGATGGAGCCTTGCTCAAATATTGAGCATGTTTTAAGGCTTTTCTCTCTTTTAAGTACACATCATGAAGGTCTTATTTATTAGAACTTTTCCTTCCATAAAAGTGTTACCTGTCCAAATTCCCAGTATCTTGCAGGAAGGGAGAGGAGTCACTCTTCCAACTGTCAAGTGGGGATATTACTCATTGTGTTAGTATGTTCTGTGTCAGTCCTGTCTGTTTTGATCAGTGGGTGTTGTATCCAAGACTGCTGTATAGGCCTGAACTAAGCCCACCAAGCAGTCGTCCCTTTTTCCAGAGGTGAAGGAGTGCCTGCAGATGGGAGTGAAAGGCTGCTCAGTCTGCCCATGTGCAGCCCAACCAGACTCCAGACCTACCTTTGTTTCCTGGTTGGTGCAGGGGCTTTTTCCAACATGTTCTGCTGTTGAAGGTGGCAGCAAACACGTCCTTGGAAGACCAAAGGATGTTGGCAGTTTCTGCAGGGACTGCAATGAGCAGGAGAGAAGAGTTTCCAGCTGTGGTTTTTAGCCTTGCTCAGGCCTGAGGGGAAATGCAGAAAAGGCAATGCCTGCTGTGCATCCATAGCCAGTAATGACTTGAGTTGTTTATGCAGTTGTTGCAGTTTATGACGATGTCTCAAAACTGGAGAACTCATTTTCTGGCCACTTTGTCAGTCACCTCAAATTGCAAATCCAAGCTGACAGAGCTCCAAACTGCCAGCTGCTCTTTGCCTAATGGTGTGGAGGTGTGCCTTTGCCTGCATTTGAACACAACAGTAAAGAACGTGGGTTTTTTTTGTTTTGTTTTGTTTTTTAATAATAGCAATGAAAATAATATTAAGCATAATTGGTAATCTGTTAATGAACAGTGGACCCTTTTTTTTTCTTTTTTTTTTACTGCTGTGTTTGATAGATATCAGATAAAATAATAATCTGCTTATGGTGTTTTTGCCCCCTTTCTATTTTTTTTTTTCCGTTTTGCTCATGATTTTATTTAATGGAAGAGTCACTTCTCACATATTGGCTTGACAATTTACAAGCATTTGTTTGTGCTGAATTAAGCACATTTCTAAACTTTGTATGTTGGTGCTGACAGTTTGGGAATTGATTTTTATCCCTGGAGAGATGCCTTTTTGTCTTTAAGGCAAATAGAAGTTGACTGCTGGACCATTCCCTGTTAAGAGAGAGAATCTACTGTGGGGATATTTTTTCCACTGAGAACTCATTTCTAACTGAGGATCTTCAGCCAAGGTCATGTTTCTTAGGACACCAAAAAAAAAAAAAAAAAAAACCCAACAAAGTTGTTCATGGACAAAGAAATAACATCAGCTTTTATAGTAAATAAGTAGAAGCAAATATGACCATTACATTTCTCATGTAAGGTTTTGTCAGGGAAATGTTTCTAGGTGTGCAGTAGGTAACAATTTTTCAAGCTTTTATTCTGAATGCACATGTTAACTGCTAGTGCGGTCAATGGCTGAAAAAAGATTTTACCCACCTGTGTTTTCTCATGCCTGTTATGAGTTTAAATTAAAAGAGCTCTGTAACATTTTTAGGAGGTTAAGATTCTTTCAAGAAAAGGTTTATGGCTTGTCCTCATCAACATAGAGTGGGGGTTGCAGACATAAATGGATTAATGAGCTGTGTGCAAGTATGCAGGATGCAATCTGTTCACATCAAGTAGTGCTAGATATTCTCTTCTTATTCTGTGTTCTAGCCCTGCATATCAAATCACAGAGACTATTTTTCTAATCTATGCTATAAATATACCCACCTTGTTCCAGCATCCATAGGGATGCTGGGATTCATTCACGTATCTGACCATCCAGGTTTTTTTGGCACTAAATTTTATGTTTATAAAAACAGACTCCTATTAAGCAATTCTGCTGCAATAAAGTATTGCAGATGTATGTACCTGGTCTCTTTCATATAATAAAAATGAAAACTACCTCAAACCTGAATGACAGTGATGAATATACCTCTCCTGGTCAGTAGTATTTTTTTTTTGTGGTGGAGCCTGGCTGAATACTGGTGAGTTGGTGCATGGACCTCATATTAAACTCATATACCACTTCTCTCTCCGATGATTGCATCTACTTTTATTTTTGGTAATTTCCTTTTATCTCAGTTTTTTATAAACTCCTATATTTTATATAAACTCATGTTTCTAAGACCCAAGTATCACAAATAAGCAAGAAGACAAACTTTTTCAGCCCTTGAATAAGATAACAGAGGCAAAGTCAGATCCACTTGTTTTCATTTCTTGGATGAAAGTCATGCCAGCTTAAGGCAGTTTTTTCATCACAAGCACCTAAGTAAGTTCTAAGTACAATTTTCTTGAGGAAAGTCATCCTGGTGGTTATAAAATCTAGGAAGTAGTTTGATCTCTCTGCAGTCTTCTTTTAAGCCTTCTTAGGGATCTTCTCATTGAGTTTTTCATACATCTGAGTTCTGAAAATTTGATTTCTCTCAGTGGGTTTTTTGTGTATTTCATTATCAATTGTCAGAATTTTGATTTACCTCTCTAATCTTTATTTTTCTCTTCTCAAATTCCTTTTGTAATGTATGTGACAGTTCTCTCTTAGTAGTTACCAAACAAGGACATCTGCAAAATCAGAGAAAGGAAATTTTCAATATTCATCTTACTAAGAAAAAAAAAGAAAAAGAGCAGAAAGCATCCTAAAACATGTTTGAATAGTTCTTTTAATATAAAAGAAAACACAAGTCTGGTGTTTAAGATGGGCTAGGTGAGAAATGACAGGAAGCAGAGACTGATGATGTTCTGTTGCAACTGGTGAGCAATATCCCAGAGCTACTGTGCCACCAGATCCAGGAGGCAGCCTAGACAGCAAACAGTTCAACTTTTCTGCTCCGCTTTCAATTCCATAGTTTTGTTAATTAATTTTTAAGCTTTTACTCAACTTCACCTTGGAATGTTGATCTTTCCCTGAAACTGTCTTTAAATTAGATCATAACATCTATGCGTATTATGAAGTCTGATTAATTGTACTGTAACACTTTATACTCCTACTTTTTGTTTTGACTAGGCTAGATGATGTTGATTGTTATGAGCTCTTCCTTTAACACCTTAATCAAACTTCTGTTCTGTTCTTTGCCTGAAGACTTCTGATGTTTAGAATTAACTTTCTTTTCTATTCTGAATTGAGCTTTAAACCTAATTAGAGGTAATTGTTTCCTTGTTCCTACAACATCAGTCAAGCACATAGATCTTGGTTGCATGAGGGTCTTGGTCTCAGGAAAAATGTAGCAAAAACTTTAATAATTTAGTTTTTATCTCTATCTCTTTCTTTGTTCTACAGCTGTAATAAATGTGCCTTAGATATGACTTTGCTGAATTGTTATAATCATGGAAGTCTATGTGTTGGATTGGTAACCTGAATGTTTTAGTGCTACCATGAAGATTTTCACTAAGGATTATTTTTAACACCTATAACATTTTTTAAGGTTTGTACGGACTCTATGATTTCGTAGTTTTTCTGTCACGTTTTCAAATTTCAGAGTTCTGAGAATAAACTCTTATCTGGGACACAGAAAAGGTATCTGGACGGGGTCCAGTTTGTGTCTAAAGATAGAATGCAAAATGGCATTAATTAAGTTAGTAATCGTGCAACAGGAGGGAGAACAGTTTATAAAGGCAGAGGTAGGAGTAGATCTGTAAGTAGCAGTGCATGGCAAATGAGATGCACAGCCTGCATTATCAATAGGAGCTGCTTGTCGAATGCACCAGACTCTGAACTCGAGAAAATGTACCCTGGGATGTCAGGTGTTAAGGGGAAGAATGGGCCTCTCACGTTCTTTGCACTTACAAGCCAGCTTGTAACCTTTTGACTCTCTCTCTCTTTCTCTTCTTGAGTTTTGTTTCCTGAAAGGAAAAGGGGGTGGGGGGACGTAGGGGAAGGAGATTTTATTAAAGAGTGGAAGATCTGTTTCAAAGTACTGAGTACTGTAGAGTATTTTCAGGCTTCCCACCCCCACCCCCCCAAGAATTATTTTTGTTTTGTTTCCTTAAATAAGTAGTTGCTTTTCAGGTAAAGTATTTAGACTTAACATATAAATATCTTACTGAGTGCCACTATCAACATTGTAATCTGCTGTGATTGCATGTAGCCTTTTTATCTTTCTAACTAAAATGAATATAGTTTCACTTAAAAACACAGTAAAGGAGTAGAGCTTGTTCTGGGAATTAATGTTACGCAGTATTGCCTTTTATATTCCTTAGGTATTATGCAGAAAAACAACCCCCCAAATAACGTGAAATTCCTTTTGTCCTCAAAGGATCCCCTAATGTGCCATGGTCTTACATTCTATGGATTGCACAAGAATGTTCATGTTGAACTTGGATGTACTCCAGGGCTGATGATCTGCGTATGCAAAGGGAAAGTTTAAATAATACTCTCACGTTTCACCTCCTTGCTCTTTTTGGGTTAATAAGTGTAGAAAATATCCAGGTGCGAGGAGGAAGGTGCATGCACCTGATGTGGGTGTTTACAGGATAGAGTAAAAGAAACTGTGACAGATACAGGAAAAAGTTAATGGTGTCTAATTAAGGTAGTCTCCAAACTTCACGACTTTTGAGGAGAAAGGACAGAAAGTGGAAGAATATGCCAAGAGACACACTGTCTCTCCTTGAAATAATCTCTTCTGCACTGATTCCTTACTAGACTGTAGAAATGGAAACACTATAGTGGTGTTTGTTTTCATTATTTAATGAGAGTGTTGCTCATAGAAGAGTGTCCTGAAAATCCTAAAGGAATTTAATATGTTTCTGGATAGCATGATGGATTTGAGAACTGTCCTCCTTCTAACTTTGAGTTGTTACTCGTTCATGAATATTTTGAAATGGCTCATGTTGCCTTTGCTTGGCTGTAATGTGGTAGCAATGGAGTGGAGCCAATAGAGGGGTAATTTTACAGCCAGCAATCAGGAAAAGGAAGAGCCCTTAGCCAGGGACTCAGCTGTGCCAGGAGGAGCCATTATTCTATTATTATTTCCAGTGTGGAGGCATTGTTTTAAGTTACATTAAAAACATCCTTTAAATGTCTTTATTTGTGTTGTAAGTTTTCCATATAAACTTTTCCCAAAGAAAGGTGTGTGAATCTGTGGCATATAAGCAAACAGAGCGCTTGAGGTCTGTCTTGCTTTACAAGTTGTACCTGAAAGGGAAACCTCAAATTAAAGGTAACTCCTAAACTTACAGAGCATGGTGGATCACCAGGTTTGGGTAAACATGGCAAGACTTATCAATTTCTTCAGACTTGCTGGGAGCAATGCTCTGGACAGTCTTCCTTATCATCTTTTTAAAGTGTTAAGGACTCTAACCTCTTATGATCTAAGGGCTCAACCTAAAGTTTTTCAGGAACCTAACATATAGATGGCCAAAGGAGAGAGAATCAAGTCTATGCTATTATTTGTGTGCACGGATTTGCATTATCTCCTGAAGACTGCAGTTGAAACCGTTAATGGATTTGAATGGTAGAGGATGATGTAGATAACTTTCTTGTTTTCAGTTACTCTGTCATGGACGGTGAATATTTTATATCCAGTACTGCTTTAATTTCACTGTGTAGAGGATGTGTAACGAACTAGTATTTTAAAAATCTCTATTTTGAAAATTATCATCACTTTTTAATAAATAATGTTTGAGGAGGCAAAAACCTTCCATCTGTAAAGCAAATGGCATTTGGCTTAAATGCAAAATAGTGAAATAATGTGTCCCAAGTCATTAGAACAGTTTGAGACACGAAAGGGAGCAGAACCCAAATGTCATAAATCCCTGTCCAGTGTCTTAATCCTGAGCCTATTTTTCCGTTCAAAATATAAGTTTCCATGATTATTATTTCTACTGCCAGAGCTTTCCAGGGATTTAAACGTGACCTAATTTATTAAATGCTGTCTTATGTGCAAGACAGAAGCAAAATCCTTACCCCAGGGCACTTACTCAGTGGCCCTGATCCTGCAATCTGATCTCTGGAATGAATATCTGAACTAACACAAGCCATACTGCCTGTTCAGAGAGCTTGACTGGAGTTTTAATGGAGAGGAGGCACGTAGAGTGCAGGTTGTCTGCAACATCCTCAGCAAATTTCAGTATATTCCCAATACTTTCCTCTTTTATTATGTGTTTCCCTGTGTCCTCTCCAAGCTTTTGAGCAGCTGCTGTTGTTACCTTAAGCACAGAGAGAAGTTTGGTGTGAATTGTTTTTTTCCAGCTCTGTGTGAGCCTTGATCTGTGGCACTACTTAAAGATGCTTTGCGATGCACCTTGAGATTAAAGTGCATCGCCCCTGCAGTGCATTGATCTTGTCTGGCCCAGAAAGGGGTTGTCATAGATCTGCTTTTGAAATCAGGACTCCCTCATGGGTTTTTCCAAGGCATCATCTCCATGTCATTGGGTTGGCAGGATATGAAGCTGAGGGTCTTTTTGAAGTTTTCCTCTGCACCAAGGGGTGTATGCTGGTCATGTGGAAGTCGTGCTAAGTTACACCCTCTTCTCCCTGTGTTCAATGCAGGATAACTTAGCGCAGTATTTAAATACGCCAGGTCTGGTTTTTTGTTGTTGTTGTTTGCTTGTTTTTAAAATCTGTTGTTTGATTTGCTATGTTGGAGTACTAAAGCAAAGAATGGAATCTGATGCTCGCAACTCATTTCTGGGAGAGAACTAAAATGCACAGGCTGAACTTCATGGATTAATTAAACAATCCTACAAACTTAGATTCCCTTGTAGCCACAGACAATAGTCTTATTTTAGGAAACACAATCATGTACTTCATCAAATATCACTCTCACCAATGTGATGTAATTTTTTTTTGGTTTTTTTTTTTCATAACTGTAAGGCAAACAGTGCTTTAAAGGTTGTTTCTGTTTCTCACGTTTCAGTCTCTTCTTTAAGAAAGTACAAAAAAAGTTAGTTTCCTCCATCAAATGATTCGTTATTGGAAAAGCAAAGTAACTTTTCATTGTCAAAGCTCTTATTCCCGCAAAACCATGGTACGTGGGAAATATTTTACAACTTTGAAAGTTTATTTGATTTTGAACGCTTTTGGTTATGTAAGTTTTAATAAGAAGCTTTGGTGTACCCCTAAAGGCACACCCCACACACTTATGTTGTGTGACCTAGGGTCACAAGTAATGGCTGCAAGCTAATTGATTGAGAAAGGCTTGTCTGACTGGGCCCCTCTGAGTCCTCCCTTTACATTCCTAAATTTCTGTAAAGAAGGCACTGGCAGTTTCGCCTGTCGAGAGGAGGGGTTGGGGGAAAGGGAGGAAGTTTCTCCGTTTCTGATTATGCGCAGAGTTTCCTTGTACCGAGCTTATGTTCTCCACCCACTACTTAGTAAGAACTCCTTAACAACTTAAAGCTTTATCCCTCTGAGTACCAGAAAAGTGATTTGAGTAGTTATTGAGCAGGGAGAATAAACTGCTTGCTCCGAGCAGGGAGAAAGCTTATGGAAATGATATTAGACCTTCAGCAAAGTGCACAGCTGCATCATACAGAAGCCGAGACTCAAACTGACAGATGACGGAAGGGGCCTCTGTGTGGTAGCTTCTGATTTGCAAAGAAAATGTTTTGCATCCAGCCTTTGGTGTGCAGCTGCACATCGGTGAATAAGTGTCCGGAATTTCTGCGCACAGTTTTCTGCAGTTTGAGCTTTGCAGCACCTCTGCATCACTCTGTATTTCGCTGCCTTATCTTGAGAAGGTATGGCACGGTCACTATGAAAAGAGCTTTGTGTTGAATTNTTCTTAAAATAACATTCAGTGATTCTGATTTCTGCTAAGAAGAGACAAAGGATTTATACTTGCATACTTATCTCCAGAAATACCAGGGAGCTATCTAAATTTTAGGTAAGTTGCGAAACTACACAGAAGATAAGGCTTTCATAACTTTTTTCTCTCTTAAGGAGGGAAACAGAATACTTCTGGATAAGTTCTAGTGTAGTGGTAACAAAACAAATCTGAGTTATAATATTATTCCGGTCACTGAGTTCGTTTGAAAAGGCTGCTTTATTAGCACAGCAACAGTATTAAACACTAACACATTGACAGTAACATTAGCAATAAGTTTGCAAAAACTGTTGAGTGGGTGAAATTTAGAGGCATAAATCTTCAAAGCATGTCAAAGTCGCTCTATATGTGATGTTTAAGATGTGTGTGATTTAGAGGAGAAATTAGTGCGTGTTTTTTTTCATTCAAGAGAAGTGTAATTCTGTACAAAGTGATCTTTGTTATATCTTTACTCAAGTAGTCTTCTTTTCAGAAAGTAAATAATCTCAGTCATTAGTTGCAGGAAAAGTCTCAGAGAATTATGTTACTTGGAGCTAAAGGAAAGGTGCTCATTTTGATATGGTAATTCTACAAATCAGTGTTAGAAGTTGATCAGATGAAGCGTTCACACATGGTATGTTCCTTCTTGCTTCTCGACCTGTCTTTCTAAGTTTGTTAGCTCCTCTGAAGATAAGAATTAGCAAAATACCTCTTTTTAAAAAACAATAAATGCATAAGGAGCTTTAGATCTGGACTGACCTACTGCTGTATTCCCTTTCAAGTCCAGAAGTTCATATAGTTCATCTGTTGTGTACCTTTCCCAGTCGGAGATCTTGAGTTTGCATGTAATTTTTGAATTACAAAAAAAACAAAAATAAAAAAGAGAAAGCTGTTTCAAAGATATGCTAAGCAATATAGGGTAGAAGGTGATGCTGCAAGCTGATCTAAATAGACTTCATGCTTTTTGTTTTGTTTGTTTTCTTTAATCGGACTCCTATGTATTTTGACTGGGATAAACTGTAGACTTTCTACAAGAAAGCCTTGGCCATGTTCTTAGTGCAGCTAAGGATATGCTTTTCTTTTAAGAGTTCCAGGGTCCACCTAGCAGGAAAGAAGCGCATCCTCTTCTGTAACATAAATAAATATGTGCTACCTGCTGCATTGCTCTTTACACCCTGAAAGTCTGACTGTAAATGAAACTGTGAGGAGCCGGTCTCCTTTGTGCTGTGGTGGCCTAGAGTGCAGGGGGATCAGGGATGTGGGGACTCAGGGCAGCCCCCTCCCCGTGGGCACGCAGGCAGGGGACCTGCCCTCCCTGTGCTGCAGGGTTTCCAATGGCGAAGAAAGGCACTGGTGGTGTTGTGAAACATGATGAGAGGATTATGAAACATTTCTTTGTGCTCTGATGACCAGCCTGATGAAGGGGAAAGGGTTTAATGATGAGGAGAAGAATTTACTGATGATTTTCTGCTTATGTTTATCACTGCAAGAAGAAGATCAGCTCCCAATAGCTGTGTTTTATGATTCATGGAAATCCCTGCAGTAAT
>VXAB01011486.1:278021-329839 GCA_013399175.1 Odontophorus gujanensis | reverse complement strand
TCTTTGCAATACTTCCAAGCTGACATTTTGTTCAGTTTTACTGTCCCTCAACAAATGTAAAGTATCAGCACAAGGCTGACCCAAAAGATGATGGTGAAAGTGAAAGAAAAACATATAATGGGAGAGGCATTTGACTCTTGAAGTTACTTAACTAATTATTGTATGTAGACAAATGGACAAAGAGAACAAATACAACTGGAATTTGAGGACAGAGCAACAGTAAGGGAGGTGGGACATTAAGGAGAGAAAAGTGTAGGAGAAACATGGCATGAGAGAAAAACCCACTCTTATCTAAAATATCAGTCATTGGTAGGATCATGTGCCTTGGGAACCGTGGACAGGTCTTTAATACAACTCTTTAAATTGTGCAAGCTCTTTGGTCCTGTTCTGAACAGCACACTTTCAGTGATGTTAAATGAAGATAAAGAGATGGCCCTACCTTGGAGCACTTGTGCCTTTGCTGTCAGTAGTTTTCATTCTTTTCCTGAAAGCAGCATCAGTCAATGACATCCTGCCAAGAATATTGTCCTTCATGGCAGAGCTGGATGAAGAAACTGCTGTGCTATTTCACTGCCACTTTTCCCACCTCTCTCCCTTTAACGTTACACATCCACTCAGATTCCTCTGAAGCTATTTACTCTGGTTCTGGTGCGTAAAGCAAAAACCGAACAATTTGATAGGTAATGCTAAATAAAAGTAGGACTTCTATTTTAGCAGCAGAAGTGGGAATAAATTATACTTTTCCTTTGAAATGTGATGCAAACAAAACAAACTCAATGAAAGGCTTTCAGTAACAATTTTTGAAATAACTGATTGAAGAGGTATTTTGTGGACCTCTTTTTCAGAAGGCTTGATTATTAAAAGGAGAGGTAAATTGAAATTTTATATTCTATAATTTTATATTGGTGATGTCAAATTATAGCTATTTATAGTGTGCCTTTTGGCAGTAAGTGTTAGGCAATACACTGACATGTTTTGCTCCCTCTGAGCATCATGCGACAAACTGAGCTTTGCATATGTGTAGCACAAATTGTCCTGTCCTTAGAGAGCCTAAAAGAGTTTGGCCTGTGCACATCTCCATGTTTAACGCAGCTGAGTGCTGAGTAAGCACTGGAAATAAGGTTGCCATCGTGGAGCAGCTCATGTGGAGGAGTCAACCTCCCCTTCATCTTCTAAATTCTTCAAGTGTTATTAATACCCATAATTGATGTTGATTAGTCATTTTAATGCTGCTGTTGGCTCAATTTCCTGAAATTATTTTGATTTCACTGCTGAACCAGAAGTTGACTATCATAGTCAATTTTTTACTGGAGTATTTTTTTTTTTTCCCCAACAGGAAGGAATGCCACTTTTTAGTGTTTGTAGTGAGTAGAGCTTGATATGGGCACCTCTACAAATATGTATCTGATTCACAATACAAGAAGATGCTTGTTTTCAAGAAGCTTTTCTAGACCTGAACAGGAGTGTGCTGTACTAACTCATAATTTACAGATGTACTTTCCTTTGCTTTCTTTTTTTCTCCTCCTAATCTTTTGCCCCCTGTGCATCGTTGCAGTAATTCAGCATCTCTCCCAGCATTATCAGCATTGAATGGCTGGTAGGTACAGCTCAGCTACCTGATGGGCTGGTTGCTCTCAGGCAAGACAGGCAGCAGTGACCTCCTCCCTGCTTGCCTTCTACTCACTCCATTGTATTCAACAACCTTTTCTTATAGCATTCTGTTAAATACTGCTCCGTTACATAGAATATCAACATTGTTTGATTTTTGTCATATTTGATAGGTCATGGGGTATAAGACTTCAGTCATATTAAAAATTTCTTTTTAATATCATGCTTAACTTTATGTATTGAATCTACTACACTTTTGCATAAATTTTATCTGAAACTGTCCCCTCAAAAGCACTTCTTTCTGGAGAAAAAGAAAAAAACAGACAACTATGACTATTAACCTAAAAAACAAAATACATGATTGTCTTTAGTGAAATACATACTTTTTGGACAAAATATTTGATTAAACTCGCCTGATTATGCTATGTTTAATAATTCTACTTTATATCAGATGTTATTTTTACTAGAAACAGAATTTCTTTGTTCCTCAGTCTTTTCAACTATAAATTGCAGTAAGTTGAGTGTTTAATGCATAATGTATAGTCTCCCAAAGGGGAAATGTGACAAGTTTTCTTCAGTTAGCCAAAATTGAAATGTCAGAAACTTTAGATGGAAATTTGTCTCTTTTCAACATGTGATATGTATGTGTAGTTGCACATAAACTTTTTTTCTTTTCTTTTACAGATCTTTTTTTCCCAGATAGGGGAATTTGTTTTCAAGAAAGTCCACTTTCAACTTCAGACACAAGTTTGGTTCAATGCTTTGGTTTCAGTTTAAGACTTTGAAAATGTAGCCCTTGTACAGATTAGAAATAGGAATGCAGTGAACGGTGTCATTGACATTGTGCCCATCTCTGTCATTCTGAGTTTAAGTATAGTGCCACATTATGAAATTATAAAAAAATTAATCTACCTTTGCATTTAGAAATCTCAAGGTGTCTTCTAATTTCTTTGTAGCCTTGGGCAAGTCTCTTTAAACTTGTGATGTCTTACTGCTTAAATATTTGTTTCAACTTTTTAAGATAATCTGTTCTTTCATAGCTCCAAGTACGTGAATTTGATAGTAGGTACATGGGGTGTTTTGTTTTTTAAATCTCCAGATTAAATTTTCTGTTTTGCATGTGTAATTATTTGCATCTGGTTGGAGGTGTTTTAGGTGTTCATCAGTATGTCTAAAATGAAGGAAATGAGAGTCCTGTATTCTGGAATGCCAAGTACAGCGCAGGTCACACTTAGTGAGATGCTAGAGTCCTGCCATATTGGAAATGAGATCACTCGTTGCAGTTTCTAAGAATGGATTTAAGTGCCTAATCTTTGAATCTATATAAACAAGCAAAACAAAACAACACAAAAACCCTTGGCCATTTCATAGAACTCATGAACTTTCACATTTTCAATAGTACTGTTCTTGAATGTTTTTTATTATTTTCTGAGGAAGCGAGACATCTCTGATGGTTTGACAGTTCTCCCTTTCCATCTTCTGTGGACTTTAAACACTTTTGTCTCTCTCAGTCAAGTTAGAAATATAGCATTTTTAGTGACTATGTTTTATGAACATATGTGGCTCTGTGGAGGAACGAAACCTAAGTCAATGCCAATTTTGAGGAAAAGGCAGGCAGAACATAGCTGTTATATATTCTGTTTGGCAGTAGCTCAGTGGCCAAACAAGATGTGCATAGTCCCATACTAGTCACAGCACAGTTTTCTCCTGCCTGGTGATAGTGTAATAGACAAAGTGGAGAGATCTGGACATTTGCAGTGAGAAGAAAGAAGTTACAGAGGAGTTGCAGAGCTAATAGGTTAAAACCGTAAGAAAGCAGGTTTTGTTCAGTCTGCTGCTTACAGGGCAACTTAACTTTGCTGCTGTAAAGAATAAAGGACTGAGTGCTGGATTTTAAAAAGATGTAACTTGTTTGCTATAAGCAAGAACATCTTGTTTGTCTTTTTTTCCTGCTTGCTGAGTGTTTTATCCTGTATGTAAAAGTTTATATACTATTACATTGATCACATGGTATACTGAAGTGATCAGATGGGGTTCTTACTAATCTGTATGGGATACACAGCTGCAATTTAAGCAGTAAGATGGGGATGATGTAATACTAAGTAATAAAAATTACGTTGGAGGAAATGTACTGTGTCAAACAGATTTTATTCAGAATTTGGTTATTTTCCTAGTTCTGTTGAAGTCTGCATAAACAAGCTTAGGCGGAGACAAAGGCCTGACTTTAAATTAGCTCAGTTTTTTTTGTTTCCATTTATAATTCTTGTGTGTCCTATTTGCTTCTTTCTGTCAACTTTTCTGAAGATGAGAATGATACTGTTAAAAATACTAATGCTTGCCTATTTTTTAAGTCATATTTGTAATACTCAGTGCAAATGAATTCCCTTAACCTTTTATGAGTTAACTGCTTACAAGGATAGTTTCCTAAAATGTTGGATCTAATGTCTAAGATCATTGTCCTTTTCCTAATATCATTGTAGATAAGGGAAAACACCAATTAATGTTTATTAGTATGCTTTTGCTTTATAAAAATGAATGAAATGCCAGCAGATGATGATCATCAGCAATCATTAGTTTACTTACTAGCAGAAAATACTAACTTGAGATATGTATCGGTTGTCTTTTATGGACTGTTTCAGAAAGCTGCTGGATCTAAATATCCTCCTGGATATTTTTCAAGATAAGAATGGCACCACTAACAACAGGAAATGTTAACGATTCAGGTCACTCTGCAGGCCGAAGTCCATTCAACAATAAATTTCTGGGTGAAATTTTTAACTGTAAGTTCTCAGAGATAAAGATAAGCCGTCTACTTTGGAATGCTAATTAACACAGGGAAACATTATATATCTTTTTTTTTTTTTTAAGCAAATAGAAGTGAAATGTTAAAATCCTATGATTCAGTAATCCTGCAGGTTCATGTGTATTCAGTATAGTTAGAAGCTTACTTTTTTTTTCTCTTCCCCTTTTTTCCTTCTAGGCCCTCTGCTTTTTATTCATTTCAAGTGATCTTCATTGCAGATGTGATCCTGAAGGCTGAATAAGGACCTAATTTTTAAGGAATTGTTCTTCCGGTGTGATGTGAATTCTTTGAGGAAGGAGTTAATACACCTCATAGTTCTGTGTGAGAGTTTTGTTTTTGGGTAGGAACCAGTTTTACAGAAGCATCATTGCCCAACATTGACTCTGCTATGGACACCAGCACGAAGGGAAAAAAAAAACAACACAGAAATTAAAACAAAATAACCACTTCAGCTGATCATACAGAAGATACTTTAAAGTAATGATAATCTAAAAGAAAAATACTGTAAGAGCTAAAATTCAGAATTCTATTTAGAAGATGGAAAATGGGACTTAGATGTTTTGAAGTGAGATTTAGCTACGTGCTCAGTTATATTTCGCTAGAGATAAGCGCTTCAAAATGAGGATGCATTTTCATAATGTGACATGATGGTAGGGACTAAGACAAGCAGTCAGACTTTGAAAATCGCTTGGTCCACTCTTAAATATACAAATAGATGACATATGAAACATGTTTTTAAATTGCTCTTCATGGGAGGAATGTGTTTTGCGCGCAGTGTGTGCAAAAATGATTGCTGCAGCTGCATGAGACTGCTGTTCAGCAATACATCTCAAACCCTCCTGTGCTCCTGAACCATAGTGCCAGGTAGCACTAAGCACCTTAGCAACTGTTCTGTAATACCTGCCTGTCATACAAGGTCAGTGTTTAGGATGCCAAGCTTTTCCCCTCTTTAGGGCAGTTTGAGGGAATTTCTCAGAGTACTCTACCATTCTTTTAGGAGGAACTCAGTAAAGAAGGCTACTGCTAAAGTGGTATCAGGAAGATTTTCTGTTTCTTCTTTCTTTGAATTTCTGAACACCCTTTTTGGTGAATATACCACAGGGCTTCTCTGAAGGAACAGATTTTTCAGCATATGCAATAACAAATGATTGCTTCCAGACAAGAATTTTTGTCCTTTCAGGGCTCTCCCATTTCATATCTGTTCAGAAATCAGGGACCAAGCCAGTTGAGTGCTTCTCCTTTTAGCAGCATGTTGTGATGTTAGAACTTCCTGCAAAATTATGTTTCATATGGTTCTTATACTTTAATCACATTTTTAAAAAGTGCTTCCAGATGCAAACATATATTTGGTTACAGTTTACTGCACACTCTTGTGCCCTGATAAGCTGGCAAGGCTGTCGTCCAACACCCTTTAAATCAGTATGTGATTTTCTGTTGACTTCCAAGTGATCTGGTTTGTGCTGTGGAATCTTGCTGTTGGTATGGCTGGGGGATCCAAGTTGTATTCCTTTTCAGTGATGTTCAGGAACAGTGCAATAGTTTCAAGAGTTAATGGTAGCTTAGTGATCTGAAGAGTTCTATTGAAAGAGAAAAAAGCTTTTCCTTTTCCACGCTCTTCCATGAGACAGATATCTCTCCTTCTGCTTCAGCAGAAGGCAGATAAAGCAGCATCCAGAGAGGCTAGGCAGCCACATGAGTACATGCTTAGGGCTCTCATATTTCTATTCAGGAAATACTACTGCATGCACAGAAAAACATATTCTGAATTTAATCCTCACACAAATGCGCTGTGGGTGCTAATGCAGGATGTAAAATACTTTTATGTATGTTGCTTTTTTCCCCTCTTCTGCCTGGGAAATTCATGTCTGCTCTTGGCATCCCTTCATTAGAGGCCCTGCTGCTTTCCCACTAGGCAGTCCTGACAGGTAATGCCCCTAAGGGAAGCAGGCTGTAGGAAGGGAATGAGGTGAGCTTTGCACGTACATGCAGTAAATGGCTGGAAGTTCACAGAAGGCAGATGAATCTCATTTTCTCATTTCGGTTTTGTATAAGGCTTGGTCACTGCTATGGTTCACTCATTTTCTCTTCCTGAATAGGAATCATTGATAAAAGCAACGACTAATAGGTCACCTGTTGCTAAATATGCTCCAGTAGGAACTGAAACAGCCAAGTACAGAAAGGTGAAAAAGAAGGCAGGTCATTAAGTCTAGACTGTGGGAGGCAGATGAAGGTGCTTAATTCATTGCACAGGAACCCTCTTGAAAGTCTCCTGGCTTAGGGCTCAGGGGGTTCCACTGAGAATTTGGTGTCCTAAAAGGGGAAAGATGTGGAATAGATATGTGTTACCCATATAATAATTTCCTGGAACAACTGGAGACTTGGATCAGATAGACATTCCCAGCTCATAGGCAGGAAAAGCAAACCCTTGGAAGGTTGTCTCAGAGGTGAAATTGGAGCATGTTAGAAAGGTTTGAGGAGTGGAAGCTAGGAACATGAATTTCATCTGTACACATTCATAATTAATGATAATCTGGGAGAACTGGGAAAAGATTGTTGGTGAAGTCTGTGCTGGTCATGCCATTTGGGAACATTTGCCAGTAACTCAAGGAAAATCTCCAAGGAAAAGACTGTGTGAGAGATGCAGAGAAACATTCATCATTTATCTGAATTGCTTCAAATATGGTTAGGTGAACTCAGTCTTAACTGTAGAGGCCATGTGATTCTGGAGGTTTTTCAAATAGCAAATTTTATTTGATTCACACTGGACATCACAAATATTGATAAACTGGAAAGGATTGTGACAATACTTCTGTCATACCATGACACAGAAAAGCCTGTACAACAGAAATGTACTCTGTAATAAATCAAGTAACACTTTCAATTCAGATCACAGCCCTGTGGGTAGATTCTATATAAAGCAGTTTTATCCCTCTTAGAAGTGAGTTGCTAGAATAAATCTATAAAGAGGAGAAATAACGGAAGCCTGGTAATTAAACACGGTGAATTAAAAAAATTTGGAAGGAAAATATTTGTTGCAATAAGACTGAAGCATTTACAGTCTTTTAAGTTAGTCTCACATTAGCCTTTGTGCACCATTGGAATTTAAATTGAAACCATTATGTTTCCATAAATAGAGAAGTTTTGATGAAGGCAGAATTTTTGATGAATACAGCTTCTATTTGAAATAGCTGAGTGCATCTATAAAGCAACTCCTTTGAACAGTATCCTGCTGGCATACTGTTGGTGACAATAAAGCTAAATAAAAGTATGGAGAAATAACTGAAAATGTGTGCATGCATGTATATGTGTGTATATATATATATATATATATAGCAGGATTGGAATTAATTGGGAAACTCAGTTTATCTAATTCAAATTCAAACACAGTTCTATGATCCCTTTCCCATAAGTCTGGTCAAACAGATATATTTACAGTCCTTTGACAGTGTAGATGATAAATGCAGCCCACTGTGCCATGTATGTACAAGGCCCGATATGATCAGAATACAAATGCAAGACTGCTGCAGTACACATGCTTGAAGACCTACACACAACTGCTGAGAATAGACATCTGGGACAATGCGTAGTGCTAGCAGTACACTGCACAACTGTGGGACATAAATCTAAAATTTTCAAGAGTTTATGTTTTTGAATATTGCTATTTCTTGCAAGTATGTCTTCATTTCACAGTCCCTTTCTTTAAAAACAAACAGTTTCTACTACATTTTATTAGACGATTACTTATGTGACTAAGATTAAAATGACTTAGATCTATTAAATTAGATCTTAGACCCTGAGTACCTGTTTTTAAAATTCTACAGTGAGCAAGTAAAGCTGGTTTGCATATATATATGTTAAAATTGAATGCTCCATCAAAGTACTTCCACAAAAGAATGAGCCACTGATATGTGAAATGTCAGTGATAAAATTTTGTGATAAAATAACAAAGACAGAATCTACAAGTCTGAATCTATTACAGATGATACTTTTTTAGTATGTGTTCAGAGAAAATTATGCAGTCTCTCTGTTACTGCTTTCCAGCCTGTTGTAGTTGCTGGCAAAATACATTAAAGGATCTATTGTCAATAATTTTTTTCATTATTCTCCATTCACTCCTGTACTTACAAATGTATCTTACTGTATATTCATAAGAAACATGAGTTTAATTCTGAAGTATGATGTCTTTGGTAGAATCTGTACAGTAACTACTATTTTATACTGAGAAAGCGAGTACTTACAGTTTCTAATCTTATGTATTGTTAAGCGTGTTAATATTTTCTATGTTTCTAAAGTTGGGAAAAAAGACGTAACTGTAGAAAAGTTTTGCTTACATTTTATTTTCTTTATCTTTTAATCCCAGTAGTAATCAATTTCTAAATCTGAAATACTTAAGCTAATAAGCAATGCAGTTTTTTTGCAAACCATTTATTTATTGTAGCACATGGCTAAATGTCCTCTGAATTAACACTACCTCAGGTGGAGAACATGTGGTGTACGTGTTTATATGCATGTATATGGAAAAGAAAAATCTCCTCAAAAAATAATCTGATTTCTCTGACACTTTCTAGGTGAAGGTAGCTGAAAACTTGACAAACAGAACAGAAAATATTAATTGGCAATTTCATCACTAAATAGACCACAGTGTAAATATCTGTTGATGTTTGTACTGTTTGCAAAGAAGTAGTAGTTCTGCAGCTTTGTTACTTTCAGTTACTAAAATGAACCAGTTAGTTATGGACTGTTTTACACTTAAGGTCCATTTGCATCTTCAGGAAGGTGTAGGTGCTGGAGAGTCAGGCACTGTCTTAGCCAGGCAAAGAAGTAGAACACAGCTGGGGAGCGTCCTAGGCTTGGATCTGGCACGGAAAGTAAGCAGCAGCTGTAAATTTGAAGTGTCCAGGACCTGACAGTGAAGATTTAGTGGTGGAGAAAACCTGAAGCTGGGAACAAGGTTATGAAGATTTAACTTTGTGGTAGGTGATAGTCTTGTTTTAAAAGGGTCAAGGACAGAGAACCTGTCACAAAGTACTGGTCCCTGGATAACTGCATCATATATCTAGTGTGAACTTGTCTTCTGGAGCTTGTGTGTAATGTTGCCTGTTATTCATAAGAGCCTCCCATCAAAACACTTTAAGCTTGAAGCCATTTCCCCTTGTTCTACCACCACAGGCCCTGCTAAAGAATCTGTCCCCTTCTTTCCTGTAGCTCCACTTTAGATACTGAAAGGCCACTGTTGGGTCATCTCGGAGCCTTCTCTTCTCCAGGTTGAAGAGCCCCAGCTCTTTAAGCCTGTCCTCATAGGAGACGTGTTCCATCCCTTGGATCGTTTTTGTGGCCCTCCTCTGGACGTGCTCCAAGACACTCCTGTTCTGAGGACTTCATATCTGAACACAGTACTCCAGGTGAGGCCTCACCAGCGCAGAGTAAAGGTGCTGGATCACCTCACTTAACCTTCTGGCCACTTCTTTTGATGCAGCCCAGGATGCGGTTGGCTTTCTGGGCTATGAGGGCACATTGCTGGCTCATGTCCAGCTGCCGTCCACCAGTATCCCCAGGTCTTTTTCAGCAGAGTGTTTCATCTGATTCTTCTAATGAACAGATTTTACTTGGGAGATTACAAAGTGATAATGCTATTTTTAATCATGTTTATTCTTATTATTAACCTCAAAACCTTATCTATAGGATTAATTATTTCCTGTAATTGTGTGAGGGATAAAATGTTGCAAAATGACTTGAGTGTTCTGGTGGACAAAAAGCTGGATATGAGCCAGTAGTGTGCACTTGCAGCCCAGAAAGCCAAAAGTATCTTGGGCTGCATCAGAAGAATGGTAGCCAGCAGGGGGAGGGAGGTGATTGCTCCCCTCCCTCTGTACTTACAAGGTCCCACCTGGAGGCCCTCAGTACAAGGATGTGGATCTGTTGGAGCAGGTCCAGAGGAGGGCCACAAAGGTGATCACAGGGCTGGAGCACCTCTCCTGTGAAATACGAAGTTTGAAGGATCTGCGCTTGTTCAGCCTGGAGAAGAGAAAGCTCTTGGGAGACCTCTTTGCAACCTTTCAGTACTTAATAGAAGCTTATAAACAAGAGGGAGACCAACTTATTACATTATCTGATATCGACAGAGTAAGGAGGATTGGTTCTCAAATAAAGAGGGAAGATTTAGGTTAAGTGTTAAGAATAAATTCGTTACTCAGAGGGCAGTGAGGCATTAAAACAGATTGCCCAGAGAGGTTATGGATGCCTTATCCCTGGAAGTATTCAAGGTCACATTGGATGGGGCCCTGAGCAGCCTGATCTGGTGGGTGGCAACCCTGCCCACAAAAGGAGGATTGGAATAGGTGATCTTTGAAGTCTCTTCCAACCCAAGCCATTCTACAGTTCTGTCAGTGAAGCAATAAATTATTTCAACAAAAAGAAGCTTGAACCTGAAACTTGCTTCATGGGCTGAATGCAGAGAAGAGGGAGCCTTGTTCTTCCCACTGAATAATAATTTTGCCAGTATGACAGCCTTGAACCAAGGGCAGAAACTATCATTTCCTTTCTGGTAGAAAACCATTCCCTGCTGCTGAGTAGAAAAGAAAGACTAATTTTTAGGAATACTCTGCTTTTAAAGGCTTCTACTCGAGGGGAGCAAACACTTGATTGATTAAAAGAAAAGAAACAAACAAACAAAAAAAAACAAAAAACAAAAAACAAGAAACAAAGCCTTAATTACATAGGTTATCAAACCATATATAAAAATAAAAGTGAATTCCACAGAAAGCTGAAAAAACAAGTTAGCAGGTATTCTTATCAGGTATTCTACTGTTCTTTCTTAAAAAGAAGGAGGACTGATCTTCTGTTCTTCATTGTCATTTTCTCTGGAAATCCTTTGCTAAAGCAGTTATGTAGAAGTTACACAGATTGTAGGCCTGTGGTGAAATATGTGCTCAGCCTTGCTTAATCAGCCACAGGCCCAGGTGGTGCAGCATGGTGCTGTCAGCCAGGGCTGCCTTCTTCATGGCAGGGAGCAGTGTGGGTAACATGACCTGGGTGGAAGTAGCAATGGCTCCCTGGTTTTAGTAACCCACCAGCCTTGATGACTTTTAATATATCCTGTCACATCTAAGGGGAAGCAGGCAGCACTAGCAAGTTTTCATGGGAATGAGGGTCCTAGGCCATCCTACAGGGCCCTAGCAGAACATGGCATGGGTATGCATTGTGAGGAGCCCAGGCCATTTACTCTGTGTTCTTCAAGAGATGACTTATAGGACTAGTGGAGAGGTGAGGGTGCCGTGCTGGATACAGAGGGGAAAACCAGGTCCAGTCCCGGCATGAGTTGCTGCAATGCTATACTACATCCCACCTGGCTTGGAGCCTGGTCAGACATGCCTCTGCCTTCTGGTCAGCATCAGGCCTGCAGCACCACTACTTTGGCAGATCTGAAAGTGGACATATGCTAACTGTCCTCAATTGTCATGCATGTACCAGGTACGTGATGGAGACTCCCTCACTCTCCTGTGGTGCCAGGACAGAACCCCCTGCCTGGTTCCTATTGATCTTCTCACTGCTCTTACCTGGGCTCCCATGGCCAAAAGGACACAGTGATCTGCGTAAGTTCTTTATGGAAGAGCAGGGCCAGCAAAGAGGGGATTTTCTTCTTGTGAAACCTCTGAGGCCAGGACAGTATAAAATGCTTTCTTGTGGCTGTTTTTGAGTTATAAAGCAGGTGCTAGCCACCTATGGATGTGTAAGTGCATCAGAAGCACTTGGAGGATTGAAATGACAACTCGCTGGATGAAAGCAGAACAGGGAAGTGAGAGGCTGAAGAGACATTAGTAGTCAGTACAAAGTCATTGACTCTTCTGAGGCATGTAGTAATGTATTTTACACTACTAAAAAGGTAAGTTTTCAAAGCTGTGAATATGTACCCTGGTTTGTGTGTTAAGCTACATAAAAGACAACCTCAGTTATTTTTTATACTACGCATTTTGTTTTGTTTTTTACCTTCTACGTAGTAAGTCCTTATGAAATTAGAAAAGCAATCTTTGGCTTGGGTAAATAAAAAGATTGGTTTGTCTTTAAGCAATTGATTACTTTTAAATTATGTGAAAGCTCCTTTTAAACAGGTTAACGCAACAAAGCAAGCAACAAAGTAAGCAAAGCTACTCCTTTTCCCCCCCATTGTTAGCAATAGCTTCAACATTTTTGCAATACATTTGTCGTGTGGTACTTAACACTTCTAATGCACTCTGGAAGCAGTACACAGTTATTGTGAATGGGGTCAAAGTGGTACACGTAATGAAATTTTGCAGGTTTTCCTTTTAGTTACCTTGATTTCGGTTGTAAACTCCATGGAGCTCCAAACTTCTATATATTATATAATGCTTTCTCCTTTCTTTTCTCCCATCTTTTCTCCTTTTTGGAGGAAAGCACATGAGAATATTAGCATCTCTATCTGTAAAGAGAGAGAAAACTACAATACTTTAAGATATTTTTGTGGTCTACTGTCAGGAATTTCTGCAGCTTTAACAGCTGAGGAGGTCAACCAATTTTAGTAGGGAGTTCTGTAAATGTTCACAGAGAGGCTGGGTTGCTTTTAGTGTATCATGAATTATTAAGCACAGACAGTACAGTTTAATAGTAAGTGTTCAAGATGCTTAGGTAAAGATTCTGCTGAGAATGCTCACACACAAGGTAGGTGCATGCTGGAAAATCTGAATCTCAGATACTGTTAGGAATTAGAAAGATACAAGGAGTTAGTAGCAGAGGAGGCCTCAGGAGATAATACAAAGCATACTGGGTTTCAGGAAAATTTTTTTTTTTTTTCTGTCTCCTTAATAGAATAGTATGTGATCATACTAGAATGCCTATCAAGATGGTCCTAAGTCTGCAGCACAGCCTTTGTAGGGACTCGATTTACATAGCCTGCATTTAATAGAAGTGTCAGACAAATCTATTCATATAACCTCGATGGCATTGTTCATGTTTTGTGACTGAGATTTGCTGCTATGGAATAATGTATGCTGCTGAAAGTAATCTGTTTTGTAATCTATCTTACCTGTAAAGATAGCACTGTTACTATTTTATAGAAATTGCTCTATTTTCTGAGTCCCCGTGTCCTTGACTCCTGCTGTAATGCCAGTGAAGTAGCAGAAGTAAGCCAACCCAGAGACCACCTCATACGAAAGCAAATTTTACATTGCTGGTGCTTGATATCTTTGGGGAAGAACTGTCTGACAAGTCTAACACCATATAAAATATACACGTACTGCCAATCATCAGAAATGAGAGAGGAGGTAAAGCAGCTGAAACTGAGGTGAAAATCAATACAGCAGGTTAACCTCACTGCAGAATAAGAAACCTTCTTTCTATGCTTTGTATTTTCTTCTAAAAAAAATCTCAGCAAAACTTGCCCCCAGTCTACCACCAAGTTTCTCTGTTGTTCCTCTTCCTCTTGTATATTGGACAACACAGGCACCTAGTGATATTTTATCAGAACTGCTTTTTCTCCACTGCTGAGCTGTCAGTTGCTCAATATCTTTCCAGAAGAGACGTACAATGATACAGGAAATTTGTATTGTATCTTTCCTTGATGCTGCAGTGGCAAGCTTAGATGCTTGCTGTGGAAGCACATACGTAGGGCACAGATTGCCAAAACTCAGAAAGGACTTGGTCAAGGCAAAAGAAATCTGACTCTACAGTCTGCAACTCATGCTGGCCTCCCAGAGGCATGTGATATCTTTGGCCCTTCAGCTTGCCAAAGAGCAATTGAACACAGCATGAGGATTTCAAAAAATGAATAAATATTTGGGGAGTGCAGGAGTGGAATGAGTGTTCTCTACTATGTGACTTGTTTAAAAGACATAGTTTGTTGCCAGAACTGTTTTCAGGTCAGTCAGATGCCCAGTGAGGAGTCCAGGGTACCTGCTTATGCGTTTTGTAATTCTGGCTGCAATCCTAGGTCTGTTGCAGATGTTTGGTATACAGATATTTCTAAAAATGACTTGTACAAATTTTGAGCTGTCATGCTGTTTAGCAGAAAAGTAATATGTTTGTAAAAACCTAGTAAACCACTGAAAGTTAGCTTCAAAAAATCTCAAATCTTGATGGTTTGGCTTAGTGTATAGTCCCAGGGTTTTGGTTCATATTCGCAGGGCTCGTGTTGCAGTGGACTGTGCCAGAGATGTGACAGCTGTCAGTACTAAGTACTACCACTGAATCTCACTGGAAATTCAGGTCAGATCACCCTTGAGTATGCTGTATTAAGGTTCAGTTTGTTTGAACCTCTAAGGTTCATGTTTGCTTCATATGTCTGAAATCAAACTAGTGATTTGGCACTACAATTTTATTACATCTTTACGAAAACAGCTGCATTATATGGAAAGCTCATTAAGATCTTAAAACTTTAAACATGGCTCCTTAGTGTTCATCATAATTAGAATTTAGTATCAGTTTGCTTATTTACATTAACAGATATGTAAGTGTATAAGAACCAAATTGGAAAAGTAGAATGTTTGGTTCCAAAGACCTAATGTCCACACTTGTGGAAACTTTCTGGGTTTTGGCTTCAGATTAGGTCCTGTCTGGTTCTGTGGACTAAATGATCTTTTATGATCAGAGAGTGTATTATTTATAAACAAGCAACCTCACTCTTTTTACACTCATATTTTTATTTAATGCATTTTTATCTTTGTTCCAAAATACATATGATGTTTTGATATAGGTTTGGATTATATACCTGACATATAATATGTAGCACAATAAAGTGCAAATTAATCTTATGTTGATTAAAGAGAATTTAGAATGATAATTTTCTTTAAAATATCACACATTTTGATGAGATTTCACTACACATTTTACTGCAATTAATGTTTCAGGGCTATGGAGATAGCAGGCTGAAACAGGTTGTGCGCCATCTGCCATCTGTGATGGCAACCAGTTCCAGGTGCTTCAAGGTTTAGTGTCCCTATGTTAGATGACTGCGGAATAAAAAAGCCCCAGGGCAATGTCTGTGAGGTCCATATCATGTTCTCTGCTTGTTCTGTTACCTTAAGCAAAATATTTTGAAAACATGTTAGTCAGAAAACAAATACAGTTTACACAATTCCTGTCAAGAGACCAACAAACCCAAAGACCTCTATGACCAGTCTTTTAGGCACGGACAACTTACAAGCTACTCCAGTGTTGGCTTTGAGAATAATCTTTGGAGATGATCTACAAGTTTTAAATTTATGTAAATTGATTTCTCATTTCAGTATATCAGTTGAATCAGTGTGGAAACTGCCTTGTCTGGTTAAAATACTTGTATTTTGTTAATGACAAAGCATGTTTCTATTTATCCATATTTGTTCCTTATGCAGATACCTCAGCAAGTTATTTAGGTTAATGAGATCAAAAAAGCTATGCAGATACAGTATGCATCGTTTTTTTTCCTTCTCAAAATATTACTTATCATTATATGTAATACTTCATAGTATTCTGAGACTTTCTGTGCTTATATGTTCTTGTGTACCTCCGTTTGCCAATGACAGCATTTTTTGTCTCCTCTTCACTCTAGCATACATTATGAACAAAAGCATTTCATTAGGTTTCTCTTTGGCAGTGGTATACTTTTAGAAAACTGGAGATACTGTAACTTGTTGCTCAGAATCTCACAGAAGACCTGGTTTTGTTCCCTCCATTCCTCTGAGGCTGACAGGGAAGACTGGCTGGTTGGCTGTCTGCAGGGATCACTTATGCAACCCAAAGTGGTGCTCTTGAAACATGGATGACTAAGTCAGGAGTGAAATTTCCCACTCGGAGCACAAGGGTGCCATTTTACCTTTCTCTGTGCTTCTCCTCCTTCCTCTGCCTTGTAACTGTTTTGGCCAGCATCCACAGCTGGCTTAGCTGTTGACAGGGGAAAACTAATGCAGCTGTTCTTTGTGGGGAAGACATTTTTTCTTGGTGAGATTCGGACTGAATGCAGTGAGTTCTATTGCATTGTGAGTACGGTATATAAAACAGAATGAAACTGAAAGTTGTGTGTATGGCTGACATGCCTACATCTTAACCCATCTTCCTTTTTATGTTCTTCAAGCTCATGTAGATGCATGAAGAACATCCTGACAAAATCCTGTTCTACCCAAACCTTACAGTTTTGTATTCTGTTTGAGTATGGTTGATGTCTTTGCCTTCAGTAAAATACTCTGCAGGTCATCCAACTCAATCGTTTGTTTCCTTTATCTGTATTCCTTCTCCCTCTTCTCTCAGCTAGTTCCATCAGACTCTCACAAAACTGTTTTAAACTTTTAACAATCGTTGTAGTGGTTCTTATTTACTTTAACAAAGCTATCTTTGAAGAAAAGCAAACTGTGATGAGGAGCAATACCAAGAGTTCTACTAATTCCAGTACTGACACCAGACTGAAAATGAAATTACATTTCACTTTACTTTGGGACAAGATGGAGGAGGAAGTCTTTGGAGAGTAAATACTTAAGAAAAATGTGGAAGAGAAATACCATTTCATTCAATTGAACAAATAAACCAAGAAGCTCCAAGTACATTTAGAATTCTCTGAAGGAATGTCTCAAAGGTGAGAAATGATTGGCTTACTTTTGGGGCTCTGTTGTGGGTTTCTAGCACTGGATCTTGATTTCTTTCTGGTAAGTTCAAGAGTGGTAGGAGGCAGGATCTGGTAAAGAGAGAATGGAGCAGAGATGAGAGGATGTCTTATGTCCCTTCCACAAGATTCTAGCTTCTTTGATAGCAGATAGTTGCTTTGTATCAATGCCATGTTCTGTCTGACGCTGAGCTGATGACCCTTACTACCTCTTCACGCTCCTCTTTGAGGAGACAGGGTTTCTTAAGGGTGTTGAATTGAAACGACTTTATAGACTTGCTTTTTGTTATGCAAATTAACTGCTTGGATTACTTGACTTTCTGCTGTGTTTATGGACTTGCCTGTTCTTATATGAACCGGTTTAAATAGCTTTGTCAGTTCCTGTGCTTGCAGGAAGATTTACAATGGTTGATCTTTGCTGATATTTCCACTCCACAATCTCCCATTTTACGTGGTATTAGCACTCCACAAGGAGACATGACGTAAGTGGAGATCATGCTGTGAAACCATTCCTAAGTACTGTGGCATGGGTATGCGTGTGTGTGTCTTCTTTTTGCTTAAAGCTAAATACTGTCTGTAATGCATACTACTACAGCTATATTGGAAGTGATGGTATTTCTGGTTAATTCTTCCTCAGTTTATCTGGCTTTGGTTCTTATTTATGCTTAGCTTCATATTTAGTGGGACAAACATCTGGTGAATATCATGTAAGTAAAATGCCAATTTAAGAAATACTAAAATTATTACTCTAATAATCTTTTATGCTTCTAGCAATTAGAACAGTCCAGACAGATATTTAAAATCTCTTATATATAACTTTTAATATATTCCTAATAATAATAATAATATTATTCCAAATAGAACGGAAACACTTGGTTAATAGAGTGTTTTCCATCAGAATTAGAATTTTTTCTCTTTTTTAATTTTTCTTTGTTTTTGGCATTTTGTGTGCCCCTAGTGCCAGCTTTCCTGCTAAGTGTGTCCCAAAACACAGTTTTTTGGTTTTGAAGATAGTGGAGCAAAGTTAGTTATACTACAGCTTCTTGTTTTGGGGTCTGATTTCTCTTCATCCTTCCAGATTCAGCTTAGACCATAATATGTTTAAAGGAGATGCTCTGATACATCATAGAAAGATTGTAGGCCAATTTGTTTATCATGCAACTAAAGAGGTCACATATTCAGAATCTAAAATTGTGACAACCTTAATTACTATTTCAAGTGAGGATGTAAATACTGTTCTCGTTAGTGAAACACAATAAGTTAAGGAAATCTTCAAAATTAAATTAGTCAAGGCCTTAAGCAGGTTGAACTTCTTAAATATATTTTGCACTAAGGAGACCATTGCTTTTTTTTCTGACTCGTAGTAACTTCTATTGATTTTATTTTAGTATATCTCACTGACTTTGACATGCAAGTCTACAATAAAATATATGAGGAGTTTTTGCATTCATTGTCAGAGTTGACATGGGATGTTTTAATATTCAATTTAAT
This sequence comes from Odontophorus gujanensis, assembly GCA_013399175.1. Taxonomy (NCBI): domain Eukaryota; kingdom Metazoa; phylum Chordata; class Aves; order Galliformes; family Odontophoridae; genus Odontophorus; species Odontophorus gujanensis. The sequence continues at coordinate 311,354 of VXAB01011486.1, read as the reverse complement.
TTTGCTGTAATAATCTTATAACTATCTATACTCTGAGAAGAAAATGAAGAAACAAATCCAAAGTGTTATCATGGTCTTCTCAAGAGCAGGGTTACTGAAGTAATGTAAAAATGCTTAATTCCTAAACAACATGGTGATGATGGTGATAACAAGATGATTTCAACCCAAGGACTTGAAGGTAGATGTGAATGCCATATTTGACCTGTGAATTAATGATTTAATGTCACTCTCTTAGACCCTGTGGGCACAATTGCATTGAAAATTCAAGTGGTGTCAGTCCCAACATCATTTAAATGAACCTCAAACTGACATGCTCAACTAGATCACAAAACAGAAATCACACAAAATTAACAGACCTTCAGTCAAACTTAATAAAACACATAGTTTTCTAACTTGCTTTTATTGCTTTCCCTTTCTAGATCTGTAGGGATTTTCCACTGCACATCTGGAAAAAAAAGTTACAGAGTCCACAGGATGAATGGTAAAAGGTAGCTATAGTTCTATGTCATGATTTCTCAATTAGTATGAAGCTGATGACTTGGATGAAGCAAGTGGAATTCTAGTTTCTCTGCTTGGAAATTTCAGGCTTTAGGTCATTATGCACCAGAAACAAGAGTCACATAAAACAGTGCATGCGGTCTTTGAACACTTCTACCACTTAGGACTTTGTGCTCCTTACAAAACTAGAGACTCAAGCTGCCATTGACCTTGCTGGTATTCTTTGAACTTTATAAACAAGCCTTCTGTTTCATAGCTTTCTTTCTTTCTTTTCTTTTTTTTTTTTTTTTTGACACACTATTGTAAAATCTTCATGGTTACTTAGAAGTCCTGTTACGTATCATCCAGGTTTGCTGTGATTTTGCCTTCAGGCAGGCAAGTATTGTCTATGAATGCTGCTTAGCATTTTTTTTTCTCTAAGATCCTGCTTTCAATCAATTTCTGGCAAACCGTAATTGTTGAAGTTATCCTGCTTCACTCTTTGCATTTTCTTTCTGCCAAAAGGATTTGGAAATTTATTGGAAACCCTTCTTTCTCCCATTATATTCAAGCTACTTCTTCCAAGATGTCTTCTACCCTTCAGTTAATTTGTCAGGGCAGAAAGGAAGGTGTCTAGGTTGCAACCTTACAGAATACTTCAGTTTTTACACACTCAGTGGAGAACTGTAGACCTTTACAGCTGGGGAGGGTTTGCATTCTTTCTGCATTGAATAAACACCAGAATAGGACAGAATAGGAGAATATTATTCACTTCTTCAAGTAAAAGCTGCTGCAGGCAAATTTGGATTTCAGAAGCCCTACGAAGTACAGAAGCCCTAAACCAAAAGCAGAGTGAGTGTATCTTTCCTGGGACCTCAGTGGCTGTGCTTTTTGAGTCTGACTGGAGTGCATATTAGTCAGAGGAGGGGGTTAATTAGGTTGGTATTATTTGAAATATATTTATACAAGAAGAATGGGCAGAGAACTGGAGGTACAGGTGAGAACTGGACAGGTACAAGAGTGAATAAAATTAAGGTCGCACTTCGAGAAACTGCTTTGTTATTTTTTTCCCTTTGGTTATTTTGAACTCCAGATAGATTCCTGTAGCGTTAATTTTAATTGTTTATAGCATACATTGAGCATAGATTTTTGTTTTGGATTGATGACAATTAATTTCAACATTGGAATGAAGTAGTACAACTTTAGTATACTGGTGTTTAATCAACTAGAAAACAGTGATATTCACAAGGAGTACGGACTGTTCTCTGTGGTTAAAGTCCATTTGGAATTCACTGAAGGCAAAGTAGCTGGATCCCCAAGGGGATCTGTTTCAGTGTTTCATAAAGGCGTAAAGGTGCTCTAGGCTTTCTTTGTTTCACATTTCAGTAAGTCTTGCAAGGGCTCAGCTGGTCTGTCTTAGATTTTACCAGGTTTCTGAAGACTTCAGAAGCACTGATTTTTATTTTTATTTTTTTTTCGTATACACCTTCTGTTCTTTCCTGAGCATAGTGAACTCAAACCGTGGTTCTATGCTCTGTCCAATATACCCTGGGGGACAGGGGAAAACTTGAGGAACAAGGCTCAGAACGGAGATATCTCAGCCTCCAAACTGGTTTGCCTACGTTCAACTATTTATTGAACTTTTGCCTAAGTACGCATCCTAAGGGATGAACAAAGACTAGAATAGAAATGATAGCAGAGACAGCCAATAACAACAATTGTTGAGTAAGTGGCTAGAGTTGATTTATTCACATCTGTTACTGAATAAATTTGCAGTATGTGGAAGGGACCATATTAGATGTTTAGAATGATATGAATCAAAAGAGACAACTTCACAGAAGCATCCAAAAATATTATTAAACATACATAAACAGTGGATGCTTTGAGTTCATTTTTAAGAATAAAAATCTGACCTTTTCCTTTGGGTGCTGGTATACAAAGCCTCTGGCTACCCAATTTATCTTTGAATCCTCTTTCAGGATGAAGTAGCCCATTCAAAGCAGGTTTCTGAGATATTAAAGATAGTCTGAATCAAACTGTTTCCTAGGGAAGTAGCCTGGGAATACAAGCCCATCAGAAAGCAAACAAGGAAGGTTGAAATTAATCTTTTGGAGGAAAAGCCCAGTAGGAAAGAATGAAGATGCCCATCTTAACTCCCTAGTAAAAGATGTACAGAATGATGCCTGTGAGGGATTGCTAGGCAGGAGAAAGCACTCAAATGACATTTGGAATGTATTTCTCTTCAACAAAAATGCAACCTGAAACTCATGCCCTGGAGAAAATTAGCTGCTATGGCACACAGGAACTCTCTGAATCACTAGCCAGTGTATTAAACCACTGATTGAGCGGTTACTTGGGTATCTCAAACATATATGAAGACTTCAGGGCAAGGAAATGTTTTCTAATACATTTGTATGTCATCAAGCATAGTGCCAAAAAGTGCAGGTTCTATTATTCCAGAAGGAGTGTTGAAGGAAAACTAATTTGGATGTCTGTAGTTTAATTTCCTCTTAGGGTCATTTCTACAAAAAAAAAGAAAGAAAAAAACCCGTTATTACATAATTATGCACTTCATTATTTTTGTGATTTTAACCCTTGAATTTACTGGAGAAAGTCCATGAGGTTAGCAACAAATAACAGTGCATTTAATATTTGGAATCCAATGTGAAACAATACAGAACTTCTGTCTAGCTGGCATCTAGAGAACAAAGGATCTGTAAACAGTTAAAAATCCCTCCTGTGTGTGGGAACACTCGCTGCCAGTATTTGTCTAGGGTCAGGGGCTGGAGCAGACAGAGAGAGGGTTTGGGCGTGGACTGCAAAGAGAAATCACTCTTTTATTTAGCTTCCAAGGAATGATGATTTTCAGAGAAGCATTGTTAAGCGTACAAATTTATCTATTTTCAGGCATGTTTGTTCCAGTTATTTCCTCCTACCTGAACAAACAGCAGAACACCCTAATCTGCCATCAGTTCCAGTAGTAGCAAACCAGTGCCTAACTGGAACCAGTTGGAGGTAATCAAGGAGACAGCAACCCCAGTTCTAGTGTGAGGAGCTAGAAGGAAATACCAACCTGAGGTATAAATCCCAGGGCTGCAGGACAAGTCTGTTCTGTGGAATGGGATAATGGGCAAAGGAGACACTGCAGCCAGTGCCTCCACTCGGCACTGTGCCATACAGGTTTACTCAGGAAGCTCTGTTGTTAGGAAAGCTTGGTGCCAAGGTTGAAGGTGGTGGAGAGAGGCTTTTCTTGTGTTGGCATTATATATATGAATAGAGCTATGGTACTTCAACAACTAATCTGATTTTGAATGCTGGCCTAGAGCATCTCCTCAAAATTCAGGTTCAGCCATTAGTGATGGTGGCCAAGCATGGGCTTTTCTGTACCTGCTGGAGTTGGCATGCTTACTCAGAACAAGTGTAACTTCTAGTATAACTTAACTTCTGCCCTTCTCCATTGCACCACACACAAACACGTCTGGTAAATATTTTTGGAACTCTTCTCTGGCATGTATACCCTTTTGGTTTATTTTGCTTTTTGTTGTAGCTTCTCTTAATGTTATTAATGTATCTTGTAGTATGTTCAGGAGTCATTATGAGGAGTTAGCAGTTGGCTCCCTACAAATATCTGAGGAAAAAAGCCTTCTGTCTACATGACAACATTCAAAGGCATCAGATGTGAAAAAGCATACCACAGTATTTATGTGATTTGCTATATACTTGATATAAGAAGTACCAGTTATGTAAATCTTTCAAGCTAGTAATTGACAGTAAGGGTGACTTCATGCTGATAGCTTTGCTGTGATGATTCTCTGAATTTTATTTTTTTAAGTTTCATCAACAACTAAGTAGTTATAAGCTCCTGTGTATACTACATGTACTTGTGCTAGGAAAGTTGTTTCTGAGTTATATCCTTACTGCTTCTGCAGTGACAGTGATTGCAGTATCACAGTATAAATGAGGTTGTAAAGGACCTGTGTAGGTCTCTAGCCACGCCCCTTACTCAAAGCAGATATAATGAAATCCAGTTGCTCAGGGCCATGTCCAACCAAATCTTGAGTATCTGCAAGGATGAAGGTTCCACAGCCAGTATGGATAACCTGTGCCAGTGGTTGGCTGCTCTTACAGTATTTTTTTTTTTTAAACAATAGTAGTAATAAATTGTTATATCTGATTTTAATTTTCCATATTCCAACTTGCATTTGTTGTTTGTTGTTTCACTGTGGAGCTCTGAGAAGAGTATGGCTCCTCCTTCTCTGGTCAGGCAGTTGCATTCTGCAGTGCCATCTCTTTCCCCTGAGTCTTCTCTGGGCTTAGAAGGCCCAGCTATCACAGCCTCTCCTTGTATGTCCTGCGCTCAAGACCCTCAGCAACTTGGTGGCCTCTACTGGATTCACTCGTGGATCTGATTCAGATCAGAACTTCCCTTTGCTGAAATTTATGAGATTCTTTGTTCACATTTTTCCAACTGGTTGAAGTCACTTTGAATGGCACAGCCCTCTGGTATATCAATCACTCCTCCCAGTTTTGCAACATCAGCACACCTGTATGTTCTTATTTTTGCCCTTCCTGAAGATAAAATGACATTTACTTTCTTACAGTCCTCAGAAAGCTCTCCAGATTGCTACAGCTTTTCAGAGATGATTGACAGTGTCCTTGAAGTGAAACTGTCCAGCTCCCTCAACACTCATGGGGAGACCCCATCAGGTCCCAGAGTCTTATTTCCAGATCAGTTCATTTAAGTATTCCCTAACCTGATTCTCCTCCATCAAGAGTTAGATAGACTTCCTCGCTCCAGACTTTGCAGTGGGTCTCAGGGGCCAGGGATGCCTGAGGGAAAATGTTACCAGTAAAAACCAAGGCAAAATGTCACTGAGCACCTCAACATTTTCTGTGTCCTCTGTCACCATGTGACCTGCTTCTTTTCAGGTCCACATTATCTATTGTCTTTCTTTTGCTGTTGAAATATCTGTAGAAACCCTTCTTCCTCTTTGCACCCCTTGCCAGATTCAGTTCTGGTTGAGCTTTGGTTTTCATCATTCCATCCCTGCATACTTAGACAGTGTCCCAATATATATATTCATTTGGAAAATATAATTGTGGGCTGTTGGGAATGTACAGTGTGAATAACATCTACGTGGGAGTATATGGCTCGAACAGATGACTTAAGTTAAAACAAAGCCCCCCAAAAACATCAATAACAAAAATATGCAATGCAACGAAAAATAACAGTGATAGTTGTAATCTAGACATGAAACTGTTTTCCTAGGGAAAAGCTTTATATAAATATTTTTTTTTCTGTTCTGTAAGGAACATGCCAGACCTGCCAGTGATAGGCATATTTTGTTTGTGAAGTATTTGCCTTTGTTTCTTTTTTTGTCCGACTGAGTTGATAAAGTTAAGATTAACTCATGATCCATGGCTCCTTAAGTAAAGCTTCTAGCTTTCCTTCATTATTAACAGTTGATGTTTTTTAGTCAAGTGTTATTTAAACAGTTGCCAGATATTGGAGTAGGTACTTAGTGCACTTCCTTATTTCTTAAATATATTTCAACCACTTACAAATGATTCTGCCTCTTTTCTTTGATAAATAAAAACATTTCTGTTCTAGGTGCAGACTTCATAGGCAGAAATACAACACAGATCATCTTTGGAAAAGGCTTCATCTTATTTTTCTAGATATATATAGTATAGCATATATAGTGTATAGTTAGATAAGTGTCCCTGGAATTACAGCGGTCTTAGTTTACAGCTATTATTATCTGTCCTGCTATGTAAACAAAAGTTATAACATAGGTAAATCTCTTGGCGGTCCTTCTGTAAGTGACAGAAGCTTTTAATCTTTATTTTAGCTTAATCTGTGTCCAATATCCTGCATGGTTGTTTGATATCATGAGTCCTGTGCTGATGTTACAGTTAGGTAATTCCTGCTTACTCATTATCCTCTTGAATGCTCTTAAGTGAATGTGGTTTCACTGTATGTATGTAAAGGATCAATTAAGATAATCTTGGATTAATCCCGTTACACTCTTTGGTCTTGTTTATGGCTTTCTTTGTTGTCAAATTCACAGAAACTGTGAAAAGAGTGTCCTGTTTGTAGAACCATCATTACCATTTGCTACAGAATTTCCTCCCCTATAAAAATGTAAATGTATTCTTTATTGTGTCCCTCTGCTTACAGACATACCAAGGATTTTGTATTACTGTTGCTTTAAAAGTACTTTAAAAAAGTACTTTATGTACTAATTTTATACATCAAGGGTCGCCTTGATATGCTTCTGTGAAATTTGTGGTGATGCTAGCAAAATTAACTTTGCTTTCAGACTTAAATTTTAGGAATATCAAGACTTCTAGCAGAGAATCTGATTTAGAAGTTTTAATTACTAAAAGTGATTAAAAATGAGACTTGGATATCTGCTATGAGTGAGTTACCAAATGGCACTGTACAAAGCACCCTAAAGTAAAGTGCACTTACCATTTTCAGTTTGAAACTATTAACACAACATTTATGGGATCATAAAAGCACTTCTTGTTAAGAGAATGCTTTGATGAGTAAACCTGCTGGGAGCATTGAGGAGTACGGTAGTATTGTAATTTCAAGTCAAGTTGTGATCATATTTTTGATGTGTCAATATGAAGTGGAGAAATCTCTTTCATTTCAAGAAAAAGTGAGTCTGATTCATTTTCACTTGGTCAATTGCTGTGGCTAATCCAGATGCCTTCTCAGCTTGCAGTCTTTCTTGCATGTTGTGTTTTTTACACTTTTCCCTAAAAGGCAGGTAAGATGATACTGGTAGCACTTCTTTGCTCTTGTTTTTCACTTGGAACAATAATGTGATAGACTTTTAGCATAGCTGCTTTTAGCAAATTCTGATATTTTGTGTCTGTATTTATAGGGAGACAGATGGCTGGAGAGGGATAGAGTGACACTGATTTATTTACATTAACTTTTTTTTTTCTCTCTCTCTCTTTCTGGTGATGTCTTTACTGTCACACAATGAAGAACTCTCGAAATTCATTAATGAAATACAAACCTTTGTATTCCTGAAGGGAAAAAGAAATAGTTTTACTCTCTGAAAGCTGGTACAGCTCTTACAGAAATGCAGTTTATTGTGTTAAAATTCAAAGATTAAAAAAAATAAAAATAAAAAAAAAAGGTGATTTAGTAGTTTCTTAATGTTTAACCAAATGAGAACCTCTGAGAACTGTTGACATGTCCGGGTTTTACCTCTGGGTTGCAGGAATAATTCTCTCTCCCAGCTTCTTGTGTATTTCCTAGTTCAGCATATTTGCTATCTTTATCCCTTGTCATATCATCTTTTTTTTTCTTAGTTTAGTATTCCTGAACGCATATTTTTGTTGATGTTTCTTTTAAAATTTCATGCAGAGGGAAGTGAGAAATCTAGATGTGTTGTCCAAAGATGGGGAAGCAGTGGAGTGGCTTGGGCTTTGCAAGTGAACCCACGTGTGACAATGTTGCTCCAAGTGGGTGGCACACAGGATTATTTCAAGATCGGGTGCTGCAGGCAGTCGATAACAAAGAGGGTTAATTGCAGCAAGTGAATGGACATAGGAGGAATAGCAGTTTTGGAAGCTCTGTACCTTGTGTGTGCATAAATACAGTGTTATGATGTCATTTCCTAGATTTTCTGTTCAGAATTTCAAACTAGCTCCACAGTGGGAATTGTTTTATGAATTCTGACTCCTACGTATGGAGTAGGTGAAGTTCTCGGAGAAGTAACACTGCCAAGAGTCTGGAAAGTCCAGCTTGGCTCCTGGTACACCGAATTATTTAAAGATAATTAAAGCTGTTCTTTTTCTTTCTTTCTGTGAGAGAGCTGAGCTCTGTTTTCATGAAGTTTAAAATTTGATGAAGAGGCAAAAGCCAAGTCTGACATTATTTTTGAAAGGGTTAAGTAAAAGAGGAAAAGAGAAAAGGTAACTTGAAGAGGGACCCAGCCTAATCCCACGCAGGAAAAAAAGAGTGACAAATTGGCTCACCCCTCCACCCAGCCTGGCCAAGCTGAGCCAAGACCTCCCCCTCCCAGGGCCCCTGCTGCCCCCATTTAGTGCCCCCACTCCATGCCCCCGCATTTGGCTGCCCGGTGTCTGCTGGGCGCTCATTTCCCCCCCCCGGAGGAAGCAGTGCCGGTGTTCCTCCCATTGCTCGCCTTTTTCCCTGGCGCAGGGGGCTGGGGGAAGGGAATCGGAAATGATCTTAATTAAATGTTTTCTATCCAGAAACAAGCGTGCCCTTTCTGTATGAAACGAAGGCAGCAGACCTTATCACAAAAGACAAAGGCAAATATTTATCAGTGAACAAAAGGTGTCTGAGGCTGCCTACAGCGGGGGGAGACTTTTCCCTCTCTCCTGGTGAAGACATTTAATGGTGTAAGATGTGTATCATGGCCCCTTGTTGAAATTCTTTATTTCCCCATAAGGTCTACAAATGGGACTATTTTTCTTTCTGCGTACAAAGAGATCCCTTAGCCGAACGGCGCAGAATGCCAACACCTGCTGTCCCTGTGCTGACTTTGTGCTTCACAGAGGTCTGTTCTGTTTTTCAAGACAATGGTTTCAGGGGCTCGGTTTTGTTTGGGTTCTCATTCTGCGAGGAAAAAAATGGTCACCTTGTCTGTCTGTCTGTCTGTCTGTCTGCTTTGATGCTGCTTCTTGTCCAGCGCTCCTCCTGCAGAAGGAAGAGCAGTCGTTAAATAGAAGTGCTCCTTCCCTCGCAGAGTGGTGCAGTGTCTGCCGACAAGTGAATCAGCTCTGAGGTTCTGCTCTCTGCCTTCTGCCCGCCTGCTTGTTCTGTAGGCTTATTTTTAAACACTGGTTGATGAGCCCTGCATTCGCCAGCTTGATGTTTGAGCTGTGGGTGAGAGGGAGGAAACACTGTGGTCCGTGTTACTCTTAACAGCGTTTTNTAAAAGAGGAAAAGAGAAAAGGTAACTTGAAGAGGGACCCAGCCTAATCCCACGCAGGAAAAAAAGAGTGACAAATTGGCTCACCCCTCCACCCAGCCTGGCCAAGCTGAGCCAAGACCTCCCCCTCCCAGGGCCCCTGCTGCCCCCATTTAGTGCCCCCACTCCATGCCCCCGCATTTGGCTGCCCGGTGTCTGCTGGGCGCTCATTTCCCCCCCCCGGAGGAAGCAGTGCCGGTGTTCCTCCCATTGCTCGCCTTTTTCCCTGGCGCAGGGGGCTGGGGGAAGGGAATCGGAAATGATCTTAATTAAATGTTTTCTATCCAGAAACAAGCATGCCCTTTCTGTATGAAACGAAGGCAACAGACCTTATCACAAAAGACAAAGGCAAATATTTATCAGTGAACAAAAGGTGTCTGAGGCTGCCTACAGCGGGGGGAGACTTTTCCCTCTCTCCTGGTGAAGACATTTAATGGTGTAAGATGTGTATCATGGCCCCTTGTTGAAATTCTTTATTTCCCCATAAGGTCTACAAATGGGACTATTTTTCTTTCTGCGTACAAAGAGATCCCTTAGCCGAACGGCGCAGAATGCCAACACCTGCTGTCCCTGTGCTGACTTTGTGCTTCACAGAGGTCTGTTCTGTTTTTCAAGACAATGGTTTCAGGGGCTCGGTTTTGTTTGGGTTCTCATTCTGCGAGGAAAAAAATGGTCACCTTGTCTGTCTGTCTGTCTGTCTGTCTGCTTTGATGCTGCTTCTTGTCCAGCGCTCCTCCTGCAGAAGGAAGAGCAGTCGTTAAATAGAAGTGCTCCTTCCCTCGCAGAGTGGTGCAGTGTCTGCCGACAAGTGAATCAGCTCTGAGGTTCTGCTCTCTGCCTTCTGCCCGCCTGCTTGTTCTGTAGGCTTATTTTTAAACACTGGTTGATGAGCCCTGCATTCGCCAGCTTGATGTTTGAGCTGTGGGTGAGAGGGAGGAAACACTGTGGTCCGTGTTACTCTTAACAGCGTTTTTGCCTTCTTCCCCTGAATACGTGGGGAAATGGCACTTCAGTCGTACTCACACTGATCAGTCCGTGATTTTACATATGCATGTCCTCAGTGGGAAATGATTTTAATTGATATGTGAACTGTGCAATCACTCACTTTTCCGAATATTCATCCCAGAGAGCTGGGTCATCAATTACCTACAAAATCGTACCTAAAAGTTTAAGATTTTATAACAGAGAAAAACAATTTGTCCAACTTGTGAAGAGCAGTTTGCTCTCATAGCAAATAATCAAGCAGATAGTAGGTATAATAAACTGGTGTTGTTGCAGAGTTCTAACACTGAAAAACATAGCAGGGTTGTAGCTCCAATATTTGGGCATTTATAGGTTCATAGGATTTGAGGAATACTTTAAAATACTTTTCCATGGAAAGTTACCGTAGAGATTTCCTATGACGTATGTTCTGACTACAGCGCTGTAGAATAAACATGCTGTGTCATAACAGGAGTGTCATAACCAGGCAAAGGTCATCTGCTGCTTTAACATATGTCACATATGTTGTGGAGGAGATTCTTCAAATGGCTGCACTTGCAGCTAGTCCTACCCCGAGAGCAAGTACATGAAAAGCTGACACGCAACTATGCCATGTGCATCGTTACATTTTAAATCAGTAATGTAAAATGAAGCTCTGAAATGTGACAGTGTGAAAGCATTCTGTTTGTTGTTCCTTCCTGACAGCAGTGTTTTTCTCAAAATTCTCTGTGTCTGAAACTTCTCTGAACTGCCTGCTTCTGAAGAACCTTTCCTGCTGTGTTTGTAAATTATTTACCTTTGTACAGAGCTTAAAGCAGTTTAATTTTTGTTCAAATGTAACAAGAGACTTCTAAGATAAAGCTGCTGTATGATTCATTATTTCCATGTATCTTTTTATATTCCCATTTTAGAGTTTTCATTCTATTTTTCCTGAATTACTGAGTCCAGATAGTTTGACGTGGTTTATCTGGCTCTTACGTTGTATAGATAAGTAGTAAATTACACTCTTAGGATGTTCATAAAACAGTTAAAACTACCCTTCTTTATTGATGTTCATCTTTCTCAATTCAGAACTTTTTCTTTATTTTTCCATAGGTTCTACAGTAATTTATATAATTTCTACGCTGCACTTTTTGCATTTCCCGGAATGTTACAGTGTATGCATGGAAACCAACACATAAATAAAACAATGTGCATAGTATTGTGATTTTTCCTTTTAATAGAAGGGAGTGAGTAGTTCGACTGTCTTGTCTTGAACGAGTACCCTCAGGCTCCCTGATGAGGCCCAAGCACTCCGGTAGAAAGAGATTTGGTCTTCAGAGACACAGGATACGTTCTGTAGAAATGTCGGCATATGCTTTTGGACTGCTTTTGTTCTCGAGATGAGTTTTCCTCTAATAACATAAACTGGGGCTGCTCCAACTTTCTTCTCTAACAGTGTATTCAGAATTTGAGGATTTATTATCTCGAGTTTCATAAATCCTGAAGTGAATGAGCATTATCACATAAACAGTAAGAAAGGAGAAAAAAGCAAGAGGAAAACCTCTAGAATGTACCCGAGTTCATAGAAAAATCTCATACTCTAAGACAACTTGCCTTCTTGTTTCTTTCTTTCAGATAGCATATTTATATTAACTCTGTTATCTAGGAAAAAAGCTGTAATTTTTAATGTGGTCAAGAATGGAAAAATGATGGAAATTTATACTGCTGTTGAAATGAATTCACTCCAGCATTAAAAAATAGTTGGCATTATGTGAACATGCTGCTTGTGATAACAGCACTGACCATTTGATAGGGTGTTCGGAGCTGAAGAGACAGTCCTGCTTTTTTATTTATTTATTTATTTATTTATTTTTTAATATGAGCAAAGTATTTAGAGAACTTTGATAAAAGGAAAAGATATTAAAATATAAGTATTTTTGGTACCGTTTTGTACAGATGGGACTCTAATTGGTGACATGGGAATAGTTTATATAGTGAAATATTTGAAATGCTAATTCATTTTCGCTTCAGTTTTCCAACTGCCAGCTGTAATTATGGATCTCATTTAACAGATGCTAACACAGGGAGTAACTTCACTCCTGGAGTAATCCCACGGCGACCCAGAAGTGAAGTGAAGGCTCAGGTACTGAGGCACTGATGTATGTACTGTTCCAGGAATTTGCTGGGTGCTGCTGTTAATGACTTTCCAGTATCCAGGCTCTGAGCCATCCACTCTGCTTGGACTTTGAAGATATTTTGTTACGTGTAAACTGGGTTATTCACTAGTTTTTCTTTAGCAAAAGCCATTAGATTGAAGTTTACTACAGGTTGCAGTCCCTAAAATTTTACTATACTCTGAGGGAGGAAGAGGAGTCTGAAATCTTTTTTGGTCTTGTGAAATTTAAGGGATTTATTTGAAATAGTTTTTGGGATCTGTCTGATTAATTTTGTCATTTTTTCCAAAGGGCAGCGTGAAATAGATAGAGATGTTCTAAGAACAGTGATAATGTCCCTGAAATTCTTCAAATCCAATTTTTGATTTTTAAAAACATTTGAATAAATCATTATTTTTAAGCGAAGGTTCCATTGGCAAGAATGAACAGAAGTGGCAACCAGAGGCTTCTTCTTTCTGTGAAAAGATAATCTGTTTTAAACTATCTTCTTTAGTCATAAAATATAAACCAACCAAATATGTAGAATAAGGTTTACTAATTATTTTTTGTTTAATTAATATTTACATTTATATAACATTTATGGCTTCATTTTTCTTGAAGTTAAACACCGTTTTTCCCGTAAATGAGAAACACTCTTTATTTTTCAGTCTGATTTGAAACTTGTTGAACTTTCAGGTCAAATGAAAGTCTTAATAATTGCAAAGTTAAACATTATTAATATCCTGAATGACTTCTTCAGTCCCACAGGACCTTTCTACGAGGATGTAGTGGGAATGAATCCAAAGGGAAGTTATTTACCGTATCAATGGAAATTACTTAAAATTTTCTGTTGTGTCGTGGGAAACATTTTTGTAGCATTTTATAGCTGCTGAATGATTCTGTAAGATTTTATAATAGAGGCACAGGTATTTTCTAGGAAGAAATTTCTTCAGAAATTCTAGGACAGAGTAATTTTTTTCTCCTGTAAGAACAGAAAACCTTCCAGGACAAAGGAGTAAAGACATGAAGGAGTGAGCAGCACAGTAGAACAGTTTTTTCTCAAATTCTGAACAGAGAGCTATATTTATTATCTTTTTTTTTCCTCCCCCAAGTGATCTTAAGATGCTTTAAATGTTAACGAGGAAAAAGAAAACAGATTCTGAAGCAGCCTCTGAATGCTTCAGAATAAATGAAAGGATAGCCCGATTCTGCATTTTCTTTTGAAACTTAAACTTTTACAAACATTTTTTTTTGCTTCTCTTCAGATGCCTTTTTTTTTTTTTCTTAATTGATCTGAAAGCCCTGTAACTTAGTAGTGATTTGTTGTGGTAAGAATTGGTATCAATGTAGTTTTAAAAGGGTGAGTGGAAAGGACAAAAGATCGTACTGTTGCAGATTGTGTGAAGTATTGAATCATTGTTTTCCTCACATTTGTGCTGCCCTTATGTGAATGCAAACAATGAGGACGTGATTAATGCAGTACTTAGAAGGTTAAGGTGAAGTTTCAGGCTGGATTCAAAAGCAATAAAAAGTGTAACAGGAAACTTCATATTGCTTCATGTTAACGTTCAGGGCCAGATCACAACTACTGGAAGGATAAGACAGTGTGAAGTCATTTGCTGTCTGGGTTTATGTGGACATGTCTAAAATGGCATCTGTGGGGTGGTAAGGGGGGGGGAAAATGAAAGCTGTTAACACACTGGTAAGGGTTTACAATGAAATAAATAAACAAATAAATAAAGCACCAAAAGTAAATCAAAACAACTTTACTCGTCTTGTTAGTTAGCACAGAAACAATGTGGTGCTGTACTTATAGGTACAACCAGTGGCTTTCTGCTGGGAAACAGTTTAAAATACGTGTATATCCACCTATAAGAATAGTTTGATAATTATACAGTACTGTCCATTAAGTAGCAGAATTAACTTTATAAAGGAGTATATGACTTGTGTAAACTTAACTATAGAAACCACGGGGCATACCATATACTATTAAATCTGTAAAACGTGGAGTGTGTGCTACGTACTGTTGCTGTCTGATGGAGTAGGTAGATGACTTTTTTGTGTGAAAAATGGGAAAAAAAGGTAGACCATTTTTAGGAGTTAATATGGATTGTTTTTCTGTTGCTTTATTTTTTATTTTTTCATTAATAAGCTCCTTACTTTGTCAGTCTATACAATTTACTTACATTTATGCATTTCTTAGGGTTGTTGCCTATGCAAAATTCAGAGATGGAGAAGTGGAACTGAAGTGGTTAGTTATTCTCAGAGTTTTATGGAAGATAGAAAAAATCTAATTTTCAGTGTTTTATCCTTTGTAACTGTTAATACTGTGCTATCATGTTTTAATACTTAGTTGTTACAACCACATAAATATATGAGAGGCCTGGACTGTGTTTTACCTTGTACAGACATGTTTGTTTGTTCAATGTGAGTTGAAGGTGGCAGCATTTTAATCAAGTCAGTGTATGATGGGCTGTGAGTGGTTTTGACCTTTCACTTATTTCATGAAAAGCAATACCGTTCCCTTCCCTGTGTGGTGTCCAAAGTGGTTACTGCAGTACCTACACTGAGAATGCTGTGCTGATATTAGGAGGCTCACTGGAAAAGGGTGAATTTTTTGTCAGATTTGTTGTTAACAGCATAAAATGGAAGTAATAGCTGTATGTACACAACATGCATATGATGCAGTGTGATAACATTTAAAAATGACAAGCGAGACATTACTTTTAATAAAGCAGATGTGCATGTGTGTATGTGTTTATATAAACACATACATGTGCCAATTGCTGGGTTCCAAAGCAGTTAAAAATCTGACTATAACTCTTTTTCATTATAATTAATGTCTCAGGAAGTAGACAATGTTGGGCAATTTTGCTTAACATTGGGCTGTGTAGCTGTCTTTTTCAATAGCAAAGCTCAGACTGAGCTCAGATTCTGAACTCTGCAAGTTTCCAGAAGAGGAATAATATTTCCCTGTAGCATATCTGAGTGCTGGAGATGCTTGTTGTTGGGGTGGTAGGAACCACTGTAAAATTTTTATGTAGCAGTTCTTCTGGGACACTGAGTAAAAACTGTCTTTTATTGTTTTGCATGCAAGGAGAAGATGTTGAGTATGCTGTGTTCCACCTCTCTCCTGGGCTGCACTATGCCACAGCCATGTAGGCTGCCTTGCACCTTCCTTCAGCCAGTTTTAACCCCTCTTCATCTCCCTCTCCACTCTGTATTTGAAGCTTCTGAATATGAGGTGCAAGATAATGTGTGTCCTTTTGGCTGATTTTCAGACCAGTCTTGAACTCTAAGCAGAAAGGGAAGAGTCTCCATCTGGAGCCATTGTGTGATCTTAAAACTGCAGGGGAGAGAAAGGGAGTGATTTTGATGAACAGGCAAGAAACCACAGCAGGAGAAATTCCAAGGTGGTTGCCTGTAGCTTACAGGAGGGCCAGGAGGTCTCTAACCTGCTATATATCGTAGGTCAGACCCAGACGATCATAAAGTTCCTCACTGTATTCCCATGGGTCTACTCGTTATATATTCCATTAGGAGCACTTTTGGGTAGTTCAGGGTGGGAGGGGAAGGGAAGGGAATTAAATCCTTTCAGATTCAGTTTTGAGACATTGAAGGGATTCCAAGCAACTCTTTCCTGATTATCACTATGGAGTGTTTTGGCATTATACCCAAACTAACAGCATGCTGCATCGTTAAAAAATAAAACAGCTACATTTTTTTCTTGGCGTAGATTTCTGCAAAGCAATAAAAGACTCCCTATGTTGATTACAAATATTGTAAAATGTTTACTTTGCTCTATAAACTTGCGGCAGTTCATGCTTGGATATATTGTATGGGACATGGCCCATTAAGATTTTTTCCATTTTTCTGCTTATGTCAAAGTTTAATGTGCAAGAGAGATTTTTGAAGCGTGTATCTACTTAAAACAGACAAAATACAACGACCTAATTTTTCTAACTTAACATGCCACTAAAACGTGCATCAGGCATCTGCAGTTTTAATTGCACACATACATTTCCTTTCATTGTGCTCATGGCATGTATGTACATCCAACTATGCATAACAACGAAAATTTCTTCATTGGATTACTTGGTTAATAGGACAAAAGCAACATGCCCTGCAGAACAAGTGAACTCAGTGAGAGCAGTTGTAAGGAGGATACAAGTTAGTTGGGAATCTTGGCCTTAGTTCTTAACATTTACTTTTTACTGATGGAAAATTGCAGTTTCCCAGGCCCTTCATTCCTCCATGTTTAAAAGCAGAAAGAAAATTGACCTGGCACGCAAACAAGTAATACTGTTCTGTATTTCTGCACTGAAGCAATATAATTTCTTTGCTTTTAGATATTTTTTTCCTTATTAGATAAAGCACGAGTTTCTCTTCCTCCCATTCTAATACTTCTACGGAGAAATTCCCAAACCTCATACTTTGCAGATGTTTCCAACCCTGAAAGTACCAGCTACACAGGTAACTTTACAGTGAGGTCTGTGCAATCTTTTCCTGTGTTATGGCATATGAACACAATATCTGCACAATCAATAGTTGTGGTATTCAGAATTTTTGGATTTTAAATTAAGAATTACAACTGGCTAAAAACTTCTCAGGAATGTTGGTAAAGTTGCCTCTTGATGTTCCCTTAATAAAAGGTCAGAGCTGTGATACTTCTGCCTTGTGCAAGGGAGGAGTGAGCATTGACCTTCCACTGTGGGACAGTATGGGGACTCATTTCTGGAGTATTAGACTAGCTGCTCATGACTGAAGGTCATAGCCTGGACGCTAGAGCTGGATGAAAGCCAATAATTTGTTTTCATGAAATAGTATTAGGCTGTGTAATTTTGCACTGTGACAAAAGCAAGGATTTTCCAGCCTTCTGTTTGTGAAGAGTGTACTTCATGGGAGTAGGAGAACCCATTCTGGAATAACTGCATAACTGGACTCCCAAATGCATCTTGCTGTGCTTGTACAGAAGCAGGGATATGAATCTAAATCTTCACCTGCTTTTTCTTTCTGAAATGAAAATATTTTACTTTTTAATGCATGTTGTTATGGAAGGATCATATCTTTCCTTGTTTAGCTAAATTTTGTTGTTAGAATTCATTTGATAGCTTTTATGACTTCACCTACCACAACACAGGATTAGTTTCCAGATATCTTTCATGTTGAATAAAACACAGTGTCAGGTGAAACTGGTGTGTATGAAAAATAGAATTGTGAGTGCTAATGTTCCTACTGTGAAGTACTGGAGGCGGTTATTAAGAAATTTTAATCAGACATTAAATAATCAATAGTTGCTAGTTCACAGAAAGTCTTTCAAATTTTTAATTTCTTTGGTTTCAGGTTATTGGAAGTTATAGATATAATTTTCATCAGGCCTTAAGGAATTAGAAATCTACTCCCATAGAATTTAAATGTAATTTGAATGCTTTATTACCTCAGGCTTCTTTGAAAATCCCAGCATGCATGGGTTGGATCAATTGTTCCCTTAATACTGAAGGCAATGAACTATGAATTCTGAATTTCTACTCCTTCAGAAATGCATGCATCTAGTTGGGGAGAAATGAGAGCCTGAATACCTTCAGGTAAACTTTGAGTTCTTACAAGACTTTGTAGAGGAACTTTTAAGTACCTCATAAGAAGTAAGCTCATTTTCATCATTTTTCTTCTTTGTTGTTCACCTTCAGGGTCTATCTAATTAAGTGAAAAAAGCCACATGTTCTCAAAGATTTTGTAAAACTTTTTCTTTTTGCTAGTTGCATAATTTAAATGAGAAGTCCTCTGTCCTGGGAAGGGCTTACGGTGTACTATTGCTACTATTTTCTGTACTACACTATGCTTTCCTTTTGTGTGTGTGTGTGTGTGTGTGTGTGTGTGTTCACAGTACCAGCAGAAAAGGATACCTGCTATTTCTGTCTCTCTGTAGATATATGAATTTGTCTTTCGGCTGGTATCTTGAGTTGTTCTGGAAAATACTCAGATTAACTTAATATACAGATTCTTTTTAGTTTATTTTTAATAATTCTGAAGTTGCTCTAAATTTACTGGGAGCAAGGTGTCCAGTGGATAAGTTTCTCTGAGTATACTAGTTACCCTTTCATTTAGTATTGTCTGATCAATATATCAGCCACCCCTCTCAAAACCTTGGCTCAGGCTGCTTCTAAGTTATAAGTTGTCTCCACTGAAACCAGAAGGAATTCACAAAGGTACACATGAAGCAGATATACAGAAAAAAAATCATCTCCATTTTTTGTGCTTTCAGTCACATCATGAAACGATCATACAGCATGTGAACTCATTTCATTTCAAATGAAGTTAACATGGGAGATACAGCCCAGTTGTTTATTCAAACAACAGACACAAACTAGATTTGAAATGTTCATTAGGTCTTCATAGCTGAAAAATTCATCAAGTCCTCAGTTAGAAAATGTAGCCAGAATCATCTGTTGCTTGGCAGCTAGGACATTTTCTTAAAGGGGAACTGGTCATGTATGTTGATCATTTCATGGAAGAAAAAAAAGATATGGAACAGCATTTTGCTTTTTTTGCAGCTGTCCTAATCATTATATTTTGGTATTTTTAATACAAAAAAAGAGTTGGAGGAACAGGTCAGTACAATTGCATTTCCTGTCCATGGTTGGGAGTGTCTTTTAAACACAAAAAGGTAAGCTGGAAGTAAATACTGCTGAAATCTAGCTTCACGAGTTCTAAATAAATCTCATGAAAAGTGAAATTAAGTCCTCTTCCTCATTATTGCTTGTTGATTAATTTGAGACAGCATCTGGTAAGTACTCTAAGAACTTCTGCAATGTGGTCGTCTTGTCTCCCTCCTGCCCAGCCTTTTCTTCAGATGGGAGCTGATGCATGGAAAAGGGCAAAGAGCCTGATTATGGGCTTCTCCATCTCTGCTCTTAAAGCACTTGAACTAGTGGTTTGGTTAGCCCAGCCTGGAGGAGACCAGGGCTTTTAGGGGGTTTGTACTGGGAGGCTCCTACAAATGCATTAGAAGCAGAGCTGGTGAGCCAAACTCCAGGTTTAGAAATACTTGATTGTTATGAAAGTAATGCCTCCTATTTATTTCCATGGAAACTGTGACAGATACAAAGAGCACAAAAATACTATTTGACAGAGCAAGTTTCAGCTTCAAAACACTCTTTTTCTACATAGTTGCCCCCAGTAGATTTTTTTTTTCCTTCAATGAACAAGAGCCTGCATGTCATGCTCATAAAAATCACCATAGCCATCCAGAATGTGGCTTATCTTTCCCATCTCTGCTACCACTGTTGAAATACACCACCCACCACCTGAATGTACTCACATCCACTAGCTGATCTCCATAAACATTCAGCAAGTGTTAATGAATGTCAGTAGGTAAAATTTCTTCTGCATGGAGTAATACAGTGACACCCCTTTGCTTCACACTCACTTCCGTGTCAGATGCTACTTTGTCAGACTGCCCTTCTGCTGCCATCTGTCATATGGAAACAGAATGTAATGGAATATCGGTGGGAAGGTCCAACCTCTACTGCCATACCACCAACATCCACCTCTGATGTTGTGGGCCAACATAACAAAACAGGAGGCGTTACTTTCGGATCAGTCCTTGTACATAGTCCTTTGCTGAGTGTAACTTTTTTTTTTTTTTTTTTTTTTGGTAGGGTATAAGCACTTCTAAGTAACACTGTCCGTAGGGAATGTGTCTGGATTGCAAAGAGTAGTAGTCCATAGTTACTGGGCAGTATGATGAGACTTGTTGCAAGGAGAGCAGTTCACAAGCATGAGATGTATATGGCATAGTAAGGGAAAAACTATGTTAGGCTTTGAATCTGCTGTGATAAGCCTCACGTTCCCTTGTCAGATCTATCATGTCACCTTTTAAAAAGCTGCTAAATGTTCTTTATTCTTTTTGTTCTACTTTGTAATTAAAACTAAATCATCCTGCAGAAGGCTGTCCATTTTGTCAGAAGTTGGCAGGTTTGAAAGCAAAAAGTGGTAATATAAAAGTGACTCATCTTTGAAGATGCATTTCCTTTTGATAGTTAAATAACTGTAGAATAATGAAGTATTTCAGAATATTTATGCAAAGCAGCATATTATTAAACCATAAACATCGTCTAATTTCAAAAGACAAAATTAGGGTGCTTTAAATTCCCCAGTTTGTAGTCTGTTTTGTATACTGTAAATTGACAGCTGTAGATCAGAAGACAGATATGCTCCCTGCAAATGATGGGTATGTGTGAGCAAGAACTTCCTGTAAGATACTGACCTGATCACAGTCAGCTGTTGCTCTGAAATTTGTTGTTTATGTAATCTGTCTGATATGTCTAAGGAGCAGCGTATCAGAATCAATCCATCCAAATGCCTTCAGAAGATCAATAAAAGGATAATAAATCCAATAACTCTCTGTGATCTGCTCTAGTGTGAATCTATGGGGGAAGCTTTGCACAATATAAAGATTAATTCTAGTACACATATGGTAAAGTGTCAAATGCACTGGGCCAGATGTATGGCTGGTGCAAAATACATTTCAAATTCATTCTGAAGCTTTATTTCCTGTGATAATCTGCTATTGAAAAAAAACAGATGTCTACAAATTGTAATTGCTGAAGAAATTTTCTAAAGAAAAGTAGACATGAAGATTGCTGGAGATTCCCTGCCCCATTTTTATTTATTTATTTATTTATTTATTTATTTATTTGTGTGTGTGTGTGTGCGTGTGAGTGCATTTATTTATTGCTTTTGTGAATCTCCTACTTAATTTCTCTTTGGTAAAAACATCTTTGTCTGTGATACTGTTTAACTTTATAAACGATGGTAATTATAACAATAGACAGTTCTTTAAATATAGTAAAATAAAGTAATCTGGTAATGATTGAGGGAAAGGCTGTTGACATAGTCTACTTGGATTTTAGCACAGCCTTTGACGCTGTCTCCCACAGTATTCTCCTGAAGAGGCTGACAGCCTGTGGCTTGGACAGGTACACTTTGCTGGGTGAGAACTGTGTGGGGGGACAAGCCCAGTGAGTGGTGGTGAATGAAGTCATGTCCAACTGGCAAATGGTCACAAGTGGAGTTCCCCAGGGTATGGCATATCCTGAAAGGGGATTGTAGCAAGGTAAGGGTTGGCCTCTTCTCCTAGGTAACTAGAGATAGGGCAAGAGGTACTGGTTTTAAATTGCCCCAGGGAGATGTTTAGGTCGAATATTAGGAAAAATATCTTCTCAGAAAGAGTGGTAATGCACTGGAACAGGGAGGTGGTGGAGTCACCATCCCTGGAGGTTTTCAAGAAACAAGTAGACCTGACATTCAGGGTCATGGTTAGTGGGCATGGTAGTGATGAGTCAACAACTGGACTAGATGATCTTAGTGGTCTATTCAAACCTGAATGATTCTATTCATCAAAAAGGCTGCAGGCCTTTTTATGTATTTGGATAATGTATTTGGATAGTTAGTTCCCTTACCACACTAGCAACACTGTCTATCAGTCCTTTATGGGAAGGGGAAGAAGCCCCAAACCTTTGTTTGGTCAAAGTCCTGGGAATTAATCATTTTTTGTTTAATTAGACTGTGGCAGGTATAGAATTGAGTATATAGTCTAGAGATGATGTCACATATGGTTTATTTTACAGTTGTCACAGTAGCTCAAACAGTTTACAAAGGAATCCTAGCACTTCTGTTTTTGACTGAATGACATGAGAGAAGTGACCTTTCTCATGGTGTATAGGCACATCAAGGAAATACTTACCCATGTTTGAAAACCTCAGAATTCTATTTATAAGACCCATTCTAAAAATGTTCAAAGATCTGGGGGCTGGTTGCATCTTCTCAGATCAATCCCAAGGCTTTGAAGATCTGGAATAGTTCTTTAACCATCTAGATCTTCTTCAGCGAAATAAATGTTTATTTGAAAGTAAGGAAAAAAAATGTGTAAGGAGTTGAAGTTTCAAATTACAAATCACACAGAATCACAGAATTGTAGGGGTTGGAAGGGACCTCTAGAGATCATCGAGTCCAACCCCCTGCCAAAGCAGCTCCCTAGCCCAGGTTGCACAGGTAGGTGTCCAGGTGGGTCTTGAACGTCTCCAGAGAAGGAGACTCCACCACCTCTCTGTGCAGCCTGTGCCAGTGCTCTGTCACTGCACTGTGAAGAAGTTCCCATGCACAGCAGAACTTCCTATGCGTCACTTTGTGGCCCTTTCCCCTTGTCCTATTGCCACACACTGCTGAGAAGAGTCCGGCCTCATTCCTTTGCCTCCTGCTCCCTAGATATTTATAGATGTGGATCAAATCCCCTCTGAGTCTTCTTTTTTCAAGTCTGAACAGACCCAGGTCTCTCAGCCTTTCCACATAAGAGAGGTGTTCCAGGCCCTTCGTCAGCTTTGTAGCCCTCCGCTGAACTCTTCTGAGGAGATCCCTGTCTGAATGAAAGCAGATCAAGCATTAGTTCACGTAAAATGTTATTTTCACAGAGTCTGCTAAATTGTAACATTTGAGTTATGGGGTTTTCAGAACTCTGGAGAATGACTTTTAATTTGTTTTAAACATTCCTACATTTTTAGGGCACAAAAACCTGACTGTGCCTTAACATCAAACAGAATAGTCTGTCTTCCTTGATCATATCACCTTACCATCATAGTATCTGTCTTTCATAAATCTAGTTAAAGAAAACTTTATTTTGAAATGAACCAGGTGATGGAATTTAAGTACCTTGTTCCTCCAGTTAGTGATGACTTGGTCCTCAGAAATACAGGCTTTACTAGTGCCAGCTCAAAAAGCTTGTTGAACTGTTATAAATTCAGAGCAACAGTCCTCATCTTGACAGGTGGCCGTTCTGGGGTGCATTTGTGAAGAAGAGAATTCAGTCCTATTTTAAACATAATCTTTAACCATGGATATTTAGTGTGCTATCCTTTCTGCTCTATATGATGATGCTTTAGTGAAAATAATAGGAATAGGTGTCACATCATTAAACCTTTGCCTGCTGGCTTCTTGGTATCTAAGAGGAGTCAGCTAAAAAATTTAAGTGCCTGTTTTTAATAAGATTAAGCATATTTAAGCAAATTCATCAACATAATGAATTCTGGATGAAACCAAAATGGATTTCAGGGAATAATACTGGTGAAGTAAGGAAATAGGAAAAAATACTTGTAAACTTAGAGACTCACTTCTTTTGTCACATTGTTGTGACGTATTCAGTTGTCTTCAAAGGAGCACTGAGATGACACTACCCAAGTACTTTTGATTATTTGAGTACTGTAATAGTTTTCAATATAAAACTTCAAGAGTAAGAAGAAAGTGTTTAAGATTTCCATTTCTGGTGTTGCTCTCTCTTGAGCATTATATGGGAAGAGCATTGTATTCAGTCAGTGATGACTTCAGTAATGTATTCAGTGTATTTTTCAGAGTTTCCACTTTTCCTCTTTGTCTCAATTTTTTGGACAGACCTGATATCTTTATTTTTTGGAACACTTCAAAGAAAGAAGAGTAGCCTCAAGTTCTTAAGGTGCTGCTCTGGTGATTGTCTGGAAAGATGTAGTCCTGAGAATGTGTTATTGAATTTTTGGAAGACAAGACGTAATACAGTTCTGGGTCACTAGATTGTTTCATTTTAGTGCTTGGTTACTAGCAGAAAAATACAATATCTTTCATTTAGAAAAAGATTCAATTTTTAGAGTTCTCAGGCAAGTTTTGGGGATTTCATTTGACTGTGCACGTTTTACTCTTTTCCCTTAAAAGCGAAAGGCAGCAGAACATTAATATTTCACAGTAATTTGTTTCTATTGCACGTGACTTAAAATCCTCTCTCCCTATCCAAGAAAAAAACTGTGATAGCATTTAGCATGTGATGTCTCAGTATCATAGGATTTTTATTTATACTGCTCTGTTGTCTGTCACTGAGTTTTGGTTTATTTTCTTAAGGAATAAAAATTTTAATTTCCAGTATAATTCTGTGTCTGACCCTCCACAAAAGGGTTTTCGGTTAGGTGTGTCATAGTTCCTTATCAAAGGCTAACACTTCATTATAAAGCGTTGAACATAGCTTTTATTATTTGATAGATTTTGATTTTTTGTCTTTATATATTAAATCCCAAGTTTGCTCAGCTATGAAGTGAAATGTACTGGTGAGACTGTTTCAATGTATTCAAAGTAGATCTGACTTGAGTTCCTTGACAAAGATGAATCTGCATCAAGAGTTCTGCTTAAATGTTTATGCCCTGAAAGCTCTGAAATTTTTAGGGCAGCAGTACTTGTTTCAAGTTACTCTCCTACAGCTCTTAGGAAGATTGAATATCACTGTGAAAGCATACAGGGACATGCTGTTATGCAAAGTAATAGACGGGAGACTCAGTGTGGGTATTTTTCTTTATGGTGTATAGTTATAAAACCTTTTCTCACCAGGCTGAAACTGTGTGAAGTGAAGGAGAAAGTCATACTGTGGTAAAACTACTGAGTTTCATATTGAATGGCTACCATGTGAAGGATTAATGTTTCTGTTGTTTTTTGTTTTTTTTTTTTATAAGCTACATAACAAAACCAATAATGACAGTGCCTGCCTTTATTAAAATCTGTATTTTAAGGGTTAACTATGTTACATAAAAAATAGTTGAAACTCAGTACTTTTAACTGTGCATGGCTTTGCCTGTGGGAATTTCTGTGAATGTTAATAATAATAATAAAAAACAATCTAGAAACATGACAGGCTTGTTTTCTTCTTTGGGCCTGCTCATCTACACTATATGCTGAGCTGACATTTTGAAGCATGGGTCTCTTGAGGTTTAGTCTTGTAATCATATATGTATCCATACCCAGACATGATAAACACATAGACTAGACATAATTCAACACTCAAGTTTAACAAAACAAGGGTATACTATGCTGGGATCAATTGCCTTGTAGTTTTGCAAAGCTATGCTTGTATTACTTCCAATTAACAAAAGTAAATTTTCCTTGGAAAAATAATTACTTAATCATTGGAAGCATCAATAATATAGAAAATACTCTACTTACATTTTGCAGTTTTACAAACTTCTTAGTATAAAATATAGAAAATATGTCTTCAGTTGCTAAAAATCTTTCAGACTCCAAAAACCTGTTACACTTCCTTCTTCCCTTAAAATTATACACTTCAACTGTGATCTGTATAAACTGTGTTTGTTAAAGAGTCCTAGTGACCTTCTGCTACTCCACACAAAGAGGGTAATGGATATATGAAGTCATTGGTGTTTTGTGCAATACAAGATTAAATCGGTCCTTTGTAAATTTGATTGCCACTTGACTGAAGTTACATATGGTTGCTAGCTAACCCAAATTTGGATCAAAACTGGCTGATGACTGGAAAAGTGAATAGATGAAGAAAAATATAGACATATATAATGGGATTTATGTTCTTTGTGTTCTCCATTTATTCTTTAATTATCAAATCTGTCTTCCCTTATCCTTTCCGTGTGTTTCATGGTTGTATATTAGTGCATGCAGATTCAGGAGCAAAAGTCTGCTTTCACTTTGGTTAATGTTTCATCAGAAAAATTAATGAAATTCCAGTAATATAATTTTCATTTCAACATATATAGACATCCTTAGATCATCTATATTGAACCCTGTAATGCTTAGCTTCACTTTTTTGCAGTTCAGATATATTGTGAAACTGTTACCATTGTATTCAACTTTCTATTGTATGTTAGATACCTTGCCAATACAAGAAAGCTCATAAATGCAAGTAACAGTATCTTTACTTCTAAATGGCAAAAATCAGTTTGTCAAAGACAAGTGTTTTATGATATGTTTACATTGGATCAAGATTATTGATTGTGATGATGCAGAAACTATAATTTAAAAAGAAAAAAAAGCTTGAATTCTACATGTCAAATTGAGTTTTCAGGGTTAGGAGTGGTGGAGGTTTTAGCTTTTTAAAAACAAACAAAAAAAAACAACAACTTTTTCTTTTTCCTTATTGAACAGGGCAAATTTGAGACAGTTGAAGTGAATAACAATAATCTCAGATTTTTACAGAGTCATTGTTTCTGAACGAACTGTGCTTTGTCTTTATTTTACAGGGCTGGAAAGTAACGTTTTCTGTAGATGTCAGCTTCCATCTGGAGTGATGCTCCATTCTTCTGTCATATGCAGCACTGAGTAATATTGGAAAATGGGAGAGGTCTCTTAGAATAAGGTATGTTTATTTCTTTTCCATGAGACTGGTGTTAGTTCTCTATTTAAAGTAAATTAAGTCAAATAAGTATTTAAATCTTCGAAGTTTTGGAGAAATACTTGACCACACAGCTATTGCTGCCATTGGTTATATGTCAAAAATGATCAGCAGAAGGTACATTCAAGGTATCTCAATGGCACTGCAGCAGAACTCACCATTCATTATCAGCAGCAGAACCTGGAAAGAGAAGGATATATTTAAATTCTTATCTCTGGCTTGAAAAAAATGAGTGTTTAAAATATTGATGGTCTACATAGTGGGAAGAATTCTTATAATTCTATAACAGGATTGTAGTTTTAAAGACTATTACATTAGGAACAGTAGAAGCAAGTACACGTGGTCATTCTTATCTTGGTGCTGCAAAAAAATGTTAGAGCAAAATGGAGCTGAGAAACAAAAGACAATATATATGAAAGACTTAGAATTGAGAACACAATGGAAGAGACTTGCTTAGAGATTACTCTGGTGAAAAACTCAGAAGGTCTATAGAGTAATTATAGAAGTGTGTCAATGGAAGGGACAGTTATGAAATTATTTTGTTAGATCCATAATTTGCTTCATATTAATTTGTCCTTTGTAGTGGCTTCATCTATATTGGTATCTACCAAGCAGAGCTGTTAATGCTTCGAAGTGTTATACTGGGCTCTCATGTTCTATAAGCTTTTGTTAGTCTCAGTAATTTTCTAAAGCATTCTTGGGATGTTGTGGTTGTTACCTCTGACTGAAATTATACTCTGTAGTTCCTAGTAATGTGTTAATAGAAATAATATATCTTAATTAACACTCTGTAATCAATGTTTTTCCTAAGAGAATGGTTTAATGAGTGTGATTTTGAGAAAAGTTTTTCTATTTGCTCACATCATTTCTGGTCAAGCAAATAGACGCTGCCTAAGGGCATTGGTTCCAGTTTACTATTTTTTTACTGGTAAAGACATATTGAGGTGAGAGTATGTTACTTAAACATGGGACTGGTAAATATGACACTCAACCTGCAATAGAACCATGACCATCTGGAGCAGCAGCTGAGCCCTTGGCAGGATACCCCAGAGTACGCAAAATGCACAAGTTGCCTGTGCTTAGCAGTCCTATCATATATATTAGATTTCTATTGCAAGAAGACTTAAAAACTAAACAGACTTAGTTAGGATTGTGTCAGATAGTAATCCTAGATTCAGAGGTGACCTAGGCGATATAAACTACATGTTGTAAGTGGGGGTACCTGGGGACCTGCAAAGAAAGAAGCATTGAAATGAGGCAACTAAAACAACCGCTAGGAAGATGTAGGACAGTAGGGGGCTTAATTTATCTTATTTTCCATTGATTGCTTTTCCTACTTCTCTATTCTTCATGGGCAAGCAATTCACCCCTTTCAAGTGAGCGATATTTTTTCTGAGTTGTTCTGCCATTCATTATTTCACAAAAAGAAATGTATTAATTGCTCTACGCTGTAATGCATTCCCTCATTGTGTACCAAGTGTAAGGGAAAATATTGTGGTTGGTATCTGACATGTGGAACTAATTTGCCTCTGTTGGAGTTCAGGGAGAGGTCTTGGCTATTACTGTGGAAGAAAACGTTACGAATTATAGGCACTTCACTTCATGATACTTCATTTGTAGTTTCCATTTGTGATGATATACTATGAATAAAATATGGGGATGATATTCTGGCCTCCCTGAGATCAGTGTGTATGGGTATTCTCTTAACTTCAGCTAGGCCATGACCCTGGGAATCTTTGCTGGCTCCTAGTGAAGGATTTGTTCTATTCATGCTTCAAACTAGACCTCCTCTGAGGACTTAGTTTTTAATATTACTACCAAATCTGCTACTTAGATAGTAATTCTCTCTTATTGAAGTTTATTTGCTCTTGATTTGGGGCGTCCTATGCTTAGAGAAAAACACATTTCTATACCTATGTTTTTCTATACTTAAATATGATGGCATTGTTAGAGGTAATTGTAGACCAACACTCAGGAAATAATATATGATAAAAAGAGAGAAAAGATTTCAGAATTATTTCCCAAAGGATGGAGTAGCAATCCAACAGTACAAATGAGGCTGAACTCTGAGAGGAAATAACAGATAATTTAGTAGCTCTTTAGTATCACCAAAATTTGTGATCACCAAATCTTCTCTTGAGTGTATGATGGCTTTTTCTTTACTAACTGTTCTTAATTTGATAAGCTTATTTTTTCTTCATGAGTAGAAATGGTTAGTAAGTATTAATTTTTTTGCTTGACTAATAGACTCTCTCACTCTATTGTTGGACCATGAGTCATCTACAGGTCATTCACACCTTACAAGACACTCATACTCTCTTCATAGTGTCACTCTCTACTGAGTTGTTAGAAATCTTTAGGACACTAATGCTGTATGCATGTATGTCATAAAAATAATGAAGTAAAATTATTAATATTGCTAGTTTATATTATTTTTTATCAATACACTGAACCATTGTTAAGCCTTTATTTTTTAATTAACTTGCCAAAGCATACCACTTATTCAGCTGAAAGAATACCAAGAACAAGACCCTGGTGTTCTCAACACAGTTGTCCTAGATTTTCAAAGTGTTTGAAGCACCCTGGAGGTAGATGATCTTAAACTAATTTGTAAAGGAACCAATATAAGTAAATCTATTTTTATACAAGATTTCATACTGATAAGAATGTGTGATTGGGAGGGAAAATGATTTGGTGCAATTTGTAACTTGGAGAACATAATACATTTGACTCCTCTTTCTGTATAACACAAAGAGTTCATATGTTGCACAATGTTCATTTTTAATTAAACATTTTATCATTGCACAGCCTTTTATTGACATTCCTCATAATAGAGCTGATAAGATCTTGACCTACTCTTCAATAAAGCAATGTATAACTCAATATTCTGGCACACACTGTTCCCTTTAGAATTAAACCCATTATTTTCTGATTTAATTTAAAAATTTCATGTACTTTTATTCACATTTATTTACTTTATCTTCTCAGATTTATGCTCTTGTTCGAATGGTGAGATTTGGCTGCAACCATTTCTTGGACTATTACTTTTTGTTTGATCTCTTAGCTAGCTGAACATTTTACATTTTATTGAGTTTTTCCTCCTTTCCATCTTTTAAAAATTTGCTATAAAAAGTGATTTATCATGTAATCTTGTTTCCTACTGTACCTATTAAGTCCAGTTTTGATTAGTGGCACTAACTTCACTCATGATTACCTTAATCGTGTGGCTACAGTTTCTGCTATCACAGGAACTCCTTCAGATAGTAAATGAGAATAGATTGCTGAAGACGTATCCAAAGATAAATTTCACATTTGATCCCTGTCAGTAACCTTACAGAGCCCTGTGATAAAGCTGCCCAGGATCATGTCTTTAGCAGTACTGATAAAACATCCCTTGGCAGGGAATTTCCACAGTGGAGCTGTGGCAAGAGACCAGGCGGTGTCCCCTTCTTTGGCTAGTGGCTACTATGGCACCTGCTGACCCATGAGGCAGCTGGATAAAGATGAGAAGTTGGCCATAGGACAGCATGCGGAGGGAATAAGCTCACAGTTCTTTCCCAGTGTCTGCTGCCTCTGACAGTAAGTTTATCATGTCACAAGCTATAGTATTCCATTGTGTTTAGTAATCAGGATTCCTTACCATTTTGCTGCAGCAAAGCTCTTCTTAGATGAGTATCCAGCATATTCACGTAAATAGGATTTCCATGTAGAAGATGCAACATCTATCTTCTTGCTGACCATCAGGTGTTGCAGGACCCACTTTCTCAGTAATCTCCTCATCTCTTGCAGTACCAGCTCTCTCAAGTGATAACCACTCAACTACCCCACACTTTTTCATACTTCAGAAAACCTTCACTGGACACTTGTTGTTTGTCTTCATCCTTGTCTTCCTGATCTACCACTGTTCACCATAAATGTATCTTGATTTTAGCTGAAAATTCTGAGATAATTTAATGAACTAATTTGAAAATACTTTATGTAATATATCGCAGGCAAGACAGACAAGGCAGAAACGTCTTGTACATCTGAAAGTGAATTTGGTGTTTTGCTTTGTGGTTTTTTTTTGTTTTTCTTTCCCAAGCTGGAGAACATTAACCTTAACTACTGAAGATATATTCCTTACACTCTCTCAGATTTTCAGTCTTGCTTTGTCATCATAGCATAAATTAAAAATCACATAGGGCATCAGAGTGTGCTATGGTGGGAAAACTGCAAAATTAAACCTCTCAACATTTTTTATTGTCAACAAGTCTCAGATCCTTAAAGATCTAAGTAAATATTAAAGGCTTGAAATAACTAAACCTAGATTTTTGATTTTGGACTATTTTTTTTTTCTTTGGGATGTGTTCCTCAGCCCAAACGAAGTAGCCCTTCAGGAAAATGTTCTGCCCTGTTATTGGAAGTTTGGTGATTTGTGTTCAGGTATTTGCATTCTTTGTTTGTTGGGACACAGAAGTGCTGGAAAGCTTGGAAAGAGTGGAAATGTGTTACTTGAAAAAAAAAACAAAAAACAACTGCATTGTGATTTGGGCTTTCTTCTTTCTGTAACTGTTTAGCAAAAAGGAGTAAATTAATACAATGTGTAGCAGATCGTGACTAGCTACTTAAACAAGTTGGAGAACTGTCAAGGGAAACACAGTCAAGGTGCGCCTGGGGTACCCAAGAAGCTATCAGCACAGGTTCCAGAGCCGATGTCTCATCCTTCCTGCCACTTCCATCCATGTTTGCTAGATTAAGCTAAATGAATTAAATGCCAACAGAAGCTTATGCCTTTGTTTGCTGTGCAGGCATGTGACTGATGCATTGAAGGTGCAGGGCTTCACAATATGCAACAGAGAAGATGGAAAGATACCTGAAGAAATGAGAAAGCTAATAAAGTTGTGTCATAACATCCCTGAAATTGCACATGTTAAGGAGGAACAAGTCATATGAATTTTGGACAGTCTAGCTGTTCCTGAACTAGGTGAAGAGGCTGCAAACTAGAATGGTGACTGGCATCTTCACAGATGTATTGGGAGGGGTTTGCCCCACCTTCTAATCATAAGCTGTCCTATAGATTTTGTAAAGATCTTCTAGAATCAATAAAGTGTGGTGTTCTTGGTTATAAACATGATTTTAAAAGGTTAAATAACAAAGTTTTGCTGATTTTGCTTTTGAACATTCATCTAAATGTCCTATTGTACTTATGGAACTAACAGGGATATCTTTCATTTCCTTCTTTAGATAGAAAGACTGGTAGGATATTTATAGAATCTTAAAATCATATCCTAATGCTCTTAGTGTAATTTTTGGTAAATGAAGAAATGTATTTTAAAGCATACCATGTAATATGTAGAAGTTTGTTTTCATGAGCACTTCTTTAAAAGAAAATCTTAGCCCATACTTTTTTGCGAGCCCAAAGAAGTTCAGATGTTATTTCTCCAATGACAAATACACTGTATTGGTTAATGAATTTTTTTTTTTTAATAATTTCTTTGGCAGTGCTTTTGCAGAAAGTAATGATATTCAAAGATATGTCCTTGCTGGAGGGAAGGTGAAAGTGCCATTTAATTAAATTTGTAATCTCATTTCAAGAGATCTGCATTCAAATTTACATAAGGTAGTATTTAAGGTCTAATTCCTCAATCAAATTGTTTACATTATAAGTACAGAATATAATTTGGCACAGTTAAAAAGCCCATGCACTGGTCTGCATGGGACACAATAGATAACATCAGGATGACCTCGATAGGTAGGTCTTTGTAAGTTGCTGAGTTATCAGCTTCCTAAACTTATGAAAATTCACCACCACTTTATATAAAATCTAATTCGATTTTATATCCGCGCAAGACAGGAAAAAAAAAAGCCTATAGAAAGAAAGATGTGTAGCACTGTTACTTCTGCACATATTTGTTTAATGCTTTAGATTTTGAAAGGGAGAGCTGTTGACTACGTGCTTTGGTTACAAGTAGTTCCTTCAGCTCCTTAAGAATGCATGTGTTTTGTTGATCAGCTTATTACCTGCCAAAACAACAGTTAGTACTGAGTTTACAAAATGTTATCGGAATGCTTAAGTGCATTATTTGAAATGAGTGAATAAACTTTATCTTCTAGATGTTTTTATTGTGGTGCACCCTTCATAAATGTTAGTATTTTATAGAAAACAATCATTCTAGAAGTACCATAGTTAATTGTTAATATATTGATATAAAACTCTTTCAAAGACAGTTGTTTTTTGTATTTTTTTTTACCAATGGATCTTTAACATATTATTATAAATAGTTTCAGTGTAGTGCTATTTTTTTTTAAAGAAGCACAACAAAACTTATCAGTGATGAGACCCTTTATAGCTCACAGACTGTCGTGTAGCAAACACATATTTATACCTAGAACACTTATTAGTAAAATGAACAGAAAATAGGTCTTGAGGAAAACTAACCGTTCAGTTGGAGCATTCTACTAGAATTTGGAAAATGCAGATTTACTTCATGAGTTTTGTCATGCATTTTCTTGATCTGCCTTTATCTCCTAGGAGAAAATAAGTGACAACTTTACTGGCTCATGTGCAGGAGCCTGCATTTCAGTCCAGGTT
>VXAB01011486.1:236564-277990 GCA_013399175.1 Odontophorus gujanensis | reverse complement strand
TTTTTTTTTTTTTTTTTTTAGGACGATATTAACTTAAACCATTTTTTCTCCTCTTATTCCTTTAGATTTATTTTATGGCAGAAGCCTAATAAAGCAAATTAGATAAAGTTTTGTTATTATTATTATTTTTTATTTAGGAACAATAATGAGAGTACTTCAAAGAGGATGAAAATATTTATGTGTATTTATGGGGCTTTTCACTAGCTAGTTCCAAGGATGTCTATTTTGTGTATGAAATATTTATTTTTTTTTAAAAAAAAGGAAATTGTCCAAAAACAAATTGACCAAGAAGAAACTGAGGGTGCACTCTGTTATTCTCATTATACTCTTCCTATTGGTCTTGAGAGAAATTCCCACTGAGTACAAAAGATTAAGTTGAGGTTACAGTTGAGGTGTTTTAAATGGTTCAGATAAATAAAAATAGTGAGATGTGTACTGTACACTGTACTGAGGTGTATGCTTATAAATACATACATATGTGATGCATCATTTTTATACAGTGTCCTCTGCTGACTGAAATACAGTTCAGTTTTGGCTTTAATGAAAGGACATTCTTCTGCTTTTTAGTTGATCTCAGTTGTTGTATTTAGTGCTCTGATGTGGCAGCTTTCACTGTATCCATAAAATATGAGTGAGCATCAATAAGCTATACAAGAGAAAGGAGTTTTAAGGAGGTATTTGAATGAGGAGAGGACGACCGTATAGAGAAAAGAGAGGAGAACTTTGTAAGTTTTTTGGCAGTGGGAAGGAAAAGAGAAGGTCATTTGGGCAAAGAAGCTTGTAAGCATCTTGTCACAGGGTTAGATGATAAGCTGAAATTGTAAATTATACACAGCAATCAGTGTGTTCTGTGAGTGTGCACCTCAGGGTTTAATGAAGCTATCCACTCTTCCTCTGCTCCCTGTGCAGCTCTTCAGATATTCATAGCATGAAGTCAAAGCCATGGATGTTCACGACTCATAGATTCTGTGCAGGAAAAGAACTGCAACATGTACTTTCAAGAACAGCTGTACTGAAAATCTCACTTGAACAAAGCATTTAAACAGATTCTTTTGGCAGTTACACGCATTTGTGGAAAGTTGGTGGACATAAAAGGACCTTCTTTTGCACACAGCATGGACTACCAATCAGAGCACAGTTTTGTGAATTAAGTGACCAGTCACGCATTGTGAATAATGAGTAGTGATTGTTCGTATCGGCCAGTTAAAAGTTGTGTCATAGGGTCAAATATGTTTGCACACACTGTTCAAGGACTTGTGACTAATGAAGTAATTAATAACACCCGTGACCTACTTGCAGACACCTGGTGAACAGATTTCAGGGCTCAGCCCATTGGTTAGATTTCTCAAGGAGCAATTCTACCAGCTCTAGCTGAAAATGTACAAAATCAAACCCTGAAAATAAACTTCCATAACATGGTACAAATGCTCATGCCTAAGCACCTGCTGCACTGTATCTTTTATTGATATTAACTGGATTGATTCTGTACCCAATTGTGTCATCTCCTCCAGTCTAAACCAGCACAAGATCAAGCTACCACAGGCTTTGCATTCCTGTGTTATTTTTAATTGAGATACTATCACCATAAGAATATTATTTGTCTAATGATATAAAATAATGCTTCAGCAATCTCACTTCAGAGATAGGCAAAAGGTAGATTCTGTTTTTCCAGGAGTTTGTACTTACTCCAAAGAGCAAGCACAGTGGGGTCACTAGGCAGACAAGTAAGCCTTCAAGTGGGCAGGATTGGTCCTGCAGCCTGCATGAAGCTTTTCTCATTCCAGTGACTACTGAAAACAGAAACATTGTCCTGTCCTATTAGGAGGAGAGAGTGGAGGCTGGGGCTGGGAGCAGGCAAAACTCAGAACCACAAGATTTTACATTCCAGTGTATATTTAGAACACTTACTGTAGTCCAGGGCTGATGTACTACTCTAAAGAACAAATAAAATTTGCAGCATTCTCTCTGGGTTGTTGTGTTTCACACAGGATTTACTTTAATACCATTTTATACTCGTCCCAAAAAAATATGTATATGTTTTTGAGGAAGGAGTAAAGGGGGATACTTTGGTTAGAAAGCAGGGTGTAAACTGTAAGATATTGAGTTTGTAAAACCTTAAGTCTGTCTTTTGCTTTTTGTTCTGTAATTGATTACTAGCACCCCCTTTAACCCACCTTAAAGGGCAAGCAGGAAATTCATGTTTTCGTTCATCAGCCCATCCCTCTGAAAAGCGTTCAATATTAAAACAGTTTGCAAGGAGCAAAGGCAGAAGAAGCAAGAGGCCCAGTTAGAGCGTGGCAAGGTTAGGAGATGCATGTCTGCTGCCTGCAGCAAATATCGGCTCTTGTTCCTGTACATTTTTTTGCATGGGGAGACCAAATTAATTGGGGTATGGCTCTGTTCTTTCCTTTATGTGTGACCTTTTATTATCTCTGTGACCCTGTAGTTCACGCGGTGTCATAAAGCTGTTGGAAAGTCTTATAGCTAGTGTTATCAGCTGTTGGAAATTAACTTAAAGGATGAAATATCTGTATTTCCTTTTGCCTGAAGGTGTCTGGGAGTCTGTAAACTGCTATGAAGGTGAAATTGTTGTGGTTGTGATTTTGCTGTAGCTGAGTGTTGCTTGTGCATCTTCTCCTCTTTTCTNTGTGCAAGCTACGGGCTGGCAATCAGGTGTTGTGCTGAGGGAGGAGGGGGCTGCTTTCGGAGGGGTCTACATGGCA
Organism: Odontophorus gujanensis; assembly: GCA_013399175.1. NCBI lineage: Eukaryota > Metazoa > Chordata > Aves > Galliformes > Odontophoridae > Odontophorus > Odontophorus gujanensis. The sequence continues at coordinate 275,267 of VXAB01011486.1, read as the reverse complement.
TAATTCCCACGAATGTAGGAGGAGGATGAAAAAGATAAAGAAATTTTGTTTTTCTGAGCTAGAGGATTCTCTGCATGACTTCCCCACTGATGGGATCAGCTGCTTTCAGGCTGAGATTTTATTAACAATTCAAATGGAAATTGAGGGCACAGGAGGAGCAGATTCTCACATAAACTTGATCTGTCCATGAATGCAGTTCTCTGTTTGCCCTGACCCTGCATGGCTTAAGACACTGCCTGTGAGGCCAGAGTGCCAGACACAAAGAAAGAAATGAAAAGCAAGCACATTCCAGTAGTCTGCACAAAGGCAATGGAGCAGTTTCTAGCCGTCTCCCCAGAGTGAGATCTTATCTCCTTGTGGCTAAAACCCTTTAGAGTGTTTATTTGTACTCTAGCACCCGAGGTTTATGATATGGATGACGATTAAACATTTAAGTTCCCTTGGTGAGCCTTTTTGGGGGACACAGAGTTGTCCTGCAAGTATTTTCTTCCCCAGGTATGTACTGATGTTCATCAAAGTGCTACTCTGCTTTCTCGACGAGCAAATGCTGTGGGAAAGGCACTGCAGAAAGCACCTTCCTCAACAAAACTCATCACCAGCCATGAGAGAGCTTTGCAAAACTTTGGCTTTGGGACCCATCGCCTGTTCTTAGTGCGTAGTGCAGGCATTCAGCGGTGGCCGCGCTCAGGAAAGCTGCTCCTGAGTAGCTGTGCCGATTAAACATTGTGTCTGTGCAGCTGACCTTGTGTTGGGAGCTGGCGGCACTGGGCAGCAGGATGACGCGTGTGCAGGCGACCATGGCCACCTCTGTGCAGCTACCACTGTCCGCCAATGGCATGCGGTGGGCCATGCTACCCCACTGGGACAGCCTGCCGGGGCCAGGGCCGCAGCGCAGTGGGAAGTGGGTTTCTTATTCCCTGCCGTTGCCTGATATTAATGCTATCAGTGGCCGTATATGCAGGAGATTCCTTACTCAAACTATTACACACTGATATTTCTGGCTCCCCTGAGCAGCCATCCTTTTATGAAAACTCTCTAAAATTGCAGGAAGAAAAAAAGCATAAGTAAACAGAGATTGTGACTGTGGTGATTGTAAAGAGACACAGTTTTAATTGCCCTAGTTTTCCTTATTTTCAGCTGCGTCCCTCCCCCCCAAAAAATAAAATAAAATAAAAAAAAACGAACAAAAACCAACACCCAAAGCCAGCAACTTTTAGTTAGGAAATCATAGCCATATACTTTTCCTTTTTTCTTAGAACATTAAAAGGTTTTGACACTTCTGATACTTCTCAAAATACTTAAATTAGTGGGAAGAGGCCAGCAAACAGCATTGATTTAATTAGTTCTGTCCCCTTAATTTTATGGGGGTTATATTATCCAAAATTAATGGTTGTACTTAGGCAAATTGTCAGTAATTGGTGACAAAATTGCTTTATTGCTTTTCTTTCATTTGATGCTAATTAATGGCCCTACATTATTAAGTTCAAGCCTCTTCTGCATTTCTCCTTCTCCATAAATATTCTTAGTTGTAATGTGTCAGAATAAACTTTTTCAAACATATGGAATAACTGCATTATAGAAATGTGATAACAAACAGATTTTTGATGTATGTTTTCCTGAAATAATTTATCTACTCAAGAACTTGAAGATTCTCCATATGCCTGTGAAAGAATACATTATTAGGGGGAAGTGCTAATTGATGAATGTGATAAAACATTATAAAATGTTATCCAGTGTATTTATTTATTTATTTATTTATTTATTTTGCAACCTGCCTTAGCAGTTACTGTAGAAAATCCATTGTTTTGTATTTACTAGTTAAAAATCCACTAACTTCTCTCCAGTTATTTGTCAGTGTGCTAGATGAAACCATTCCATGTCGCTGGAATAGAATTATCTCACATAATTTGCTGTCATATTTTTCACCTCTTAAAGAAACTGGCCCATAAGACAGGGCAGCATTTATCCATGTTTTCCAAATTATATTTTAATGCTATGTGTATTTTCTTAAGTCTAGAATAAATTCAGCAAGTAAAAGTGAGGTACAGTTTTTCATGCAACCACAAGAACAGCTTGTGCATGTGTGGTTGGGGGGACTTATTTGTTCATTTAGAATTTCTAAGAATTTAGAAAAAATGAGTAATCAGTAGAAATAATAATTTTTTACATAGTGGACTGGTACCAAGGTAGAATAGAGAAGGAAGAAGCTACATATTAAAAGAATACAAAAAGGATGTCTTGATGGCGTTTTAGGAAAAAAAATAATGAAAAAGAATACTAAAGACCAAAAAAAGATTTCAAAATGTGGGACAAAGTATTTTATAAACTTTGTAGTTTTACAGTTTATGCTTGTTTTCTCTGTTGTCTCATCCAGTATTACATAACTCAGAGAACTGGATCTCTCATTTCACTCATAAAGGCTACCACCAATGGTGAAATATTATCTCTGTTCTCATTGACCGAGTTTACCTTTAGTTATACTTTGAAAGTTTTCAAAATTATGATTTGCCTTTGACATTCTTCTTTTCATCTTCAATAATGAGTTATAAAATGCATACATTCATGCACATTTCAAGCATTATATTTATATTATGTTTAAATTAATCTTTAGAATGGCAAAACATTGTAAGCAAACTCATGACTTTGTGATAAATGATTTTTTAAAATTTATTTTCTAAGTAAGAGCAATTGTTGGGCAAAAGAAGAAGGAAAATTGACATTTGGAGTTAGAAATGTTTATTGTTATGTAAGTGCAGTTTCTTGGATTAAAGGGAACCAGTGAAATAAGATTCTTGGCATGATGAATTATTTTAAATTTGTTGAATGAGTTTTTCTTTATTTGTTTAAAGCACTCTCAGTTATGACGACTCTGTGGTAGAGTAGAAAAGTACCAGTAATTTATAACTATGTCTCTTCCCTGATTTCCACGGAATGCCTTGTTCTTGCATGTTTGGAACAAAATATATGGACATGACTGTATTTTGGAGGCAGCTTAGAGAAATGGCAGGCCTTTAGAGTCCTAGCAAAGAACCATACTCCGCAAACAGCTTGAGGTTTCTTTTAGTGAAGTAATTTTATGCGAAAACTGCCCCAGCAAAAGGCAGAAGGTTGATGTTTGCCTGGGTTTCCATCTGTGTTCCTATTTCTTTGTCCTTCTTGACTGTAACTGTGAGTGTATATGAGGAGGGTCTTTTAGACTTGTCTAAAACATCAATACTTACTTATATACCAGAGGAGTGCCACATGTTCCTCCTAATCTGTGCAGGTCCAGCCATACCATCTCAGATTCCTGGGCAAGGACTCAACGTATTGGCAATGATTCTTGCCTGGTTTTAGGCCTGGTAGAGCTACGGTCCCTTCAAGGCCTGTGGGGAGTTTTAAGCCATTGCTGCAGCTCAGATTCATGTGTTCATTGGGATGGGGGGTGCTGATCCTTCACTCTGTCAGCTCCACTGGCTGCTACCACAGTCTGTGGTGACCTTTAAGATGAAGAGCTTGGAATGGTGACCTTCTGCTAAAATGTTGGATATCTGTCGAAGCAAACTTTGAGCCTCTTACTTGTCAGTGAGGTAAGTGGAAGAATGTAGCCCATAGCTTATGCTGTATGCACTCGGAAACTCAGTGCAGCACAAGTGAGGTGTGAAGTCTGAAGTCTTTTTCAGCCAGAAGCACTGGTTACTTGCCTTGATTCCTCTCTTTGCAAAGAGTCAGGAAATTAATCAGTACCCAGTAGGGTTAAGAGTGTTGCCACTGTAATTGCAGGAGGTTCCCACTGAGGGACTTTGTGAACACGAGTTTCCCCTCACTTGGACATCAGGAACCAGGCTGCTCACCAGGCAGCCCTGCTTTCACTGCTCATGTCTTATGGTGTTTAAGGCATCAAAAAGGTGCCTTAATTTAACAAATTTGAGAAAGAACTCTGGTAGCTTTTCTCATTTACTTGTGTCTCTGTGTTTTTACTTGAATGTGACGATAATGGTATTGTTGGACTTCAAACCCCTATTTATCTTAGGTGCTCTGAATTTGACCTCTGGAGGGAGATGTGTGCTCCTTTGAAGTGGTTGTACTGAGAATTTAGGTCCTAAAATTAGACATTTTGAATTGCATCAGGTATGCAACTATGAAGTATGCAAATATGAACTGTCTTCACAAGTAAATGAAAAGAAAATAAATAAATACAATCATTAAAATTGGGCAAATAAATGACAGTCCATGTTGTAAAAGTGTTATTTTTTTTTTTTTCCAGTCTGAGTCCTCAATAGACATTTCCTAGCACTTGGAGTAATATAACCTTTCTCAGACTACCATTCAAGCAGCCATTTATGATGCTTTATAGAATTAAATACAGTGAGAACTAGCCAACAAAGAGGAAGAGATAGCTGTTTAAAGGTGATAGTCTGGAAGACTTCTAGTCCAAAGTAACCCTGGAATGCCTTTTTTGTTCTTTAAGCATCCTGGAGAGCTGTCTTAAAGTGATACTGCATTTGCCGTGAATGGCAAAGAGTGTGTACTTCATCTGTTTCTTCAGCTTCTGTCTATAGTTCTCATCCACTATGTGTGAGCAAGGGAAGAGCCTACTGCACTCAGCTCACAGCTTGTGCTGCCTTTCCATTCATGCAAATAGCTGCATTTTCCCAATCTTCATAGAGTGGGCGCTGGAATAAAATCTGTGATGTCATTTTCGTTTACTCTTTGTAGCAATGCAAGTGTTTCCAGGCGGGCATCCTCTCTATCCTGCTCTATTTACCCTAATCAGATGCCTAGACTGGGAAACTACTCTCTATATGCCTTCTCTTTGTTAGAAATAGCTTTTCCTAAAGTTGGTCTGAGCATCCACATTATGCACCTTCTTTCAACTCTCCCTTTTAAAGAAGTCTCTCTCCTATTGGCTGCATAGATGCCCTGATGTTGCACTATTACAGTTTCTCTGAAACTGTAGCATTAAGTCTGTCCTGGTTTATCTACTCTCAGTGAGTGTTGTCAGCAATCCCCCTCATTATGATGGTGATGTCTAGTGTTTAATATTGACTATATACTAGTAAAACATTATCTCCAAATACAAGATATTTCAATTCTAATTTCTATGATTAGAAGGTTTTTGCAGCCCATTTCTGCTTTTCAGCAGTAATTCTATGAGGAAAATGTATTGGCTTGAATATGTACTACACGCAGAGAGTGTGATCAGACCAAAAAACCCCTTTTTATTTTAATTTTTCTCAGTGGATGAATCAGGACTACAGTTTTGAAAGATGAGGAGAATATAGGACAGTCTTTCCGTATACTTTCCTGGATGTTTGGTGATCATTAGTGAGTAATGGAAGGTATTGTACTTTTAGAGACCATGCTCTAACTTTTGTATAGTACTGAAAAATAATTCCTTTTGGGTCTGCTATGTAAACATACCTTCTGAAAATGAACTAATAAAAGAAATAAAAGTTGTTATGTGCTTAAGTTTACTTAATAGTGATTAATTGAGGAATCTTTTAAATTTGAGAAGTCACAAGTATCAGCCTCATACCTCCAGCCAAGATGTACTTCATTGCTGGTACAGGGAAAAAAATAGGAAAAAAAGCTGTTGTAAGACTAAGCATGAACTTAATAATGAAGAAACAATGCAACGTAGTCAACCAGGCATGAAGAATTTTATCTACAGAAGTTAAGAGGCTAAGTGTCTCATCAGTCGTATTTTAATAATGCCTGACAGAAGTGCTTGCACTTGTACAGCAATTGTTTTAATATCTAATTGAGTTTTAAGCTGAAATATGACAGTCTTGAAACATGAAGAGAACATTTCCTGTGATGCAATGTCTAAGTGTTTCTTCAGGTTCTAAACTGACACTAGAAAATTGGTAATACTTGTATTTGCAGATTCCGGGAGTCTTCTAATTATGCATAACTACAGCCATATCCTGTGCAGTTTTACTATTGTTATCTCTATCCTCTTTCCTGTCTTTATAATTCATTTTTCTTACCATATACAATTGATGCACTTTTTCTTTTTCTTTTTCTTTTTCTTTTTCTTTTTCTTTTTCTTTTTCTTTTTCTTTTTCTTTTTCTTTTTCTTTTTCTTTTTCTTTTTCTTTTTCTTTTTCTTTTTCTTTTTCTTTTTCTTTTTTCTTTTTTCTTTTTCTTTATTTATTTGCTGTTAGCTGTTTGTGGTGGGCACTGCCATTTGCTCTTTGCACTGAGAATGATGTGCCCTGGTTCTGCCTGTGGAGTCCAGTTGCAGTGACAACGTAGACTTTAAACACAAATATGACTCCAAAGCTGACATACTAATTATGCTCCTGTTAATCTAACATCACCCTTACACATTCAGGAGCATGAGATCATCATAATGGAAGGCTGGAAAAAAAAAGTTTGAGAAAAGCTTACATTTTTTATTGAGCATGCATGCTGAAATGGATGCAGCACATAACATGTTGCCTTCCATTTTATTTCTTAGGATCAATTGGTATGCGTAGCTGGAGCTTTTCAGGAAAAGTCTGGGATTATGAGTGTGTCAGCCCCTGCTTTTAGCACAGGAACGAGGTTATCAATAATGCATTGGAGATCTGAGTATCCTTGAATATAGGGAGATAACAGCTGGTCTGGTTTATTGTTAAAATTGCAGATTTGCGCCAAGAGGTCACAACAACTGCGTGTCAGACGATCACACATGCACGCACACAGACGTGTCTTCGGGGAACGAGGGGGATCATATCTGAAGCACTGCCACTTCCCGTGTTTCTTAGAAACACTTTGTATGTTTCTGTGGTATGGCTTAAAAAGCAGCATTTTTAATGCTGCTAGCAGTGCCCTTTTGACATTTTGGCCTTTCCCAGTATTATAAGTTTTATTGTTTTTCTGACAAGTTTATTCATATACTAACAGCTTGCTTGGCAGCAACGTTCAAACTCAATACTTAGGCTTTCTGGTCACGGTGATGGCTGGCAGTAATAGAGAGGGAGAATAAGTGAGTGTGGAAATGCAAAGCTGTCTCTTGTTACATTTTATCGATCTCATTCTGGTGTCATTCAATTAAGATAGAAATGTGATGGATAGTGTCTGCATAGATTCCTACTTTGCTTTCCAGCCACTCTATATAAAGCTTTTTGGGGGAGAGAGGAGGAGAGGGAGGGCAAGAGGAGGAGGGGGGTGACAAATGAAAGATACAGCGTGATTTGAATTACAGATGAAACTTCTATTTATTTTTTTTTTAAGTTGTTATTCTGCAGGTGCATTTAAAAGCAATATTAGCCAAGCAAGCATTCTGTGTTGTCTTGATAATAAGTAAATGTCCAACCTATTGTTTGTTGTATGGAGGCTGCTCCAAAAGTAATGCCTTCTATTTTATTGTGTTGGCCAAGGACATCAGAGGCAGATATTGGTGGTATGGCAGTAGAGGCTGAACCTTCCCACCAGTGTTCTGTTACATTTTGTTGCTGTGTGACAGATGGCAGTAGAGGGGCAGTCTGATAGAATGGCATCTGACGTGGAAGTGCAGATGAAGCAAAGGTTTGTCATTGAATTCCACCATGCAGAAGAAATTGCACCCATCAACATTCATTGATGCTTGCTGAATGCTGATGGAGATTTAAAGAGTGGATGTGACCACAGTGCAAGTTGGACTGCATGAACAACATTATCCTAGCAATGATGCTGTTACAGCAGCTGTGAAACAGTGGGTCACCTCCAGTGGTGCAAATTTTTGTGAGAGTGGCATGCGTGCTCTTGTTTGTTGCTAGCAAAAATGCATAGCAGTGGGAACCATAANGCTAGCAAAAATGCATAGCAGTGGGAACTATAATGAAGAACAGTGTTTTGTAGCTGAGAACTTGCTCTATCAAAGAGTGATATTGTGCTCTTTGTATCTGTTGTAGCTTCCACAGAAATAAATAGGAGGCATTACTTCTAGGAGTGACCCAGAAAGTCATGATTTTTGGTTCAGATCTTCTCTATGATTTATGAATAAACACTCGATTCTCTTGAATTTAGTGCACAGAAAGGGCTGAAGAAATGAAAGGTCTTATTTTCTGAAGAAAGTTATCTCCTTGCTCTAAGGCAGTAATTCCAGATAAACATCTGAAGATAAGAATTATTTATTGCAGTCTGTTGTTTACTTTAATGTGAAAAAAGAAACAACAAAACCCAGCAACATTCATAGAGCAGTTCTGTAAATGGAATACAAAAATGCTGGCTCTGGCTCGAAGGGCTTATGAAGAATTGTTCACACTTGAGCCTTTTGCCCAGCCTTCAGTCTGTGATCATTTCAGAACCAATACATTAGTTTCGATCAAACTCAGGGCTTTCTGCCTAAGATATAAAAGAGGCAGCCCTAGAGCACACTGGCCATTTCAAGAAGCCTTCTGTGTCATGGCATCTGCCACATGCTCTGCTGTCAGACACATGTATCCCTGAAGAAAAAACTGGGCATCTTACCTCTTCATTCCCTTCCTGCTTCTGGCAGGGGCTGCAGCTCAAAGGGCAGTGCCCAGAGCAGGCTGGGGATTTTCTACTGAAGTAGGGCTATGGGGGAAGAAGCCAACTGGCCAGAAACAGAATACTAAGACAGATGTGCACTGACCATTACAACTGACACAAACAAACAAAAACAAACACCCCAAAATCTGAGCAAAACAAACAGACAGATTCCTACCAGCAGGCTCGATGAGCCTCTGGGAAGCATGGTTTTCACCTACCAGTAGCTGTAGCCCAGGCACTGTGTGGAGTTGGTGCTGCGGGCTGACAGGGTGCTGCACTCCTCCCTGCTTCGTCACTGCTCCCATCTTCCCATTCCTGTGCTGGTCTCAGGTTGGGTGGCAGAGGGAAGTGCAGGAGCTTTGGCAGCCACACATCAGCTAAACCCTGGAGCTTTGACAATTAGGACTGTGTTTTCCTTGCACCTGCTGTTACTGAATCTGCAATTAAAGCTGTAGGAGGTATTAATTACTCCGAGAGCTAATTGAGATTTAAGATTTTTATGTCATTAAGTTACATTTTAAAAGGGGATGAGGCTCTGGATACCTCTGCTTTTATAAACCAAAGAGCACATTTCTAACCCTGTTATTCATCCCTGTTCAGAGAAGTATTCTGAATGCCCATGAACTTCGCATGTTTCAGGTAGGACATATTTACTGTGCGCTCTGTAGAGCCCACAAGGTCTGTGGGCTTCAGTGTCAGACTGGGAGCCTGAAAAGCAAATGTCAGTTGGGATTTGAGTTTTCAGTTACTGAATTTCAGATGCAAAGTGGGAACTGAAATGAACCAAGTTGTCTCAGAGCTCTTTGATCTCCCTTTTGGTATTAAAGAGATTTCTAAATTGTTGCTAAAACTATGAGCAACACTTATCCTACCATAAAGAGGGTTTTCATGAATCCTCTTTTTTAAATGAGACAACACCTTTCTTAGAGCACTATTTAACACAATGAAATCTCCTTCCTTTGGGCAGAAGTTCTCAAAAGAATCCAAATATTGTCTTCTGAGGACTCCAGAAAAGTAATCACATGAGGAAGGCTTGAGCCAGGCAGAAGGGCTTTGAGCAGCTCCAGACATCTCTGCTTTCTCACCCAGATTCACTGAGGATTGCTGGAGTTACTGCTTGAGCTGCTCTGATGCATGGACTGGTCCAGCACTGGGAAGCTGCTGAGGTGAATCACAGCTATTTAATCCTTATTCCCTTATATGCAGTTCTTAGATATTCAGAGGCAGTGAGTATATGCAGCTTGAATACTTGCTCCATTTCCAGTATCTTTGAAAATAGGTTTGAATTAAAGACAGTGAGGCGAACTTTTCTTACATTCCTACCCCCCAAAAAATCTGTGTTGTTTTTGTTTAATGATTTTTTTGTTGCGTCATAATTTGTTGCGCCAAAGACGCTATGGCTTGTGCAACCTTTTCTCTTTAATGAGGAAATTTTCCATGTTGCTCCATTTGATAGATCATCTCTTCTTGGAACAGATGATTTTAGTGGTCTTTTCCAAGTGTAGTGAGTCTGCGTTTGCCTGTCAGGTAGAGATTTGTGTCATAAATTTTTTTAAATAATACACCATTGAGGGAGGAGATTGAAGAGCCTTTCTGTGGCCACGTTAAAAGTTTACAATGGTGTAAAAGTTGACCATTAATTGTTCAGGATTTGTTTCAGTGGTACATTGAACTATACCTGGAGATCTCAATAGACACCAGTAAGACATTAGGATAAGGAAAACCAACCCATTTCAAAATTCTGCTCTCATTGATAAGCTCTATACATTCCCCTGTTTCACTGATAATGCTGGAAATCAGTAGCAGAAAAATACATATCATCTTATATCTGTTTCTTTGTATGTGATAAGAAAATAGAAATAATTGTGGTAGATTATACCATGTCCTGCTGACAACAGGACGGGCAGTGACAAATGAAAAGACTTTTCCATCATAGGTGTTTGTTTTCTATTATGTCTCTGTGCAATCCTCCTGAGTTTCTTTCTTGTCCATTAAGTACACAAATGTGTACTTAAGTACACATTTTTAGGATTCATAAAGTTCACCCACAACTAACCATTGTGCTGAACAAGTCGTAAGTTTGTAAAAATTTAGTTACACAGCTTTGAGTCCACCCTTTTAAGATGTCTACATTCTGTACTGCCAGAAGAAGTAACCAGAAAGTTGTTTGTGTGGTATTTTAATCTTAAAAGAGGATGACTCTAACAGTACACTAAGACTTTCTGGTGTAGTACATCCACTTGAAATTTGAGTTTTGTTTCTACATTTTAGTAATTCACAGAAGGTGGAGAAGAGGGAGGGTGGAAGGGTTTCCTAAGCACATAAGTGGTTATGGCCTATTGTACTGTTTTTAGAATTGAAATATTTCAATAGCTTGAAAATGAGCCAGACAGCCTGTGTATTATGAACAGAGGGAAAAAAAGAAAGATAAAAATAAATAAAGTGCAGCTGCAGTTCTGTTAACAGCACCACAGAGTTAAAAGAGATCTGCAAAATTATAACCAACATTATGTATACAAATCTAGGAGGAAAGAACCCTAAAGTATATTAAATCTTGTCATACTCTGGTCTGGTCTGAAGACTTAGGGTTCAATGTTTAATTTATGAGCAGGGATTTTTTCTCCTTTCAAGTGCTTATGGAGAAACAGTATTAAATATGTAAGACAAACAATGACTTCGAGCTTTTAACAACTTGCATTTAAGAAGAAAAAATAAGAAGAAAATGTCTCTCAATAACAGAACTAGTTACATTTTTGATGATAACAACTACAGCAAGAAGTTGCCAGTTATCTAGGAACTCTTGAGCAAAATTAGGGTTGAAAATAATGTTTTTTGTGTAGGAAAAGGTATTGATTAAAAAGGATGACTTTTTCTTTTGACGTTTTTTTTTGCTTCTCAAATTCCTAGGTTTTACTACTTCTTTAACTGACATTTAACTTCTTTAAACTGGCATTTAACTGTAGGTGGATTAATAAACAATCACATTTTTCCCATGTGAAATTACTATCTATGATTCGTGTGTGAGAAGTATTTTCCCACTATTTGGTCATTAAGGGCTCTTTTTAGATGTTGTGTTTAGATGTGTTGAAGGACATGGTTTAGAGAGAACTATTGATGATAAATGGATGGTTGGACTGGATGATCTTGTAGGTCTTTTCCAACCTATGATTTTAGTGTGAAAGATAGACAAGTGGTCTGCTTGAATTTTGGAGACATTTGGTTCCAGAATACGGTGAACATTCATTCAATCACTGCTCTGAAAAGAAGAGTATTGCTTTTCTTCACTACATTATATTAAATAAACTAAAACTAGTAGTAACTTGTCCAACTGAAGAAGAAGAATCAATATTTTTATTTTTCTTCCATCTGAAGCTCAATATTTAACTCATCTACTAATTCTAGATGTCAGCAAATGTCATGTGGTTGATATAAAAAGGTACATATGCGAGAGAAGAGTCAACTGAGTTTCATCTATGAAAGTATTAATAAAAAAGAGCAGGACTCATTATGAATTTAGTCACAATAATGTTTAGATGTGGTAATGATGATTACCAAGACTTCTGAAGTGAAGTCAAGATTACAGTCATGATAACTTACAGTAACACAAATAAAGACCTTCTCTCTATTATATGCTCTATCTCTGCATTGGAATAGCTGAATGAAATTTTTTGCATTATTCTGTTTGTTCAATTAAAAAAAAATCACTCTTGTAAATGGCCGATAGTTAAAAAATAGAGAGGAATTGTGGAGGAAGTCGTGTTAACATTGCGGACATGAAGTGTGATTTTCGGAAACACAGCAGTGATCAACTTAGCAGTTCTGTAAGATGCCTGTGACAAAAGGATATCATAGAACTGTTTGAGTTGGAATGGACCTTTTTACAGGTCATCTAGCCTAGCCTCCCTGCAATGAACACAGGCATCTACTGCTAGATCAGGCTGCTCAGAACCCCATCCAGCCTAACCCTGAATGTCTCCAAGGATGGGGCATCCACATCTCTGGGCAGCCTGTGCCAGCACCTCACCCACCCTTAGTGTATAAAACTTCTTCCTTATATCCAATATAAATCTCCCCTCTTTTAGTTTGAAACCTTTTCCCCTTGCCCTATCACCACAGACCCTGCTAAAGACTGTCCACTTCTTTTTCATAACCCCTCTTTAGGTGGCGAAAGGCTACTCTCAAGTCTCCTGGAGCCTTCTCATTTCCAGACAGAATGGCCCCAGCTCTCTCAGGAGAGGTATCCCATCCCTTAAATCAGTTTTTTGTCCCTCCTCTGGACACACTACAACCAGAACATGTCCCTCCTGTTCTGATGACTCCACCTGGAGTACATCTGGACACAGTACTCTGTGTGAGGTCTCACCAGCATGTACAGGGGCAGGTTCACCTCTCTCGACCTGGTGGACACGCTTCTTTTGATGCAGTCTACGATACAGTAGGCTTTCTGAGCTGTGAGGGCACCTTCCTGGCTCATGTCCAGCTGCCATCCCCCAGTACTCCCAGGACCTTTTCATCAGGGCTGTGCTCAGTCCTTTCATCCCCCAGCTTATACTGATGGCATGGGTTGTCCCATACCAGGTGCAAAACTTTGCCCTTAGATTTGTTGAACCTCATGAGTTTCACCAGGGCCCACTGTGAGCTTGTCTGGGTCCCTCTAGATGGCATCCTGTCCCTTGGGTATGTCAACTGCACCGCACAGATTGGTATCATTCTCTGAGGATGCACTTGATCCCACTGTTGATGTCACGATGAAGGTGGCTAAGAGCACTGGTTCTATTACTGATCCCTGAGGGATGCCACTTGTTGCTGACAAGTGGACATTTATATTGTAATAGGCACAGAATTACACTTTTGTTTTAGTTTTTATGTAGTTTCGGATTCTCAGTAACTGTTACGAATTTCTACACTGTGCTCCAAGGGTTGGTGAATAAGGAGAGATGAGACTCTGCTGATGTCTCTGCTCTACAAACCGGTAGCTTCCTGTTCCTGCTATCTCCTGCTTTTGTTGGTCTGATAAGCAAACGACCTTGTACAAAGGCAGGTAACTTCCAGTTCTGCAGGACAGGAGCTTCTGATGCTATTTGTCCTACTTTATGCAATGGAGACCTCAATATGGGGTAAGTTGCTGGTGTACCCTACTAGAAAAGAGTAGTGTTTTGTCCCTGTGCTAGGCAGTGGCTTCTCCTTACTCGTGTTTTATCTGTAAGCATGGTGGAGTGGTGCTATTTTGATTGAAGGTGGCATCCACTTTGAAAACTGCTTCTACAGGGGAGATCTCTATCATTTGAAAAGGTAGACTGATGTGTTTTAGCTTCTTGCTTGTGTTGGCAGCTCTCTTCTTGCATTTGGAAGTAAAAACGAAAAACAACAACAACATCAAAACAACAAAAAACCATATGTCTTCCTATGTAATATGGAAACTGTTTACAGATTGTGCAGCTTATGAATAACTTGTCATTATCAATTTTCTTTCATACTTTCCCAAAAGAAAGAAATATCAGTTTTCTAAGACCATTCTTTAAACACAGTAAAAGTAAAAACCTTGCTCCATCTTTTGCTGTCCAGAGAACATCTTGTTTGTTCTTAGATGAGACCAAGAGATGAAGGCGTCTTTTCCCTGTTGGAGGAAGACCAAATATTCCTTTAATTTTCTTCCAGAGAAGAGAACTTTTAATTGTCTTTTTCCAGTCATAACTGTTTTCAGCAGAACATTGCATGATGTTCTTGAGTGAAGTGTACATCATCTCCCTTGCCATGCTGTCTTCTCTTAAATTGTGTAACATCAAATCCATAGGGACACAAGTTAACTCTGAGTAGAAGAATAACATTACATAATTATGGAGAAGTGTCCAAAATAGTCATGAAGTTTTGTTTCTGTCTTTTATGACACAAACACCTTAATGGATGTTGCTTAATGGGACTACATTTCATTTTTCCAACAGCGTAACTTCCCCATTATAAGACAAACAGGAGCAGGAGTGGTTCAACTATACTGCATGTTGCTGTATATTTGCCATTTTGGAGGACAGAGAATGTACTGCCAGTCAAAGGGCAGCTCCACTTCGCCAAGTCCTGTTGAAATTAAAGAGTATTTATTGTCCATGGGCAGGCGCTGTGGATAAGTGCTGGAAGTAAACTACAGCAGTTTCCTGGCTGCTGTCAGGAAAGAGATGTTTAGCCAGTGGCTCTGTGGAGGAGGTTAAAGAGAGATTTTTCATTTTTACTTTTTAATGCAATGTTATGCCACTCTGGCCTGGTTTCTGTCACTGCCTGTTAGGTGGCCTGTCCATAAACTGGTGTGTTTCTTCTCTGATTTGCAATGTGCTTTACTATATACTTCCTAATCTGTTTGTGTGCTTTAAATTCAAGCTGTATTTTGTAGATTTTGTCTCCATGAGTAGTATCATCATCCTACAGTTATATGTTGTTCTTTCTAGTTTCATAGGAAAATAAAAGAACTTAATGATGTTTTACTTTTTCTCCTTTTCTGTTTGTCTGTGCTAAAAATGTCAAGCAGCAGACAACAAGCAACCTAATGTATTGCTAAGCTAAAAAATCCTGAACAAGTTACATTCAGATGTAAAATGGTGGGATGAAAAATCTCCTACATAATGATCAATCTGTAGCAGACTTATAAACTGTTTATTCTAGTCTTTGGGAAGGGACGAGTGTGAAATTGTATATAATGATGGAATAAAATTAATGACTGTTTCTGAAAGGTCGATACTGGAATGAGAATGCAGATGTAGATATCCTCAGGTGCTATGAGGAACACGGATATCAGAACTCTGTCACCCTGTCCAGTGAAGGCTAATTTAAATCTTGTGGGTTTTGGTTTTGATTCAGAGTTGACTGACTGTAGGTAGAAGTATGTAATCAGATATTGCTCCTCAGCTACTCCTTCCGAGAGACTCAAGAGCATATATTTGCTGACTTTAAGTGTGCAGTAAATTATTTTCAATAATTCTGGCTCCTGTTGTTTCTGTACGTAACAGTGGAGGATTTCGTAGTTGTTTGATCAATTGTTACCTGCTTATCTGAGCCTTTAACCACTGACATGTATTACCTGACTTTTCATCAAATACAGAGGTAAAATGGGCTTTAACATTTTGGCAGTGGTGGTGTTCAGGCATCCATGAATTTGCAGCTAAGCAGAAATGACTCTTTACCAAGGAGGCACGCTTTTCATGAGTTAGAAGGGGTAAAGAGTAGAGGAGGGAACTCTTCCTACTGAAGAAATTTGTGGCTGCTGCAAGTTCTTCTTTGTGATGACTCCAGCCATCAAAATAAAGTAGAATGCTATAAAATGATTATCATTCACTTTCTTTTTCAAGGACTAGTATTTATCAGTCTTGCTGCCTGATGAGTTGCTTTCTTGTGTTACCTCAACAAGCTTGGTACATTTAAAGAGAAAATACTATGATGATTTGAAAATGGCTTCTAACCTGGAAGAATAACTAATGGATGTAGAATAGAATGGAACTCGCTTTCACATTTATTTTTAAAATACCTCAGAGTGCATTAGAATAATGAGTTAGTTACCGATAATGGAATGAGAATAAACAAGACCCGTTTGTATGGTATTGCAAATTAGACATCAATTATGTGCCAAAGCAGCACTGAAGGATGTAGCAGACTGGGAATTAAGCTGTAGTGTTAATTGATTATGAAATCATTTGATAGTCTTTGGTTTTACTGAAATGATTCTGAGAGTGCATCATAAACTTAAAATCCATTATAGCAGAAGTGCAGCAGTGCTCTGAAGGCTGTCTCAGCAATGGGCTAACCTCTGACAACAGCAGAGAACTTAGTTCAGTTTTAGCAGTTCTTTTGCATAAAGTAATTTGAGGATTGGGTTGCTTTCTGACTATAACCACAGTCCAGATTTATATCCCTGAGTTTTGCAACTTGAGCATATTTGTTTCAGCTGGTGGTATAACTAGTTAAATGACAAACGTACTCTTAATCTTTTATGTATATATATTTTTCTTCCTTTAGAGGCAAGTGTGCCAAGTGCTTCTACTTGAAGAAGCAGGATGCTGATCAGTACCACTTCCCAGTTTCTTCTGGGTTTGACTTGCACTTTACGTTATTTACCCTCTAAAGGTTTTGTTCTTGGTGTTTGTTGGAGATCACCAGATGGTAAGATGGGCCACTGGCAACCCACTGTAAATCTGGATGTTTTAAAGTCTGCACCTATTCCAACTTCAGTGCCTGCTTGCTGGTCTGCCTGCTTCTTTTTCATACCATGTTCTCTTGTCCTCTGCCCCAGTTTGGCCTCTGTAACTGCCTGTCAGCTGCACTTTTCTCACTTCAGAGTTGGACCAGTTGCTGTAAATTCATGATACTAAGGTTCTGAGTGACTTTTAACCTTCTAATAGCTCTCTTCTGCTGCTCTTAGTGCAGGACTTCTGGTCATTTGTTCCAAGAAGGTCTTGGCAGTCTGGAAGCCTGACTCATTTTGTCTGCTTCTCCTCTGCCTAGACAATCTCTTTTTGCCTCTTCTCCCTTTCTTCTTCCGAGGACAGGAGATTCATGTCTGTAGAGAGCCCAGAATGTGAAGATGAAACAAACAAGAGATGGGAACACAGGCTAGTATGAAGTACAAAAAGCGTGAAGGGGCAGACTATAAGTACGTGGCCCAGCTTGGGGAAGGCATAGATGCATTATGGGGCTATTTGGGATGGCAGTACAGTTGTGTACTGTGCATTCAAAGTTTTGCCATCCCTGGTGACCTTTTTCAGTCTGTTTTATTTCTTTTTGAGAAAAATAATGTTGTTCTAGACACCAGGGATAGCCTCTGTTTTGCTGGGATATATCAAAAGGTTTTGTGTTCTCCTCAGACAGCTTCTGGGGTCTGACAGAAAGGATCTCATTTTAATGACTAACTTAGAAGAAAGAAAGAAAGCACCCCTAGCAAAAATAAATAAATAAATAAATAAATACCCCCACCAGAAGCTTTTCCTCTCCATAATTCCACTGAATTATGTTACGTTTGCATATGAATTTGTGTTTTGTAATATGACTCCTGGGTATGGGATGAGATGGAAGCCAATTGAGCCAATCTGACATTATTTTGTTACTAGTGCATATAAATACTCCTTTAGTGCCACTTATACATAGGTACCATATATATCTTTAATGTTATTTAATTGAGATTAAAGAAGCTGTTAGAGTGGATGCTGTGAATGCTTATTAGGAATATTACTTAAAACCATAAGCCTTGATATGATAAACCATAACAAGTCTGAAGGACTCATAATGGCTTATCATGTCAATAAAATGCACTTAAAAATCCCCAAGTGATTAGAAGGAGCCATTTCGGTCTATTATATCAACTGTTATATGCTGAGAGCATATGAGATTTATTTTTCTTTTCCATCCTCTGTTTAAAAAAAAAGAAAGGAGGAAATTAAATCATAATAAGCTACGTTCAAATAGAATCAAGGTACTAAAATAAACCCACAGAAGGCGATTTACAAATTAAGGAAGGCAGAGAAAAGTTCTCTCTAAGCAGAGAATGCTCTCATGTTACCCATGGTCTCCAAGTCCTGAGCATCACAGAATGGTTAAAGGTTGTGGTGTACTCTTGCACCAGTGCTGCTCTCATCAAGTAGTGTGAATTGAACATTTTATGATGAGAAATCAGAGTTTTGCCCTTGTACTGGTGATGACCTCCAGCACTTCCACATGAAGAAAGTGGAATTGCCTTTACTACCCTATATAAATGCTCAGCAAGGACTCTAGCAGGCTCGTGTCTGTCCTGGTGCTTTTCCCAATTGATTTTTCTAAGCCTCTTTTCCAGGAGCCAGGCAAAGAGCAAGGAGGTAGCACCCAAGCTCCTGGGGGCTTCAGGCCCTCCAGGACTGCAGAGGCTGTGGTGTTAGTTGGTATCAGACTGCCAGACCTTTATCCGCAGACAAGTGCTGCGCAGCAGCTGCTCGATGGGATGTTCCTACCATGGAGCCCGTCTGTCAGCCTTTGTTCTCTGTCCGTGTTTCTCTGCCTTTTGTCTACTTGCTCTTTGTCACCTTGACTGGCCTGTGAGGCTGGTACAGATTAGCCGGCTTTGGGACATAGCAGGAGGTGCTACCAGAGGAAGTATCTCCTTGTCCTCCTGGGCGCTGAGGGGAGGAGCTGGTTCTGAAGGCCTGATCTGGTGTGCCATAGTGTAGTGTGCCAGGGAAAGCCAGGTTTCTTAACTTACAAAGTAAAGTCAAGAAAATACTGCTAAATATACTGAGAGGCATTACGTTTTCCTCCCGTGGAAACAAGGTGCCCTTTTCCTCTAAAAGGTGGGCTTTCCTGATCAGTGGCTTAAACTGTACCAGCATCACATATTTCAGCTTACTTGTTTCAACCAGAATTTGTGCGGGGGTGAGTGTGGCTCCCTTGCACCGCTTGTCTGCGGGCTCTGAGGTTGATTACAAAGCTGGTCTACAGCATTTCAAACAGTTTTGGGCCATCTCTCCAGGACCTGCTTCACAGATCGATCTGGTGCAGTTCCAGAATAGCCCTCAGGATAGGGTTGCTGGTGAAACTGGTGCTGTGCCTCCCCAGGCCAGAGCTGTTGAACAACTCAGAGCTGAGCTTCATGCCACCGAGTGAGCCCTGTAGCATCCACCCTTCAGTATGGATGATATTCTTCTCTCGACATCATCTCTGCTATCTCCCTTGCAGATACTATGCCTTGTGCTTCATGCAGTCCTTGCAGATGGCCCAGCTTCAGTCCCTACAGACTGAGTCACCCTGCCCACCAGCATGGCCTTAACCAGATCTCTCACGTGCCCCACTCACACACTCAGGCTGCCCTGGGGCTGGGCTGCAGCTTTGGGGGGATACTTCAGTGCCACTGCTGGCAGACAGGCAGGAGAGAAAATAAACAGGTTCAGGAGGTGGGGAAAAATGAGCTCGTGGAAACCAGGGGAGGGAAGCAGTGGCAAGTAAACACAGCTGAACAAGAGGAAAAAGATGTTTATGTATGCTTATTTAAGGTTTGCAGAGGAGTTAAATGCGAGTCTGTCAGAACAGTTTCTCTGCTGTCAGTGCTGTGGAACCCCTTTGTCTATTTACGTGTAAGAAATCTGGCACTGTGCAATTTTCTCTTGACTGGAATGCGTACAGAGAAGTCTGTCAATTTAACTGGTGCATGAGAGTCCCAGTTTGAGACTCAGCTGCACTAATAAGCCAAACACACACGGATGTGTACGCATATGCGTGTGCATGTGTGCATACTATCTTGTTACCCAAGAGAGGATGCTGCTAATTGTTTTACCAGTTGGTAGATACCACAATTTAAGGTTGACTCTGGATTAAAACAGAGATGGAACCCTAAGAAACACAGAGATTCTGCGTCAATGCCACCTCAGATGGCCAAATCTGGGGAGACCAGGGGCATCGGAGCCCAGCCTCAGTTCCACTAGCAGGCATCCGACTGCTTGCACTGGTGCACTGCTCCAGGATTCATTTTTCACTTTCTGTGCTATGTTGTTGGTGAGGGGAATATGGAGTTGAACAAAATGATTAATACAAGAACAAATTAGGAACAAATACTGGGAATATTCAAGATGGGGTTTTTACTTGAAAACTGCAGGCAGCTTTATTCGGCAGGAACCTCTGAACAGAATATCTTCTAGTCTATTCCATTAATTTACTGCAGTATTCATTTGGCTTCAGGCAGAAAGAAGGAAAAAGTAATATTAAAATGCTACATTTACCAGACAGGATGAAAAAATAAATTGGGAGCTAAAAACAAAACAAAACCTGCAACAGAAACCTGTATAATTTTTCCATGAGTGAAAGTGCAGTTTGGAATTGAATAATATTAACATCTGATATTGTGATTTGATTTCAGTGTGTTGAAATAAGACTATAACAGTAGTTATGAACGTTCAATGCCTTTATAAAGATGGCTGAATTACATCTCTCTAAGTGATCAGACTGAAGGCTTCGAGTGTGCAGGGAGGCAAATTGATAATATTTGTCTGTTTTAAAATGCCATGGCTTTGTGTTCCTTATGACTTTCAGAATAATGTTATAGGGAACAGAAAAAAGTGACGGACTCATTTACAGATATTTATAGGCTGATAATATATAACCTTTTAATGAAGGCTGCTTAAACACATTATCTGCATTCATTATGTATGTCTGCATGTATGTTGTATGGTTTATCTAGCATGTAGTCCTGTTTTATTACAATTGTAGAAATTGTCATGGCACCATGTGCATTAGATACTTCTGTTCATAAAATTGTTCTTTATCAGAGCATCAGTATTATTTACTGAAGAGCAATACTTACCCATCAGTGCTAGTAGCAGTAGATTAGTGTATTCTTTTCTGTTGTTTTGTTTTATGTGCTTTGAACTAAGAACAGATAAGTTTGTTTGTGAAAGCTTGTCGCATACTAATAAGAACAAAAACCATCTCAGTCATACTAAATAAATTCTGTAGCCAGTATGAAGGATTTTCAGCAATCCATATTGTCCTTGGACTTGGCTGTTGCATTGTACTTTAAATGGAATTGATTGTGTGGTTGTAATGAAAGTAACAGATTGATTTCTATACAGAGTTACACAGAGTAAATAGAAAAATGTTCTTGTCTTGACCTGCATTCATAAACTAAAAATCAGTGGCTTTTGACCTAATCCTTAATAAAAAATGTAAATGTAATCTAGCAAATCAGAAGGTTTCTTTAATTCTTAGAAAATTTACTGTTTATTGGGTTTTGAGGGCCTTGCATTTTAATTGATTTTTTTTCTAATAACCGTATTATATTTTCTCTTAAAGGAACTAGTACTTTTACTATTTACATCTTTTGGAGAAATTGATTTGTTGTCTTCCGTCTTATTCCTTTGCTTGTGCCTTAAATGTATAGTATTTTCCTTCCTTATCTAGGTAGAATATTTATGATTTCCCGTGCCTTCACTGATAAATATTGTTAGTGTAGCATCTGTGTTAATGCATGACCCATGCGTTTTTGGGTTGCTATTGCAACTTTCATAGTTTATTTCTAAAAGAGTATATTTTTGAACTGAATATGCAGATTGATATCTTTGAGTTGTGGTAGAAGGAGGAAAGCTGTAGATTGAAATAAGGCATAATGTTCTTTCTGTTTGAATAATCCCCAACAAATGTTTATATTACTGCAACCATTGTTTGGTAAAAGGCCATAGAGGTGTTTGTGAGCAGCCTTTATTGGACTGATTTTTCGTGGGTGAGACTATGGTTCAGGCCCCAGCAAAATGAATTATGTGGTTAAATTCTTACGTCTGGCTGTAAACTCAGGATCCAGCGTGGAAGATCAGCATTGCTGCTCTCACAAGTTTCTCAGGGAATTTTACACCCTTGATCTTGGTACTTTACTCTCTTGCTGGAGTAAAGCAGTGCATTGCGAGGATGCATAAACACAACAACCAAAACAATAGAGACTTGAACGCACTGACGTCCACTGCTACCCCATTGTTGCTTCTGAAGGCATGCTATTCTTCCCAACCCACTTGGTATCCTGCAGGTTGCAGCAGTACAATTCACAGGAAAAGCTTAGACATTGAGCTTGCACGCTTCTTGACTGCATTTTAAACCCTTTGTTCACACCAGGGTGGCATTTTTTCACACCCCATGTGGCAGCTTTGACTCCTATCCAGCCTGTCGTATAGAATCAAAGTCTGGTTTCTTACATTCCCAGTGCTGTCTCCTGAGCTGCTGTATTCTTTGTAGGTCCCTAAATATTACAAATCTTAATTTCATTCTCAGGTTTTTAAGGCTTTATAGGGTATGGTCTGAGACAACTCCACCTGCACAATGAGATTTGCTTAAAATCAAATCTCTTTGCACGGAAAGGGAAGAGCTCTTTTTTTTTTCTTTCTGCTCTTAAAAACAAACAAACAAACATTAACACTGGCAATTAAAAATGATGGAATGAACTTGATATACATCTAACCAGATGTATTTGTGTTTTGCAGAAAACATTTAAAATCAGCAGATCCCAAGTGTTTTACATAAAAGAGTTACAATAACATGTACTAATATTTTTAGATTTGTGAAAGATATGAATGCCTATCATTTGATTCAGCATTAAAACAATGTTAGTCATCAGATGTGGAGTTTTTTTTGTTGCATGCAGACCAATTCAGAAACTCTCTTTTTTTACTTCATTCGCTTAGAAAACCTTCCCCTGCAATTTTGCTGAGGGTTTTATATAATGAAATGCCAATAATAACTCCTACTTCAAACCAGTCTTCTACTATCAATACCCCTAAACCATACACTGTTTGCAAGTTTGTTGGAGGAGGGCATATTGCTTAAGTTATCATCATTCAGCATAGCAAAGATACTACTCGGCTCCTTAAACAAGGTTGAGTATATATTTCTTACAAGGAAATTTTACGATGGATAGCAAGTACCAGTGTGACATGACAAGAATAACATTTGGATAAAAATTGTCACAGGAATTTAAATAACTTGTATCTTACACTTTTTGATGTACTTTTAAATGATCAGTGAAAATTAAATGGTTGCACGATTTGTAAGAAACATTCTCAGTTCTGTATATATTTATAAATCTTTATGTCCATTGTTACGGCTTCATTCAGCTGAAGATAATAGAATAATTTCTCCCTAGCACATATGCTAGCCTGTACATCGACATGACACCCTAATAAATATTTTGACTCGAGAGCTGTTGTTTGTTGCTATTTGTCAGGTTGTTAGAATGGTCTTTTGGCTGCTGCTTGCTTTGTGAACTAAAATATTAAAATGTATGCTTTCAATCTAGCAGTTTTCTTATTGTGTTTTGATACGTTTTCAGACTGTTTTAGTTCTTTAGGAGTATGGTACAGAGGTGTACTTAGATCATGCTGATTATTCACCAGAATCTAACTAATTACTTGTAGGTTTTATGAAATGCATTGGTTTTATGCTAACTTTTAAGAATACCATGGAATTAGATAAGGGAGAGTATACGAGGGAGTAGTTCAATAATACAGACATTGAAAGACAAGCTTTCTTTCTCTGTTCTTCTTCGATTTAGAAAACAGAACTCAAAGTTATTTTATATGGATATTTAAATGCAAGTTTCTTGCTACTTAATTATGTAAGAACAATGTTGAGATCTTGCATTGGCTTAGCTGGCTTGATATGAAGCAGCACCTGAGTAACAGAGAGTCTGTTCCAATTAATCTTTTATATTTCAGCACCAAATCAGAAAGGTATGAGCTAACTCCAGAAATAATTTATTTTCAATTAACAGCATAGTTTTATTGGCTCTGACTCCTGAACAAATTTTGTACAATTAAAAAACAAGAATATATGAAAACATTACTTTGGGTTTGTTTTGTTTTCTGTGATTTTTTTAACAGACAAAATGAAATACTTGAAAAAGACATGCAGAATCTATCTAGAAATGATTTTATTTTGCATACAGAATTATACAGAATGTGTAGGAGCATTCTTTGAGGTCATTGATTACTTTATTAACAGTTTTATTAAAATGGATTTTTTAATGCTGTTTTTGCTTAGTAATTAATCTAAATTAACATATCTATAAGCAAAACAAGATACAGTTTAATCCTTTTGCCAAATGCCTTAGCAATTTTGGCACTTTATCTACCTACATTCAGAGTGTCCAGACATTCTGAATGCAATTTTAAATTACAAACACAAAAAGAAAAAGTAAATAAAAATTATTACATGAAATCTAGAATGGTTTAGAAAAAATTCCTTTCAGAATCTAAGCCAGTAATTTATGCTAAGTAAATCTTTCCTAAAGCACACTTTAAGGAAGCAAACATATAAAACACACAAGCAAGCTTACCTCTTTACTGTTTAAATATTAAAGCAATGAACCAGAAAAGCAATGTACACATTTAGCAGAAAGTTATTTTACTGTCACACTTATCTACATCTAAACTTGATATTGTACAGCATTTTTAGAAGACTCATGTATGAATTTCTCGGAAGCAATACAAGTTCAGTAACTGTATCAAAATTAGTTTACCTACTTCCGCAGCGCATGTTTACTGAAGAAATTGCATGGTCTTATTTCATTTAAGTGTCATGAAGCAGAAATATAGAATAATCATTTATCAATATCCATTGCAGAGAATCCCAACTTTTATTTCTTGGCACTTCTTACTTCTCCTGTTTCTTCGGACACTCTTCACGTTAACATTTCTTCATCTTCCAGAGAACAGGAGGGAAAAAAAAACAAAAACAAAAAACAACAACAAACCCCCCCAAACATTCAGCAAAAGCATAATTGGTTTATATTGTGTTCCAGCTTGTGGCCTGTCCTCATATTATTAAATCAGATCATACATACTCCCCTAAAATTCAGCTCGGAGTAATCCTCTGCTACTTAAGGCTGGATGAAAAGAGTACTCATTGTGAATTATGTTTCATCTGTCACAATAACCTTCTTTATTCTTTAGTGCACCTCCCCTTAGCCTCCAGCAATTAGAGAAAATAGGTATGCCTTGAAGTACGAGATAGTAGTATCTCAAAAATATATATACTGATGTCATATACAGACAACACCGGGTAAGCAACACCCCGAAGAATATTCCCTTTTTGATGCGATCCGCATTTTATTAGAACAGAGTAGAGGCAGGCATATTTTACAATGAGTAGGTGCTGGTGGCTGTCACTCGGTTATTGTTTTTTGACAGGCAGCGGTCAGTGAGTTTGCTGTTCTATTAAAAGAAGAGGAAAAACTTGCTTACCGATTGATTTCAAGAATGTATCATTTTGCACACATATCTGGCTCTTCTGTTCTAAGGTATTAGAGCATCTCCCCCCACCCCGCAGCTCCTGGAGTCCAGTTGAACTCTTTGGTTGAACACTTCTGCTGCATTTTCTCACGGGCTTAGCAAAATTGTCAGAATTTCTTGTTGTGGTCTGGACATCTACCAATACGATTTTTTAAATTAAATCAGCCCTTAAAAATAATAATGAAAAAAAAAAAAAAGAAAAAAAAGTAAGCTGCCTAGTGACTAGTTAAAATATTAGCACAATAGCTCAGAAGAGTGAGAAGTATTTTAGAGTTCTCATACTATCAGATGTTAATTTTCCAAAAAATTTGTCTTAGTACAGTAATATATCTAGTACATCCAGGATATTAGTATATCTAGGGAAGAAAGAAGATGCAATTCTTTTAGATTTTAAGCCACTACATCCAGGTCATTTATCTATTACAGTGCCTGTCTTTTCTTACAGCTATCTATTTTATTTGTGTTCTTTTTATTATTTTTTAAATTTACTGCTGGATTTCATACATATTGGATATACACTGGAAGCTTTCCAAGTCCCCCCCTTTTGTTTTTCTTTCCCTCTGTTATTTTTAAAACCTCAAATCTCTAATCAGTATTTTCCTTTGAAAACTCTCACAATTCTGGGTCAAAACCAACCTCCTTTGCACTTTCAGGAGGGCTGATGTTCAACTGAGAAAGTACTTTTTAAAAAAATGAAACCCCAAATCAGCAGCAGCTGTATCAAGCATATTACAACAACAACAACAAAAAAGAGAAATAAAACTCAATTGTGAGTCTGGACCAACATTAGGATGCTGGTATTTATAGTACCTAAGAAATCACTATATTGTAAAAAATATTTGTGAATAAAGGAGAAGAGTTTGGCCCACTGCACAGGTCTGGGCACAAAAGTGCTTGCTAAGCTATCTATTTCACACATGCAACGACAGAAGGTTCGATATTCATTCGATCGATGACTGAAAAGGCACAATGGCAAAATCGGACGGACTTCTTTTCAAATACAGATCTCCGATGTCCCCCTACAGTCTGCAGTCGCGCGGCTGGTGGTGTGGCACAGACGGAGCAAGGGTTACATCAAGGCTGTTCTCTGGACCGTGCAAACAGTCTAGACCAATGACCTGCAGCATCATGCCCTTTGAAGAAGAGGCAAGTTCGGTCACGATGAAGAAAAATCAAGGCGTACCCCTTTTAACAATAGGGAGCAGCTCGTGGCTGCAAAGAGGTAAGCAGGGGTAAGCAAAAAAGGCATCTGCTTCCATGGTTACAGGCCAAGCATGGGAACCTTGCTTTTGAAGAGAGACGGTTCTCAGGCTCCCTCACAGGCTGTGTCATGCATTATAAGCAAAGGCAGGTTGAGCTGAAATCCGCAGAGTTATTTCAGAGTAAAATGATACGCGGGCACATGGCTGTTAGCGAAAAAAAAAAAAAAGTCACATGACTTTTTAGAAGCAGGCTTGCACTGTTTCTGAGTCGAGAGCCTTTCATATGGGGCATTTTCTTCTTTCTTCCTTTTTTTTTTATTTTTTTGGGTTGATTTAGTTTTATTTTGTCTTGTTTGTCTGTTTTGCTTTTGCAGCAAACAAAAGATTTGAGGGAACGTTTATGCAAAACAAACATTAGTTTGATACACAAGATTCTGGCTGTTCTCCTTCTCTAAACTAAAAAAGGTCAAGGGTCAATGTTTTTTCATGACAGGGCCACAAATCCTTTTGTTAATGTAGATTTAGCAAATGTAATTTAAAATAAGATTTTGCTTTTTGTCCTAAGTGCATATTATGA
The DNA here is from genome assembly GCA_013399175.1 of Odontophorus gujanensis. Lineage (NCBI taxonomy): Eukaryota > Metazoa > Chordata > Aves > Galliformes > Odontophoridae > Odontophorus > Odontophorus gujanensis. The sequence goes on along the minus strand of VXAB01011486.1, from coordinate 248,259 downwards.
TAAGTTTGACAGCATGAAAGTGATGATTTTCTAATTCTCTGCAATAACTTTTTTCTTTTGTTCTAATCTTTTGCCAGTTCTATTCATTTGTTTGTTTGTTTCTTTATTCATTTTGTATCTACGATGCTAATTTTTAATAATTGCACTCTTAGTCAAGACAATAAAAAGTCCACACAAGGATCAGTACATTAATAGTCGTACCTCTTTCAGAGAGAAAAAAAGATTATCTGCAGGTTATAGGTGGTGAGAATGTCATCAGTGGATGTCAGGCAGTGGTGTAACCATTAACCTTTGAGAATCGTTGTGTTTGTACATTCTTTCCTTTTGCTTTCCTACTCCTTCAGCTGCAGCGTATTATATTTCCTCTTGAAAATTTTTAAATGCATAGTGTGTTTGCTTCAGCCTGTCTGCTTATTTTACTAATTGCATTTACTATATGTCTTCTGTGAAATTTTAAGTCTATGTGGTAGTCTAGGAACTTTGATGACAATGTTTTTATTGCGATTTTACTCTTAAAATGTTTGTATTAGCACCAGCAGCTTCTGCTGCGTACTGTATGTTCTGTTTTGTTACCAACTCCACCATTTGTCTTCTTATTACCAGAGCATGATTAATTTTATTCTACTTATTGCTAAAACTGAAAAGGAGAGAAAGATGTCTTGAGCACCACTGAACAGAGTTTGAAGTTTCAGGAACACTAACAATTATTCCCTTCATTTCCATAAGTATTTTTGCTGGTGTTTAATAACTGCAGTTTTCTGTTGTACTTAGTAGAATTTGTACTACTATTCCATAGAAGTAATTAATATTTATGAGTACACCAAGCGGAGTAGTTTCAGGGTGTATTCTGAAGTTGTGCTGATCTATAGGATGACTTGATTTAACCTGGGACTGGGGACAGACTATCAAAAATGGAAGTGGACGAACTGTGGACGAACCAACTGTAATTTGTCTCTGAATAGTGACAGGCTTTTTTGGGGAAAAAAAAAAAAAAAAGTATTTGGGCTACCTCACTGACTTGCGAGCCAAAATTATCTAAGAAAGAAAGAAAAAAATGTGTCAGATAATATAAACATGCCAAATAAGCAATTAAATATTAATAGCAAGTGTAGGAAACCCATTATCTTAAAATGATCATAATCTGGATTCATTGGATACATTCTGGATAATTTATATCTTGCATATTAATTCAGTTTTCAGATTGTCTTTGACATGATTGCAAATTGTATCTTTTCTACAGGAGGTCCATTAACTGGTCCCATTAGCTTTAGAGAAAAATCTATTTGCTAGTCTTTTGTGTAAGCTGTTACATGCAATATGACATTGTGGTATTCTTGCTGAACTATGGATGCATGTTAATGATGACAAACGTGTTCATATAATCTCTTCAGTTTAGAAATTCATACAGCATACAAAAGGGCTGTGCCTTAGGCTCTGTTTAGACTCTGTGAAATTCTCTTAATTTTTGTCTGTTAGCTTCAACAATAAATTAAAAGATCCATCTTATGTAGACAGCATTAACAGTACTGAATTCATTGTTGTTGCATTTGGTATCCTAATAGTGTCCGAAATTCAGCAATGCAATGGCAGCAATCATTTATTCTCATGCTAATAACAAGATGAGTTTATTAAAAAAAAAAAAAAAAAAAAAAAAAAAAAAAAAAAAAAAAAAAAAAAAAAAAAAAAAAAAATGGAGAAGGAGGGAGATTTGCTCCTGGAAGGAAGATTTTAAATAAAAGGTCTCCCTCTTCTTCATCTGTTCATTTTAATGTAATTGATAAGAAAGTCATCTCTAGATTCATAGCAGTCCGCACCAAGGGGAGGATCTGATCTTAATTATATTCATGATCATCTCTTGAAATAATTAGTCTTCTCCAGTAAGGAGATGAGGATAGGGCAATGCAATAGGAGAAAAATGGACACATATGACAGAAGGTGCACGTCTATTAGTAGTGCATATATGATTATGAAACCTGTAAGTTTATTTCTGTTGTAGTAGGATGGATTTTACCATGTGTTGATGCGTTGCTTAAAAGTACTTATAGTCATGGCCTACTTTCTGTTGTTGACATTGAAGTTCTAAAATGCCATACTCTACTGGGCTGTTGCTTTAGTGACGTGTCAGCTTTGCAGCTAGATAAAGTTCTGGGTTAGGGTTAGGGTTGGAGGCATTTTACTCTTTTAAATTGCAATGGCTATTACACTGATACTTCTGTTTATTTTTCTCATTTGAGTATTCATTTAGATAAAGTAACAAATAATCTAAATTTCTCTTCTTGAATACCAGGGCTGTAAGGGTTGCAAGAAGTAACACTATATTCTAAACTCTGTTGTGACATATAACCCAATTCAGTTTTTCTAAACAAAGTCCATCACTGGTTCTGAGAAAAGGAAAAAGGAATATATTTTTTTATATCAGAGATGTCTCCTGAATGTTGTGAAGAGATGTGATTTGTACAGCAAGGGTTATCTGATACAGTTTCCTTCACATTCAGTGTAATTTTTGGCCCTGTTGTCTGCAGAACTAATTCCTTTGTTTTCACAAGAGAGGTGGACAAAATTTAGCACAGTGTGTTGCAGACTAGGTTGACTGTGTCATCAGTTTATTTTAGAGGAATTTTAGACTGAATAACTCACTTAATTAAGAGAGGTACCAATCCTACTGAAACGGTTTCTTTACCTTGTCTTGCAAGTGTTTTACCTCCCGTGAAGAGGTAGAAAAAAATTATGGAAATCTGTGAACATAGCTAAACCAGTGTGAAACATCTGACCAATGAAAACTGTGGCAATTGAGAAAGATTCTTTATAACAGGATCATCTATTCAATTTTGAGTTATCCTAGTAATCCTCTTTTAGAAAAAAATACAAAAAACAAAACAAAACAACAAAAACAAACAAACAAACAAACAAACAAAAAACAGAAAACAAGGACTCCAAAAAGACCATGCTCTTATTGTTGAATAAAGCGAAGGATACTCTTTGGTATTATTTCTCGGAAATTTGCATGCTGGTACTTTATGATGATATGAGTATTTCTTGAACTCATCATTACAAGAACAGGTTTTGGTCATATTGCACATCCTAACTATCTACTGGATAAACTAAAAGTAGTAAAAATTATAATGATAAGAGCACCTGAGTTATGGTTTGTTTGGTGACACAAGTCAAATTATAGTTAGCTGAAATATGAATGAAAATATACCTTTTTATTTCAAGGTTTCTGAAATGATGCCAGATTTAAACATCACCAAAAGCTCTTTGATTTGCCCCTATGGTATCACCCTTTTCTATATTGCCTTCATATCAGAGAATTCATCTCTGTCTGTTGAGCTGCTAAGAACCAGGCCTTGGGGAACCTCATTTAGCTGAAAGCCATCAAAGCCTAAAATTGCGTTGTTTGAATTTAGTTGTAGGTGAAAATCTCTAGGTTTTTTCCCTCAAAATGAAGGTACCTGATAGATAAGTCAGTAACATGATACTATAAGTGAACGTGCCTTATTATAAACTCAGATTGATTAACTTAATCAACTTTAATTTAATATACAAAAAAGTGGTTCTAGAATATTCTTCCTGGTCTATAACGACCATCACGAAAAGTCTCAGAAAGTCTGCTGGAGTCCTTGCTTCCTATTCGAGTCTCTTTCCAAATGCTTTGGATATGAATAACAGATGCAGGATTAACTCTGAATCAAATAACCAGAAAGACATATTTTCTCACTAACTGGCATGGTTCAAGGACATTTTGTCCTTGAAATGGAAGTTAGTCTGGGTCCAGAAACATCTAAAACGTGTGTTCATTTCAGTGCTGTCATTTTCTGAGTCTGATATTGATACGCAAACATTCACGTACTGCTTATGTTCTGTTTACAGAAAAAGAAGACTTAACTTCACTGTAATAACGTTAGTATGAAGTAACCTGGTATTTTTTTGTAGCTTTTTAACAGAGAGATGTAGAACCGCAGCAATAACAGTTTCATTCTTGTGTAGGCCCTGGCTGATTTAAGACCGCAGTCTTTGTGATATGATCCCATGGCAAAAGTATTTCCTGCTGAGAACGGATCATACCAAACAGTCAGAAGAGGCATCATCCCAATGTAGAAAACAAGCATTTCTGAAAAAAAAGAAAAAAGGGTTCTGGCTATTTTTACTGCTCCAGTATTTTCAGAAGGGCATCATAGAGAACATTCTTATGTGGCACGTGCTTTCTACTTACTTGGTATGCTACACAATGACTTTATGAAACATCAAACAAGACTTGCAAGGGACAAGAGTGTATCTAAGCTAATGTTGAACCTGCTTTTAAAACATCATGTTGTCTGTGAAATGACTGTATTTTTTTTTATTTGATTTCTTCTGAAGAGATATTCATGGAAGAGATAGTTCTCAGAATAAATGTAACATATAGATATGGCTTTGATAGAATTATTACATCCTGTTTAGGTGCTCGGGCTGAAAATTTCCCGTGTTTGTTTCTGTTGAAGAGCTCTGGAGCATCTACTTTACAGATGTGAAAGAACTGTAAAGAAATCTTGTAATATTTGTATGCTCGTGAATACGTGAATAAAGAACCTTGTGAAGTAGGACAAGCATGCAAAGTTTGTAGTTAGGAGTATGTGAAAGCCTGTGCATCCAAAAGCAAAATGAGAACAGTCATATAAAGAAACTTTGAAAAGGTCAGCATACATGTTTAACAAATGCTGCTGTCAAGGACCTGTTTATGAGAGTTCTGACCAAAAAAAAAAAAAAATAGAGCTTTCCTAGAGAAATGGAAAATCTGATGATTTTTGCTTTATGAGGGACATGATGACTGATAGTTTGACATTAAAAAAAATCCAAAATTAGGACTTGAAGAAAGTCTTTCATATTTCTGGGAAACACCTGGGATTTTGTGTCTAAATCAGTGTTCTGCAACAATTTTAACAGTATTCCTTCACTTGTTGTTTCGTACTAGATGGTCTCATTTTTAGGGCACAGTGTTTAAACAAGAAGTTTAAACAATGGTCTTTTTCCCTATAACGTTATCTGAGTTTTCTTAAAATGAGATCACAATCCATCTGTATTTGCTTACAGAATAAGATAATTCAAGAAATGCTCTTGTTGTTTGGACTAGTGGTTCATCTATTCTCATGTTTCTTTTATGTCAGTGGCAATAAGATATGCAATTTAGGGTGGGTGTATGATCCTCTCATCTTTCTGCGGTCCATTTCCCTTGTACTGTCTTGGCATCTGCTGTTTTTGGATTAGCGATGTTAGAAGGGACATTCCTTCCTGCACCCTTCAGTATCTGTTTATGACTCTTTTTTTCATATCTTGAATTTATTCTTTCTTATACAAACACACAAAATATGATTTTTCTCATTTGTATAAACATCTGTACAGTGAACAAGAAGTTATGTTTGCTAGAATTTATTGGGAGAATTATTAATCTACATATATATTTCCAGGACAATAAATACATTATTAAGGGAAAACACATGTAGCAGAAGCACCATTCTGGCAAAAGAAGTTTAGCTTTTGCAGTAAAAAATTCCCCGTTCTGTTTGTTATTAGGAAATTACATATAGTACCTTCTCTTCCTTAATGTGTTTCTCAAGAAACGGAATGTTATTTTCAGCAAATACATAGGATTTTTAGATGGGGAATCTTTTTGACTCTGAAAACTCAATTAGTATTAAATGCAAGTTTAGAGAAGCACCTCAGTATATTCACATTGATAGTGTAGGCATATCTACAATATAATTACTGTCATTTCAATAAGTCCAGCCATGCGTACACAATCCCTTCTAGGATCAAAGTGGTGGTATACGAAGCCAAGTCTCCTGTTGTAAAGGCAATGGTACTTCACATTCTCCTTCATAAATGTATCATTTTTTCATCTTGAAAACAATTATATATGTGTAGAAAAACAAGCCGAACCTCCTTATTGGAAGGCTTCCCCAAACAGTACTGCCTTGATGGCTGGAAGTCTAACTTTCAGTCTGATTTTCTGCTGGTTATTCCTGTTTCATCTCTGTTCTTCAGACTGAACAATCTTTCTCCTTCCCTTGTGCTTGTAGTGCTCTTCCCCACTCCAGTATACATTTTCTATTGATTCTACTTTATTGAAATTAAGCTTTTAGTTCCCTCACAGTAATCTCTCCCTTCCCACTACTCATTTTAGTAGCCTTCCTCTATGCTTGCTGTAATTAAGTGCATGCTTCCTACACCTGGGCAGTTTGAATACTGGGCAGTTTTCCTAGCTAAGTTGTTGCAGTTCCTTACCTGGAAATGTTAATATTTTTTTTTCTCTTTCTCTCTCTTTTTTTTTTTTTCTGAGAGATCTAACTTGTTACATTTAAAAATGCGATAAATCTGGTTAATGGAAACATCAGGTTGGTATCAGCCATTTTGGATGACATTCATCTTCCCTACTTTTAAGCACCTCTGAGCTAGTCACCACAGGCCCCTTTTATAATCAAAGAGACACTCAACAGCATGATTAATCTGATCTATTTTTAGTGATTCTGACTGCATGAAATCTGCCGTGCCCTAGAAATACTCTTCACTGACCATGTCTTGACAGTTATCTCATTTGGAGATATCTATACTGGATCATCTGAAGAGCTTATTTTGTAGTTCTTTAATATAATCAGATCCTTCATTTCCTTAATATCACAATTTGTTGAATAACAACAGCAGTAATAATAAGCACGGATAGAACAATGCATTTTGCATTGCAGACTTCCACCCTGTTTCTGTTCCTCCTGGACCCTGAGTTGTGAACTGAGTTTATTGTGAATTTACATTACTTTTGAACTGCATACTGAAAATACTCTTCTGCAACACCCTAAAAACACAAACAGTAATCAAAGGTAGCACAGCTTACCCTTAAAAACTGTTTCCCTCAAAAAATAAAATAAAATTGTTTGGATAATGATTTGATAGACTAACATTTGACAATTGATATACTAGATTACAACACAAGAAGAAGCAGTAGCTGTTTTAGGAAACAAGGTGTCTGTAATATTTGCAAACAAAAACATGATACCAAGTTTTGATCAAATTCCCACCTCATAAATAAAAGGATGTAGAAGTGGGGAAGTAGATAGGGTGGTTATGGGCAATCTAGCTATATAAAAACTCCTTAACATCTTTTTTTTAAACAAGGGGTTTGTTTAAGATTTATTTAAAAAGCTAAACAAAAATATTTAGAAATTTAAGATGAAAATTAAAATTTATAATAGAAATACAAACCCATATGATTGGAAAAATGATAGAACTTCACAAAGAACAAATGGAAATCAGAAGGTAGTCAATACCTCCATAGACAAATCAGTGCAGCTACCATACCATGTGATCTCACAGTAAACTGATATTTAAAAATTTACTGCTGTTGAATCTTAAGAATTTATCTCAAAATATTAAGATATGAACTATGTAATGAAGAAAGTATTACTACTATACTAGCACTTCCTTGGTTTGTGAGGGAAATACTAGTATCAATAAACAGGTTTACCCCATGGGTTTTGCAGTATCTAATAGGCTGGGCTGAATGTCTCAGGAGTTTTGGTTTTAGTCAATACATACTTGTGAATTTTTTCTTAACATCAGTCAGGTTTGCACGCAAGCATTTGAACAGTACTTCATGTGACAAAAGCGTTTGGTTAAAATTCCATAAGTGAAGAAAAAAATTACCAAACCACTGCCAATCCCAAGCTAAATGCAGAGTATTTGGAATATTAATGAATACACAAGTAACGTATGCTCAAAACTGAGTTCCTTACTATAACTGAAGTCATCATAATTTTCATCCTACGTGGCGCTCAGACACCAAAACTCAGGAAGCTCTCAGAAATGTCAATGCCTTACTAATTCACTTCCTTAAATCTTGACTTTATTTGCATACACTGTTCAGCACGTGACTGAATGTACATCCAGGAAGAGATTGCCCCAGTCTGTAGCATGATAAAAGATGGTGGGATCTGCAAGATTGCAGGTGGTGGGGCAGTGATATAGTTCTGGCCCACTGCCTACTACTGCCTGCCTTGCTGCAACCGTGGGGCATCAAGGCTGGGAGTGCGGCTGGCCAAGCCAAGTGGAGGAGCAGCCAGGCAGGCTGTGCTGGGGTACCAGGTCACAATATTGCCTGTTGACACCTGGAAATTCCCCTAAATCTGTTAATTTGATGAGAATCATTAAGCCTTGAAAAAAGAATTATTCTTACCAGTGTATTTTGTAATATACTTTAAATCACTTTATATGTTTCTTTGAAATCAAGTTAATTTTAAAAAATGAAGTGAAATTCAGAGGCTGATTTATTGTGTGAATCCTTTATCCTTGTTTGATGAACTGTGTTTCTTTCAGGTGTCCACCTGCCATTCAGTTTTGCAGCAGGATCACTTGTATCACTTCACAAACTGCTGGTAAGTCCTAAGATCATTATTTAAAGTTTCTATTACCATGTCACCACCAGCAAATTCAGGTGCTTCCTTTCCTGGCACAGAGATGAGCAAAGCTCCCGTTGCCTCTGACATGACTCCCACAGAATACAGTCATAGTGCTCATCCCTACTGTGCAGGGCTGGCAGGGTGTTGGGACTATGACAGAGGCACATTCAGGCCTGCTGTGTTGGCTGACACCCATGAACCTGGCCTGTCCAGGATGGTGCTGCAGGGCTCACCAGCTTTTTCTTGTTGGAACGTAAATCTGCACCAGCAGCACCAGAACTGGCTCTACCATCTTAGCGTTGTTAAATTGGCTGGGAGTTTTGTTATGGTCTTCTTCACTCTGGAGAAAATTTCACCTTAAGTTTCTAAGAAATGTTTAGTGGCTTGTGGGAAGGCTGAGTTTGTCTTGATGTTATGCAAAATATTATTCCTTAAAGATGTGATTAATTACCTTAGTCCTTACATGGAAAATCACAGTGTTTAAAAAATCAAAATGCACCGCTGACTATTGTAGTTAAAATACTTACAAGTCACAAGTTTTTTATATTTTGTTTCACTAGTCCTTTGTATGGTGTCTTTGAAGCAGGAAATGATTTATTGTTTTTAATACATCACAGAAAGAGTGATTAATTGCCAAAACAAACTGTCAGAATTTTGCCTTTTGCATGATTTAAATTTATCTGGCTACCTGGCTATTATTTTCTCCTGGCACCTATAAATGGTAGTTGTTTTGCCATGATCACTGCTACATCAAGTCAGCTAAAATAGATTTGAGATCTCTTCTCGGCCTTCAGGTTTTATTGCTCTTCCTTCACCTCCTTCTGTTTTTCCCATGTCCTTTTAAAAATATGAAAGAATTTGTAAACATTACTCTGATTACTACTATTACTGCAGCTGGAGCAAAAAGCAATCCTCTGTAACCCTTACTTTACTGGCCATTAACTGTCCAGGACCTGATATTGAACTGTGGACCCCAGTGCTTCCTCTGTGTGCTTCAGCGGTGTATCTTTCTGTTTGTCTTTCTGATCTAGGGATGATTTTTGAGCGTGTGGTTTTCATACAAACTTGCATTCTCCACTTAAAACCATTTTGGCTAAGTTCACACGTAGCATTCCTTGTTACCATTACTTTTCTTCTTCCTTCAGATGTTAGAAATCGGTTACTTTTGTGATGGATTCTACTCATGCTTTCAACTGATGTAAATGTGGGGTCTCAGAATAACAATCTATAAAGAAATGCTTATGCAGAAGTCTTTTGAATAATGCTATAGCTACAGATATTCTTCAGATATAATTCTAAAAAATTATAGGGATAGAAGAATCTAAATCTGTAAATGGAGAGCAGTGGAAGACAGCTGTCCAAACTGGCTGCATATTTGCTCATAAATTTATTGGAAGATAAGTCTGTATCATTAAATAGAATGTGCATTTCTTATATTCTCTTTGCAGTCAGCATAGAACTGAACATACACTCACACAATCATTCTGAACACTAGTACTGACAGAACAAGAGTGAAGTCCTCTTTTTATAATATATGTCTTATTCCTCTGGAAATTTTCTTTCATAAATAAGGAAAAATTAAAAAAAAAAAAGGTGTAAAAATCATACTTTGTCTGGAAACTATGAGTTAACTACTACTAAAAATATAGATTGTTTGAAAAGTAATGCCTCCTATTTATTTCCATGGAAACTATGACAATGAGCACAATAACCATATTTGATAGCTTAAATTCTCAGTTAAAAAGTACTCATTTTCAACATAATCACAACCATCAGCTGTGTATTTTCGCCACCAGTGTAAAAACTTTGCACAAGTGTAGGTGACTCATCATTGCTGTCACCACAGCTGAAACACACCAGCTATTACCTCTCTGTGCACACATCCACAATTTGATCTCCATAAATGTTCTGCACGTGTTAATAACAGTGGACACAATCTCTTTTGCATGGAGTAATGCAGTGACACCCCTTTGCTTCACACTCACTTCCATGTCAGATGCTACTTTGTCAGACTGCCCCTCTGCTGGCATCTGTCACACAGCAACAAAATGTAATGGGATATTTGTGGGAAGGTTCAACCTCTACTCCCATACCACCAACATCCACCTGTGATATCATAAAGCAGGAGGCATTACTTTCAGAGTAGCCCTCATATGGTTTTTAGAGTAGTCCTTTTCCACCAGGTTGCATTATTTTCACAGTTACTGATCTACGTGGAAAAAAAAAACAACCCTCTCCTACTCTTAACCATCAGAAGCTGTTGTTATCTTCCACACTGAAGGAAATACAGCCTATGTGTAATGCGGTTTGTACTGTCTGCATTATTTTTGCTGTAGACGATACTTTAAATTTTTTCTAAGTCAAGAATAAGTCTGCTCCCTCTCTATATTTCTTAAACCAATATAAATGAGATTTTCCATTTGCTTCCCCTCTGTAGAGCCTTTTAGTTATGTTAATTACTAGCATATACTGTAGAAGTTCATTATGCTATAGAAAGTAACCTAGTCATTTGCTACTGAAAATTATTCCTGGAAAAAACAGTGACTTGAAGTAACACATCTGTAGTAACCAAATTTGATAAAATTACATTATACAGAAAAATCAACAGTATGGAATTATACTTTTTTTTTTTTTTTTTTAAAAAAAAAAAGCTTCTAGAATAAATTGATCAATGATGAGCTTTGCTGTTAGTAGAAAACTTTATTCTCCAATTATTTCACTAAATGGAAGAAATCTGTAATAACTTTACAGGTAGAAAAAAGCATTTCTCTTTTATGGGGAAAATATATATGTATATATTTATAAAGAATGCCATTGTTTGCTGCGCATGTAGCAACGTCTGGTTTATATTAAGTTGAAGTTACTGCCATCTGGTGGCGAAAATAGTACTATATCTGTGCAATTGGAAGCAATTCCATTAGGGTTACCTTCTCCAAGAAAGGAAAGGAAACCTTCGGAAGCGAATATTGTGCGTTTGTGCACGTGTGTGAGTATATATAAATATAAGTACATATATATACATATATATAGGTGTATATAAAGGTATATCTTAGGATTTGGGGAAAATTTTAAAAGAACTTGAAAATATTCAATGGCCTGCTGAACCACAGACTAGTCAAGAGTATGAAACTGTGCAAGAATATATGGAAAAGCATAAGAGGTAGACATGAAAAAAAATAAGCTGTGATACTGTCAGAGCATCCATACTTTGGGCTTTGGTTAATACATGTAATCATGTATAAAAACTTATCCCCAGAAGATTACTTTGT
>VXAB01011486.1:207016-236462 GCA_013399175.1 Odontophorus gujanensis | reverse complement strand
TTTTTTTTTTTTTTTTTTTTTTTGGAGGGGGGGAGGGTAACACTTTCTATGGTAAAGATCACTACTAATTATTGCTGCAAAAACATCTGATCTGACTCTGTTTTAGTGCTATATTCCTTACTAAGATTTTGGTGCAGTGTATTTGCTCCTCCTTGAATTTGGACATGTCCTTATGTTGACTCTTACCTGATTTCTGAATGAACAGCCCACTGGGAATGGATCTCTACCTATCTGTACTGATTAATGTATCAGTAGAGTCTGTAGGGCAGCTAACACATACTACACAGCAGTATGGAGAGAGATTCCGTATGAGACAATGACAGATAACTATCTTCAGTAGTAAACTGTAAATATAATAACTTGTGTCCAGAACTTGTTGTGCTTTCAATTGTTGTACTGTTGGAAGACCTTAGGCAAGATTAGCTCTCTTTTATGTACAAATATGAATAGGTTTTGTTCTTGTACATGGTGTTTTCTGATGGTAGAAAGCAATAGAAGTGGTCCTTTGCAGTCAATCTGAAAAATAAATTGTTGTTTTCTCTACTAAGAAAGCATTTTTAATAGGTTCGTATTAAAATCTTCTGACTGCCATCCTCTGATGTTGAGAATCAAAGGCAAGTTGCAGGATCAAAGTATTTCATGTGATGCATAACAGCTTAGTCAACGTCCGCAGCTCTCTGGATGTATGTGTATCTCCTGATGGTAGCTCAGATTTTATCACCAATCAGTTGCTGGTGCTGGTTAAGGTAAGGCTAGAGGAGGCATGCATGGTCTCAGCATTGCTCAAGCATGACTGTCTCCAGATCCGCATTGTCATAGGTTACTGAGAAACAGTCAGCGTGGGCTTGAAGAGAACCTCTGCACTCTGCATAGTGGCTAGCATGAATTTCAAAGACTCACTTGACTAAAAAGATGTGGAGCTCTGCATCCTATGTAGAGGAAATTTCCATCCTACACAGAGGAGCTTATGTGATTCTTGGCTTATACATTTACAAAACACTGGATCAAGTCTGGTCTGCATAGAAGCCAAATTTCTTTTTGCTCTTAGCCACAAAAAAATCTGTTTTCAAAACAGGTGAAAAGATCCTACAATGTTGTAAATTCTTTCATCCTTGAGTCTAAGTCAGCAACAAACCTAATGATACTGGTTTTCTGCACAACTTTTAGAGGTTACTGAAGGGGTTAAGTAACAGTTGCAGTTATCTCTCATCTCTCATCATTTTTCTTTATTTTGTTTAAAATTCTTTTTCACTTGGTTGGATTTTTCTGCCTGTTGTAGTTTTTTTGTTTGTGTTTTGTCTTCTTCCTTCTTCTGAACTCTCTAGGAGTTGGAATCCTGCCCAGATAACATCTTTCAAAAGGAAAGCCACTGACCTTGTAATCCTGTCATTCTGTTTTTAAGATGACATAGCACATGCAGGTGTCTGATTTCTTCATAGGTTTTAGAGGAAGTACTTTTTCATGACTTTGCAATGTAGTTGCATAACTGTTTTTCAAGGAGACAAGACACTTTTCTCACAGTAAGTCTCTTACAGGAAAGGTTTGAGTTAGAGCATTGGATGGTACATGACCACATATTAAGAGAGTACTTCAAACTCAAGCCCGCAGCAGCTTACCACAGAACCATTTAGGGCAAAGAGCTCCCTCAGACGTAGGCTAGTTTGCAGAAGACAGAAAAGTGGAAGAGCTTTTAGAAGGAAAATAATCTTTGTTTCCTTTTTTCCTCTCCCATCTCTCAACATAAGGTTTACTTTGTGCTGTGTAATGGATTGATTAGCTCTTGATTACAAAATTGACTATTATTTTCTTTTCACTACTGCTGATAAAATGACCCATGTGTAGCCATCTATTTTTATTTTTATTTTGATGTTACTGAGATTCACGCTTTCTGGAATTCCCTCCCTACTCCCCACCTATAGCTTCATATATTTATTTATATTTACTTGGGATTAATAATCAGTTTGATAGCTCAAAGGTAATTGCTATCTGTGCTCAGAATAACTGAATTATAAAAGAGAAGCTTTTTGTAGTGAAAGATGATACAGTTCAAGTCAAGGCTAGAAGGATGTATCTTTTGTAGACAGTCTGTTGTGATGAGATTAGAGGTTAATGTTATATGAATTACTTGAAAATATAGGATGCATTAAAATCTCTCCAATTTAAACTTTTTGAATCAAAACTGACTATGTTCATATCCTTACTTAATGAGAAGTTGTTGCAGCAATTACTCTTCTACTTGATTGTGCAGGAAATGTGAACTGAGCGTCATAGTGATCCTTGAAAATCTATGAGGGTATGGATGCTTCTCTCCAGAAACAGACCACTAGATGTGATATTTCTATTTTATATTTGAATCTACATCCTTGGAAGTGTGTAGGCCTTGACAAGACACCATGACCTGCTCTCATTAGATCTGCTTTGCATGAGTGATTGACTTAGATGACATCCCTTCCACCTCATTTATTGCATGATTTTTTTGATGTGGAATCTATGCTTCTAAAGAGTGTTCCCATATAATAGAGATTTCAGTTAAAGATATTACTTCTTCCCTTGAAGGCAATGAGTGACTGAAGTTACTAAACAAAATCCCTAATTCTGAGATAGAAAATCACTGCTGTGGACTCATGCACACCACAACATTTTATTATCTTGTCTGCTCATCCTTTGTAAGGATGGTTCATAGTGAAGAGAACAACTTTCTGTGGAACTTCAAGTGCAAAACACAGTTCTTCTCTTGGCTTTGTTTAACACAAACATAGAAGTGTGTGTACACATTTATTAAAATGATGTAATAAAAAATATATCAAAACATTGTATTTTACTTTTCAATTTCCTCTTATGAAGAAAGAAACCAACCACGACAGAATCTACTTATAACTTTCAATGAACTACTGTGGATACTTAGATAACCTGGTGCTAAAGTGAGTAAAATATCCACATACAACTAATAGAAGAAAGTATATCTTCAAGGATCCTCTGTTTTCTTTTTAAAGCAAAATAATTAAAATATTTTATAATCTTCAAAGTATCTGTTCTGTTTCTTAAAATCTTATGCATTAGAAAGCTGAAGATCAGTAAAATGAAAATAATATTTTCTGAAATTATTATGCCATCATCTCTGGTTTGGAGGAAACACCCTCTCTCTGGGGGTACAGAAGTGATTTAGTCTAGGACACGAAGCAATTTTGACTGTTCTTGAACAAATATACTCACGTAAAACAAACTTCTATGGACCTCATGCTGTACTTATTCCCATTTACTATGGGAACTTCAAAACTCAAGTTATTCAGAAGTGTTGGTTAGTTGAATTTAAACAGCACTTAGCAAATGGACATTATGTTTGCTAAAGATGTGGCTAGATTACATTTTTGGTAACATTGGTCTCTACAACATCCCACCATTCTGATAGTACTTTTCTTTGTGTTTTGCACTTCCATTTAGAGAGGTATACAGAACTTATTTTCAAGAAAGCTGGCACATCTTATCTTTAAAATAGTCTTGATAATAAGCAAAGAAGCACCAATGGTCTATGCAGTGCTTATGTAATGTGTAATTCATTGATTACAAAATGGATATCTTGTGATGTGTAGCCAAGACAGACAGCTGAGCTACAGTTAACCTTCATTATTATGCTGTCATTCAGTCTTCAGCTTAATTGCGTCACAGATGCAGAGCTATGTTTTTGTATCTCAAATCTCACTGCTGTATTAATGTATTTGTATCAATTACAAAACCACCTTATTTCCACAAAGAGATTAGCAACTTCTACGCTGCATGAAGCTCTAGCAAGTAATGAACCTAACAGGATCCATGCGTAGTTGCCTTGCATGTCCCTACTTATATCTTCCAAGATGAGGAACACAGAAAAGTGACTCTATGTCAACTTTCTCAAGTCCATAGTGAGTCCATCTGATGTCACTATTGCTTCCATTTCCAAAAGATACTAGATCAGGTGTTGCTACCAAGGCAGCACTAGACTAGAGGTGGTAAACTCTAACAGATCTGATTTCACAGCTATGCCTCTTCTCCAAAATATCCAAACAGCACAAGAACACTCAATAACTTGAACACAGCACTGAAACCATGCTGGTAGAGTCTGGCTGAACTGCATGGTGCCTGGTCCACCACAATCCAAATGCTCACTATACTGTGGGGGATGCAGAGCTAGAGCTTTGCTGTATTATAGCCAGCTGTGTGGAGCTACATGCCTGAGTCTGCAGTGTTCTTCCCATTCTCTCTAAAGCTATTTATGTTACTCTCCACCAATCCCCTTCCCTCTTTGCCTTCTGAGTCTCCTCCAGTTTCTGTGGAATACAGGTGCCTGAATGCTGATGCAGGGATGAGGTAACTGAATGTCTGTAGTAATGTAACGTAATATGGAATTCCTACATTTGTAATAATGATTACAGTTAAGGGATTATCTTCAGGATACAACACTAAAAGTCTAGTAAAAGTAATCTGGAATGTTCTTTATGCGTCATATCACTATGTCATTTATGTACTGCTTTAAAATTGATGAAGAGAAGATATAGGATTGCTTGTAACACCTTTTACATTTATTATATTATGGCAGGGTGTGCAGTCTCATTTTTCTGAGATCTGACTTCGAATAACTGCTTCATGGTGTTCAGAATAAGAATTGCCTTGAAGAACATATAAAATAAGCAAGCTTTATTTTCACTTATGTTTAGTATTGTTTTTTGTTAGCGAGTTGCAGTTCTCTGGAATGGAGTTTAAAAAAAAAAAAGTCGAAAGAAGGTAGACACTTGGTTTGGAGTGTGTTTGATGTGTTATGCTCACAGCTGTACATTACATCTGCTCAGGAGTGGGCTGGCCCATGCAGTGCCACCTACTGAGAACTACTGCCATCTCAGCTCTGCACACCTTCCTTGTTGAGAAATTAATGCGTACTTAGAATGTGTGACTGGTGCCCTTGAGAACAAAATCTCCTTCCTGTGCCTGCCACGTCACTCAGGTCACGTTTGTACTTCATATGCATTCTCCTTTCATTTGTTCCTTATTTCCAGGTTGCCTGTGGGAGGCACATGTGCCTTCCAGTGCAGCACCCGTGAACTCTCACAACTCTAGCAAAAGACATCAATGGAGGTGTGTTTTGGGTGTACAAAAATGGCATTAAAAAAACAGTGCTTTGAAATCCCTCAGTTCATGAGAAGTGTATTTTGTGTACTCCAGAATAAACTGACCTTGACAATTTTGTGTCTGTTAAACTGAAGAAATACTAATGGCACTTTTATATTCTAGGTTCTCACATATATGTGTGTTATATGGACCTCTTGGTTAGTACAATATTTGCCACAAGAACTCCAACCTTTTTAGAACCTATATAAGTTCTACGCAAGTTCTAGGTGATCTGAAAAGAGCTTTCATTGCAGGGAATAAAACGTTAAGTAAGGACACCAAATAGATGTACTGAAAGGTGTCTTAGATAACAGTTATCCTTTCTGAGTAATGAGAGGTCTGTTCAGATTATGTATTGTCACATAAAGACCTCTTTGCAATGAATACTTAAAATAAGACAACTGGTTAGGATTACTTTTTATTCTTTATGTACTTTTATAATAAAATATACATGTATATTAAATATATGTTAATAATTGTGCATATGAAGCAACAAAATAACATTATAGTGAACTTATGTTGAAGTTACAAAGTTTAGCACTTCAAACATACATAGATAAACCCATCTGGAAAGTAATACCTGTATATATATCGGTATTTTAAGATGTTAAATTTGTTTCTGTTCACAACAGTTTTTCCTCTCATAGATACTATACTGACACTTTTCTTTGAATAATTTCTAAGAATTTCCGTATATATAAATGTTTTTCCAAGAACCTTTGGAGTGAGTAGTTTTGATCAATTTCTCTAAGCAGGCTTCATTTTGAGTAACTTTTTACGTAAATGTTGGTCAAATAAGATGTCAGATGCAAATTTGAGAGAAAACGATTTTTTTAGAGCTTTTAAGTCTTTCAGGAAGTTTTATGTTTCTTAGTCAAAGGTTTTGTGTTTGGTTTTCAGAATCATATTTAAAATGTGATGACTTAATTCATCTCAGCATAGTTGTATCACAGTGGACACCAAAAGAGTAATAGTGAAAGGCATTCTTAATTGAATTTAAAGTGCTGTTTTCAAAGTCAATATGATTGTGCAAATATATGCTGTAACATTAGTGGTATTGTTAAATCATCACTTTTTATTGTGTGCTATGCCTCATCTACTAGCATATACCAGAGATATCATTGTTTTATTCAAGAATGATCAGTGTAATTACTATTGATATGGAATTCCAACTTTGTAAAGCTAAAACTGAGTCTGATGTAGAAAACAGATCATTAAGAAAAATTAACAATCATTAGCAGTATTGGGAAACAATTGGGATATTTTATGACTACAGGAAGGTGACAAAATGGCTGTGTAATGCATGTCAAAATATGTTATTTGTTGATCATTTTCTCCTTCCTCTTGTTCACAAAAAAAGTCATAGTACAGAAAGAAAAAGAGATTTTCTTATTCTCTTTCTTTTGCTATGGAACGGTTTTGTGGAAGACACTTGAATTCATGAATCTGATGGCATACATAACTAAGTGTAGTCAAAATAAGGATTAAACATATGTGGAAGAAAATGTACAGCTGCCTGTGGTTTAGTGTGATCAGCAGCATGAGAATCCAATTGGTGCAGTTGTTCTCCTGTTGTTTGTAGTTACAGAAAGTAAAAGCAGGCCAAAATATCAGCTGCTTTTACACATGTCCCTGCCAAGCATGATGGGAAGAATGTTAGGTAACAGTAATGTTAATTCCAAAGTGCACTAAGTATGTGCAGAATATCATGATAGGCCACTGTCCTGATGGAGATCAGCATCAGTGAGACCTTGTCATAGGGGATGTTTGGGAAGATATAAGGAAGGACAGCACGGACTAACTCTTGGGCTAAGAATGCCCTATTTGCAGCAAAAAAACGTGGATAGATTTAAATGCATCAGGATAATGTTTGTTAAAGCCAGAGAAGAATGCCTTGGCGTAATTGAAAGATGATATTCTGGGAACATGGGAAATACATTTGATGAGGAGAGAGAAGGGGAAGATTATGCATGTGGCTAATGACATGTAGAAAGAGTTTCTTACCTATGAAGGCATAAAGGGAAAGTCAGGGGTCCTATCAGTGAAAACCAGGCATAAAATGTTTATGAAAAACTGAAAAACATTTTGTGGTTGGTACTTCTGTGAGGCAAAGCCCGAAATTTTTGCTTTAGCCATGCCCACCCTTAAACACCAGATAATCATTGAGAGATAACAGAAAGGTAATGTGAAGGTATGACTGGGATAAAAGGAATCTAAAAGTTTAAACTGAACGTAGGATGGCATGAGTACTAGAGTTGTAAGTTGGCTGTCTCCATGTTTATGCTGCAGAGATGAGATGTTGTATATGTTTGCTTTTTCACTGATGTGAGTGACGTTTAGTTCACTTTTACTTGATCTGCTTGGAAGACAGATGGAGTCTGAAAGACAACAAGAAAGATGAATTCATCAATACTTGTATAATCTAAGAAGCATTCACACTGGTTAAAAAACAATCTCCTTAATATGAAGACTAGACAAGACCATTTGAGTAAAACTCTCTTCTTGAACAATAGATACTGTTACAAATGGAATTCTGAATAGCTGATAATAAGAGAAAACATGAGAGGGTTTGTTTTTAAACCTTGTGTTATTTTTCCACTTTGTGTTGCAATCATCTTCATTCACAGCTGTTGGAGACTGGTACAGACAATGAAATGTGGGTCCATACTTGATAATGGTTCGAGGAAAGGACAAGAAAGGTAAGTAGTAATCTTATTTAAAAGATATTTTGTGTCTTTGTTAGGATAGCCAGTCCTAGTGAGGATAACAGAATTGCCTAATGTGGGCATTTATTTAATCCTTTTCCCCAGATGATTTAGTGTGAATGAGTGATAGAGTTGCTTGTCAGTTTTCAGCAATATTCAGTTTTCAGATCTGAGCTCTGTTGCCTTCAGTTATTGGAAGCACATACCAGATAACCACAAAAAGCAGAAGAATTCAGTGTTTTATAAGAAATCGGTTATTCTTCATTTAACTGCATTTGGTTTTGTTTAACTATATTTGAATGCTTTGAAGCTGGAGCTGATACACCAGTGCCAAACTTTGTATATAAAAACTATACATTACTATGTATGTACATATGTATATGTACTATACATATATATAAACTATACATTAATGATTGGGATCATGTTATTGTTGTTATTTTATTTTTCTTCCTCTGATAATGATGGCAAAATATCTGGTCTTGGCAAGGATGAAGACTGCTTTGTTCCTTATTTCTGCTTGGCAATCAATATATTCTCTGCATTTAACCAAGTATAATATTCCATTGTAAGACAAGAAAATAACAGTCTCAGCTGTTTTATTGATGTTTTTCTGTTTCTTACATTTAAACAGATTTTCATTAGAGTTCTATAGGAATAACTGGAGTTAATTTATACATGTATCCTCATGTGACTGTGCAGAAAATAATTGTCATAGATGGGAAATAAACTGCTTTTATAGCCTCTGTTTTGTTTATGGAGCTCTGTTTACAACAATGGGCAATGCCAGCCAGGATGCAATCTGGGCTCAGTAGTTACGGAGAAGTCAGCTCCCTAATGGAAATAATATGAAGACCATTTTGAAGAGACAATGTGAACTGTGATGTGTCAATATATGATGTAAATTATACCTAAAATATTTAAACTTTTTCTGTCACTGTACTGTGGCATGATATACAGTTCAGCTGGGTCAGTTTTGTCTTCCAATCTGGTCTCAGTATTGGTTACTGCAGGAGTCAATTGCAGTGACCCCATTAAAAATGAAAAGATCCTTGGATGTTTTGTGTTAGCATTAAGAACGTACACACGGGGCAACTGCCTGAGTGGCAAATGTATTCTGAATGGAGTGCAATATTGTATTATTCCTGTTTAATTTTGTATGTGCAGATAACAAATGTTATCTGGAAAGGCTTTGGAAACATGCTGTCTTTGAACTCTGTCAAATACAAGATGGTCATCTGAACCTGAGTGACTAAGGATACAGAGTGTTTAAAAGATATGGTTATAATGAGGCAGAACTAAAATAGAAAATACTTTAATCAAGCACTTCGAAAACCTGAAATAGTAATAAAAACCAGTAATCATATGGAAGCTGGTGTTTGGACATGAACAAGATCAGCCTGGATAACCAGGCCTTGTAACAGGAATGTGTAAAGTGCTGGAGATTGGGAGCAAACTTAGAGCTAAGTTTAGAAGCAAATTCTTTCTCTTTTCTCTTTTTCTTTTCTCTTTCTTTTTCCTTCTCTCTTTTCTTGTCCCTGTCCTATCCTTTCCTTTCTTTCTCTTTAAACTTGAACATTATTGGAGATATATATATACTATTTGACAGAGCTGGAGATCACACAGAGCACTGGTGACTGCCAGAATCATTTTGAAGAAATGGTAGACTTTAGGCAGAAACTCATTATATGAGGGAGACAAGAGAAATGGACTGACAACTCTTGTTGTGAGCATTATGTGTGAGCATTATGGATAATAGTGATAATTATAAAATTTGCTACATTAGAAATGCTTTTTGTATGTAATAGGTATTAAAATGTTTTCTGTAGTATTTGTAAAGAACGATCGCATAACACACCTAATAGCTATTCGGCTGTGTTACCTAAGAAGAGTTGTAACTATCTGAAAAGGAATTGCAGAATTCTAGTTTTCTTTCTTGAGATTGTTTTCTAGACAAGCTGAGGCAAACAGCTACAATTCTATTGATATGGAATGACCTCCACTTAGTCTGTTTTTAATGAGGAAAGTCAGAAGGACTGAGGCATTGTGATGAGACCTACTGTGCAGCAGATACTGCTAACTTCTGGGGCCTTCCTCTTAACAATTTTATCTTCATCCTCAGTCCCAAAGACTCATTTCTGGTACACAGATTTTCAAACCTGTATCTGAACTGTAGGCTTTCATCGAAACTTTTCAGATGAGTGTCAAGAACAGGTGCTATTAAATGAAATGTGTACTTATATTTAAAAAGTACCTTTCTGAAACTGAATAGCACAGACTTTTGGTCAGGGTACATACTACACAACCGTTATATAATGCCTTTGTGTCTGCACTGTGCAGATAGTTTTTTGCTTTTAAATGTGTGCATTTGGTTTATCAAATGTAACAGAACATGTCTTCCTCAAGACAAATGTGCCACTGTTAGATTTTGAAAAATACTCTTTTATGGCATCAATGGGCGCAGAGACTTTTTCCCATATAAAATATTTTGTTGTTACATAAATTCTTGGGCTTCCAAAGTCAAGCAAGCTCATTGGTTCTATACTGGAATTTTGAACTTGCCAACTCTGACAGTTTCACGTAATCTTTTAATCATTTCTGAGTGGTTTTACAACAAACCTCCCTGCTCAGTTTACCCTTGTCCTTCAGCTGAGGTTCAAACAGTACTTCTCAAATGGTGAATCTCCTAGAAATTAACATGGAAGTTCTATTATCTATGCTTCACTAGAACTGATAGAATATAACTTTTTTTATTTGTTTGTTTTTTTGTTACAAGTGAAAAGTAGGTAAGATTTTGATTTTAGGAATAAAGAGAACAAAATAAAATGAGCATTTCAGGTTTTTCTGTGTAGAGATTTGCAAGTTTTTTGTCTTGTTAATGTAACATATGGAAAAGTGCGTATAAATCTGATGATAATATGTAACTGATTTCCAATAATTTTGCTCTGATTACTCTAAGTATCTGGTTGTATATTTTGAAAAATACAACTATCTTCCTTTTCCAATTAGAACTTCAGTAAAATACTTCTTATTTGTGTTGGAACTTATTCTGTTGTAGCAAAATTTCCTTTTCTCTATTTTTTTTCATTTTCTTTTTAAAGGTTTCATTTTATTTTCACTTGTGTTATATACAGTCAATAAATATTCTAATCAGCCTATTCTAGATTTCAATTGAACCTTTCCTTATTCTTATAAATTTTTCAACACCCTGAAGCATTATTTGCTTTTAGCTCCTTTGAACAGTAAGAAACAAGCGTACTAGTCATAAATTTTAGTTTCATTATTAACTTATCCCATTTTATAAGTAACATATTTAATCTCTCCTCCATATTTGATTTCCTCTAGATCATTTTCTAAAATAGTTGCTCAGCATCCTCAACAGGACTGTTTAGTATCTCTGACATGTAAAACAATTGGAGACCAAGGCCATCGAGTTAAACACCAAAAAAAGTTATCATTAGCCAAAAGACTTTTTCTCTCCAATTTTAAACTGACCAGGCACTTCCCACATGGGTGTGGCTCTAAATCACTTCCAAAATAAACATATTTAACAACAGTATTAAAATAGCAGTAAATGTGCATATTGTTTATCTCTTCTTGATTTTCAATCATGAGAATCCCTAAGTGTGGCTTTCATTGTAATCTATAAGAAGGAAATATTCTTAGATGAACAACCTGCTTTGTCAAGTGACCTGGAATTATTTCAATTCTGACTACAAGCAGTTAACAGCAGAACAGTGATTCCTAATTTTCCTTGAAGATGTTATCTTTGGTGGAAAACTGATTAGAAGAATATTTCATCCCATCAGTTTTTACCCCAGTCAGACAAGAAAAATGTAAATTGTAATTCAATCTGCTTTTAGGATTGTTAAATACCGTAATAATGACAGCGATGCAAGTAAGACCCATTTCAAGCCAAATACATCTGAACACATCTTATAGCTTCTTTATACAAAAAAACTCACCCATGAAATTGTTAATTAATTCTAGAAAATGACTATGCTTAGTCTAACTATAATTTCTCATTGCAGCTAACATTAAAGGTCTGAAATTGGTTGTAGTATTTTCAGTATATACATACATTTATGTGTTTGCTTGTAGGCATTCCTACCTGGCAACTGAAGGTTTCCAAGGCTTGAATTACTCTTGCTATCAGAAGAACAGTGAGAAGCAGAAAATGTTGATCAGCATGTAACAGAAAGGGCATGTAACAGAAACACCTAGTTCCTTACTATGAGCACAAAGATCATCAGGCTGGTATACAAGTGGGTTTTGGAAGACAGTTTACAGTTTCCTCTAGTTAAGAATGAAATCACTGTTCTAAATCTTCTCAGCAGTATAACACTAGCCACAGTATACTGTAAGGAGAAGGTAAATGTGTATTATATGATTGCAACTTTTTAAGAGAAAGTGCTGATGGCTGAGAAAACATTTTTTTTCTTCTTAATGAAAGTGAATACAGTTAATCTGTGTATACTTCATTGACAAGGTTCTACACTTAGGACTACAGCACAGATGGTGTAAGCAATGAATACTTACGTCTGACTGTAATTGATCCTATCAACAATGACATACCTTTAACTGGGTTGTATCACTCTACGTCACATATGGTTAATTAAGTAAGAAGTGCCCAAATACACTAAGGAGATTTTTATGTTTATACTTAGGAAAACAGTCTAGACAGGTGTTAATGTAAATGAAGTTCGTACTTGTCAAAGGTGAAATTCTCCATATGTAGCCCTGCTTCAGTCTCCAAATAAATACGCTTTTGGCTATGTCTACATTGACAAGTAGTGAGGAGCAATAGGAGCTGATCTGCCGAGTAAAACAGCGCTGAGGAATTTGGGGAAGCAAGGAGGTTGCTTCAGACTGGCTCTGTTGTAGTTCCTCTGAACAAATGCCTGGAAGCAATTGGAGCGTACTGCTAGGTGTAGTCTTAGAGAATGTCATTTAGTTTAGATTCATTGTTTATATTTAGAACCTTGCCAAGGATTTGGGGGAGGTAGTTGTTGTTACACACAAAGCAATGCTTGCCCTCATTTCCAACACCCTTTGACATCAACTACAAAAGATTTTTCTTCTTTAGATAGTCCCTTCTGGGATGCTTTCTGATTAGCCACCACATTCATAAGTCATTGTTAATATGAAGACATCTGTCCTGTCTGACAGAGTATCATGAATTAGTATTAGTGTTAAATTAATTTTTTGCATGTACACGTTTAGTTTGGCCTTCAGATGAGGAGTCAGTCTCCTGTAAAATCAATTCTGGAACATATTTCCTGAGTGCTTTCTTGCTGTGGATCATACTTTTTGTTGAGACCCACACTTTCCTCTGGTTCTCATCAGCATGAAAAGTGATATGGCTAAAAAGAACTTGGTGTGGTAGGTGTTTTGGTCCCCACAGTCTCCTCCATCTTTGTGATATATTTGTATCAGCTCTGATCTTGGTATTCTACCTTGCATTTAGCTCTTCTCTTAAAACTTTGTCCAGTAATTTTACAGTCAGGTTACTGAATGTTCTACTCAGATCTGAGGGGCCACCAGTAGATGTCCAGAAGCAAATCTCAACCATTTTCTGCGACTGACCTGCAATAAATGTTCTTGGGGTAAAGTAACTGCTGACCTACATGTTCTTGACTGTCGGTTCTTCCCAAGCAGGTTTTCACAAAATGATTGTTTTTGTTTTGAAGGAGGGAGATGAATTTTCTTCAGCAAGGAGCACTTATTGGAAAAAGCAGGTGGCTTCATGAAAAATAGTGAATCATAGTTTCTGACTATTTTTCATTTCACATACTATTCACATGTTGCCATTCTAGAAAGAATATTTTTTTTCATGCTAACCAACCCTCCTCTTTAACAACAAAGAATCTCATTCTCATATTAGTGGTCATCATTTTTTTCCCCCTCTGGTATCTTTCCCTCACTTTCAGAGTAAAATCTTGTTTCTGTCTCTATCCCTAGCTCAACTGTGTGTTGTGAAGTAGATCTCCTTTTCACCTCGTGATTTTTATCAGCTTCCTCCACTTGAAAACATTGCAGCTGCTTGAAAGCTCTAATTCGTCACTGCTGGAACATATTTCCTGATGTGTTGCCTAAACTTTCCCATCCATCCCAGGTGGCCGTGTGATTTCTTTTTTGATTACTATCATCATTTTCAGAAGCAGAAATGTTGATGACAAGTTAATATCTTCTTAGTTATGATAACCATTAGATTTTTACCAACATTCAATTCGTTCACTATTTTTTTCTAAGTTAACATCTTTATAAAATTAATGTGAGAAATGTATGCTAAAAATTACTTTATGCCTAAAGAGTCTGCTTCTTTATAAAGTGAAAACGTGCACATTTTCTTGGTATGAAACTGGTTAGGATTGTTTGCTTTTTAATTTATGATATCAAAGGCATTGTGATTTACAACATAGAATCATAGAATCATAGAATCATAGCATAATTCATTGTATAGCATTGGATCTTGTGTATATTAGACAGTATGAAACTAGCTAGGTAAAAGTCTCCTCCCACATTTTAAGAAACTAACCAGAAGTCTTTATGGCAATTAGTCTTGTCATGGACTTTATTTTAAAACTAATTTAATATGTCAAAAAATAACTGTATGCATATTACTCTTTTTTAGAATTAAAAGTGAGCCCAACAAATGGAATAGATCCTAGAGACACATTTAACTCTGCTTATTACAGATAGATTTAGATGCTACCCTTCTATTTCAGTTTGTATTGTTATGCTAAAAATTGCTTCGAAGTTCTGGTTTTTTTCTTTTTTCTTTTTTTTTTTTTTTTAATTTCTCTGTAAAAATATGTGGCATTATATAAAAAAATGGTGTATGTTGCTTGGTAAAAGAATAGCAACTAGAAGTATGACAAGTTCCTTAGCAGAAGAGTAGTGAGGATTTTATTAAGGAAATGGACTGAGCAAAATGAAGTAACAGCATTAATTTCCATGCCTAGCAGGAAGTTTTCATATGTTGTTCAGATATTTTTCTAATAGCTGCTACAAGATTTGTAATTGGACTACTTGCATACCAGAAATCATGTACTGAAGTATAGTGTTAAATCAGAGTTTAGAACAAAAGTTTTGGAAACCTGTTGATAAGTCCTGAGCTCTGAGTATTTCTCGTCTTTCTCTCTCTTTCTTCTTACCCTCATTCTCTCTCTCTTTCTTTCACTTTCTCATTTTCTTTCTTAAACTTCTCTGGAAATTCCCATCTCAATTACATAATTTTAAAATTCAAGTACAATTCTACCTTTGAGACTGCTACCTATGGATTTTACGACTCATAAAAGCATATTAGTTTCTGAACTGCTTTGCTTCTGTTTGTGATACTGTATTTAGTGGACTGTTTCAACTTCAGTTATAAACTGTATTTTCAAAGGTTTGAAAACTTGGCTGAAAAAATTTGTTTTGGGAAGAAAATATTACAGCTCCTGTTCTTGGAATTGAGTTGCTTTTCTTTTTCCTTTTTGTTTTTGTTTTTGGTCTCCAAATTTTGAAAAAGAAAACTTTGTGGGCATTAATTTTGTGTTAGCTCAGAATGCTATTTCATGTTTCTGTAACTCAAAAAGACCTTTATGAACACTCATTCTTTTCACTTGTTTTACCAATTGAACAATATATTCCTGATCCATGCACTATGTCAAATAAGCATTGGTGACAGTGGAAGTTCCAATCATACACTGAGAGAATGACAGATTCTAGTCTTACAGAGTTGTGTAGCTGTTAGGAGACTGGAATAGTATTGTTGTCTTCACTAGATATGTGTTTGGTATTGCTAACAAATGTCATCTGACAATCAAGGGTAGAATCCTCCTGGAACTGGCTTCTGTAGTTTTGCATCTGTTTTACTGTAGTGCGATACTGACCAAGGCTATTAATACAATGAGCACATATCACGTGTTGGGCATGATTAGTATATCAGACTAGTGTAAAACTATCCAAAATTGGGTTTTATAATAGTTGAATATCCTGGAATACAAAGGCAGGTCCTAACTATTTTTTCACTTACAGCAGTGAAAGATCAGTGCCCATGAATTCTTATTACTTATGTTTCTTTGTTTGTTTTTCCCCAGAGAAATTAACCAGAAGTTATCATTGGAGTGCTATGTGCAAGAATGCATATTAAATTTATAATAGATACTAAAAATGTTTCATATATTGATTTTGAAGGGATAACCTTTATGGTAACATTTCTGAAGTTTAAAATTCATGATTTTTATGGGTTTACTTATTGATTTAGGTTGCTGACCTTCAAAATATCATTAAAAAGACTTCTATTAGAAGAATAATATTCTGAAGTAATCAAAGTGTCATTTAGGTTGGTTTTTTTTACCGTTATTGGAACCTTTTTTAAATTTTAACTTCACAGTCTCATCTTTTTATACATGACGCTGCCATCAAGTGGCTATAGAGTAAAGCCTCTGTGCTATCACTCTTAAATTTAACTGATACTTTTGTTTGTAATTAACTGTTTGATGTGGAAAAATGAAATATCCTGAACCTGCTAACTGACAAGTAAATTCAGTTTATCGCTTTCTGGATCAAAATTGTAGAGGTAGCTGCTCAAAAATACTTTGAAAGTTGCTTTAAATGAATGGTATTTCAGTGACATCAAATTCTGTTCACATTGATTTTTGCATCAGTTTCAATAGGAGTTAAGAATCTATTTTCATCTGGTCTCCTTGTGAACTAATTTATATTCACTTGTACTGTTGTGCATCTACATATATATGGAAGTCTTTTCTTTTGATGTCTTATCCATTCTACTAAAACTCCAAAATACAGATGCAAACTAGGGACCTGGGCAAAGAATTTAAGATGCCATGTTTTGAGGGCCAAAGTGATCATGGACCATACATTTCAAAAAATTTTCAGTCAAATAAAGAAGCTGATGAATAAACAAAATTATATGTTTGTGATAGACACGCAATTTTGTATTTTAAGGTGGAAAGAAACGTATGACTTACAGTTTTCAAGAAAATAAAGGCAACATACCAGCACCAAATGACCATTTGCAGTTCCTCTCAACCCCTACATTGGCATTAATCAACAACTCTTGGTTCACTTCCATCAGTATGGGGCTGTTAACTAATGTTAGGCAAATAATGATAAACATCCCAATCGTCCTGAAGATCATTTGCCTTTTTTCACCCTCTGGAAACGATAATAGAAAATCATGTGCACATTTGCATTTGTATTTACTGTGTTTGAATTAAGGCTGCAAACAGCTCTGATTCACTAATAACTGTTGAAAGTGTCTCGTTATTGAGCTACAAAACCTTCAACAAATTAATGAAAATTGCAAATCACCTTGAAAATTGCAGGCTCTTTAGTCCTATATTGGGTGCTGAGACAACTGCATAAATAGCCTTGTTGCTTAACTCTTTCTTTTGAGAAAATAGCTTTCTTATTACATCAGTTAAAAAAGCGTGACTTACTAAATAAGATATGGCTAAGCATTCTTTTTAATTTTTTGTTATCTGCTGTCAACTTGAACATCAAACTATGTTGCATTTTTACATCTCTCTCTTTTATATAATATTCATAATCACAGACTTTGATACTAAGCAAATATTTTGGGTAACTTTCTTTCACATCCCAAGCTACATTACGTGATTTAGCATGTGCTGATTCTTTTCAGTAGTAAGATAATTAGTTCTTAAATATATACACCCATAATGTCTCCCTCCAGAATTAAAGCTTAATTAGAAGAAAATGATTCTTGAAACAAATGAACAAACAAAACAACATAGACCACTAATCTATTTATTTGTTCACTGTCTGATTTTTACTGTTCCTGCAAAATTCTAAATATAAAACTAGTGCATTTCACTTGTCATGAAGAAATATGTATGGAAGCTGATCTCCAGCTGGTATAAAATTTTGCAGCTTCATTGTCATGGAAATCTTCTCTAGCAGAGTATCAGATTCGTTTATCTAACAGGTAGAGAGATTTCTACAAAATGCTAGATTTTCTTATATCAAACAATTCCACCTTATAGTTCCATTTAGTACCTCTGATCGATGTAAAGGAACATATTTCAGCTTGACTAGATTCAAAATAAAAATCTATAGTTTGTAATTTTGTCTCCTCTTGCTAATATTTAAGTCATCATTAAGTACATGATGAGTACTTTATGCTAGTTTTCTGCATTCAGTAGCTTTTCCTTTTTACATTTAATTTTTTATGAGGCACAGCAGATGATCTTTTTGCATGTAAAACAGAAAACGGGATTTGTGCTAGTGCAGTACAACTACAGAGGAACAGATTTTGCACTCAAAGATGTATTTCTGCTGTATTTTAAGTTAGTTTTTCATAGGAATACTAAGAATGATCACATACCAAGAAGCCCTCTAGGTGCTATTACAAAGAGCAATTCAAAAATTTAACAAAATCTGTGAATCTCAGTGACACAGGCAGTACCTGTAAATGACTGATGCCTTCTTCTAGAAAAACTTTTATTTTCCAGATTGATTTCTTTCTAGAGTTGAGTAAACTGTAGGATATCCATCATTACTTCTTTCTTATTTTTTTATTGTTTTAATATATCTAGATATAAAATATATTTATATATAAAAAATATCCTGAGTTGGAAGAGATCTACAGGAAAGAACTAAATTGCTATTTTTCCATCTACATGGTTACAGATTAATGAGGGATAAAAAATAGTCCCTTTTCATTTTTCTTCCCTAACTTTACTCATTATAATCTATTACCTTCGGTTTTTATTTTTGTGCTTTCTTGGTATTATTATTAATATTGTATCCACAATTTTATTTGTCTGTACTGTATCATTTTTGTTCCACTCCACCATTCTGATTTATGTCCTTTTACCATGAGTACTATGCTGCTGTTTGATAGCAGTCTTTGACACCAAATGATGAAGGATCAAGTATTACTCTTTTTGATTTCAGCTTCTTTATATCCAAACAGTGAAGACTCAAATATTTTGTTCTTGAAAGGATGAATATTCTTCTGCATGAAGAGAACAGAAATACAGTTTTGCTTCCTTCCTTCCTCTTTTTTTTTTTTTTTGTTTTCATACCCCGGCTGTGTTTTCCCTTCTGCTNGCTGCTGTTTGATAGCAGTCTTTGACACCAAATGATGAAGGATCAAGTATTACTCTTTTTGATTTCAGCTTCTTTATATCCAAACAGTGAAGACTCAAATATTTTGTTCTTGAAAGGATGAATATTCTTCTGCATGAAGAGAACAGAAATACAGTTTTGCTTCCTTCCTTCCTCTTTTTTTTTTTTTTGGTCTCCTACCCCGGCTGTGTTCTCCCTGCTGCTCACTCAGCAGTGAATGCATAATGCATATAAAACAACATTTAACTGATGAGAATGGGTCAGCTTGCTGTCTAAAACTCTTTGCCATGGCTTTGTCACAATTTTGAAGCAATGTTTGTTAGATACCATAGAATCATAGAATAGTTTGAGTTGGAAGGGACCTCTAATGATCATCTAGTCCAACTTCTCTGCAACAGGGACACTAAAGCCAGATCAGATAGCTCAGAGCCCTGTCCAGCCTGACTTTGGATGTCTCAGGAGACGGGGTCTCTACCATATCTCTGGGGAACTTATGCCAGTGCCTTAACACTCTTATTGTAAAAAACTTCTTCCTTATTTCCAACCTAAATCTCTCCTCTTCTAGTTTGAAATTATTTCTGCTTGTCCTGTCACAGCAGACTCTAGTAAAAAGTCTCTCTCTTTCTTTCTTATGACATCCCTTTAGATAGTGAAATACCACTATTTGGTCTCCCTGGAGCCTTCTGTTCTCCAGGCTGAAGAGCCCTACCTCTCAGTTGTAGGAGAGGTGTTCCATCCCTTGGAACACTTTTAGAGCAACAGGTCTTTGTCTCTCCTGTGCTCACTCCACATCTTCACACAGTACTCCAGATGAGGTCTCATCAGAGCAGAGCAAAGTGGTAGGATCACCTCCCTCAGCCTGTTGACCACACTTCTTTGGATACAGCCTAATATACAGTCGGCTTTTCTGTGAGGGCACACTGCTGGCTCATGTCCAGCTTCAAGCCTTCATGTCCAGCCTCAAGTCTTCATGTCCAGCCTCAAGTCCTTTTCATCAAGGCTGTGCACTATGATATAAATATAATGTAAATATAACGTATACATATATGCACACATAAATATAAAATAAATATTCTAAGCATATTTTGAATTTACACTCAACCATTGTTGCCATCAGTTTTTCATCCAGTAGAGTGATGAGATTTGAACTGATCACATCTGCTGTCTTTCTCTTTTCTTAATCTTTTTTTGTGTGTGTACAGTGCTGGAGAAAGTTTTGGCCTGCACTGAAGTTTGATGAACCCATTCCTCAGTTATTTGCTCTTTAAATATTGTGATGTTGGAGGAATGATTGCATAGGAAGATTCTACATAAAAAATGTACACAAAGTAATAAAAACTTTGTTTGATCATTCATGATATTTGGTTACTCATGAGACTAAGCTAATAAGCATGTGTTCTCCATCAGTACTTGCATACAGCTCTCAAATATGAATAGAAAATATATGTATTAAACAGATGTGACACACCATACGCACGATTTGAAAAAGATTTCTGTTTTGCAAGGACTTCTCCATAAGCGAATTTCATTTTCCTGGGTTTCATGCTGGAGTGGTAATTTAACTTCATATTATGTAAATGTAAACCAACTTACGATGAGGTAACTAACTGCAAATTACTTCTAATAATACTACTTTTTCAGCTGGGATGCAGAAGTTGCCCTGAGAGTAAACTTGAAACTTCTCCAGTGACAGTAAAGTGCTGTCTAGAATAGCTACTAAAATGCAACTGGGACTGGATTAAAAGCTGCTTTCAACACATAAGGAAGCATTTTATCAAAAAGACATCAGGTATGCTCTGTGTAGAGTGGGAGATTAGCATTTATATGAATAACTAAAAAGTACTGAATAGGACTTACAGGATTTAATCTATACAAGATACTTTGTTTAAGAGGACTTTCACTGGACAGTGGCAGTCCTGAAAATTTGGATAATCAGTACTGAGACAAAGATGATAAAGCTTATTTTCTAAAATGATTCTTAGACAAATATATTGCTCTCCTCTGCTGTGTATTCTTGTTATATTTATTCTGGTTTGTGACAGGCCCCTAACAAAATCTATGTAATATTATGGTCTTTAACATAAAGTAGAAAACAGGCTGTAGCTAAAGAGTCCTTTGTCTTGGGACCTCATCTATTTGTAATAATAGTAGATAGCAGGTAAACTTCATCATCTACTGCTTCATTGTTAAGTGGTTGATTGGCAAATAATAAAGGAACCTAAATATGAGCCTTTTGTGTCTTAGGTTTGAAAGGACAAAACTCTAGACAGGCAGATTTGCAAGGAAAATTCAATAATAGTGTTGCATGTATCGTTTCACTTGCATGTTGTGCTTTGTCTACAGGTAATAGATGAAGTTATCATATACAGATAAAGGATTTAATGTCCAAACCTTTTGGTGTTATAATTTTGAAACTCAGGTTGTTTGGTGCTCAAAGTTTGTGCAAAGGTCTAATGAATTTCTCTCGTACTACTGGGCTTGCTTTTGATTGCACTTAGCAATGGAAATGGCTGCAGGGTAAGATCTTGTGATCAGTGATGTACACAAATCCTGCCTGCCTCCCTTCTCTCCACTAGAACTTTGACTAGAACTGAGGCATAGATTTTTAGCCTCCTGATGTAAATGGTAGGCACTTCTGCTTCACATTAATAGTAAATACCATCACGATTTGTATGCAAAGCAATTTCAACTGTAAGTTGTTAGAAGGCTGATAAACAGGGTGTCACACAGACAAGAGTAATGTGTGCATCTGTGCTGTGTCAGCTGTACTTAAACAGGTGAGACTGAAAAAGCAGAAAGTGGTAACTTCTCCTCATTTCAGTTGTATGGAGTCCTTGTTCTCTAAGAGACATTTTTGTCTGAAAAGTTTATATTAAAAAATGAAAATATTTAAAGAATCAACATAGCACTGAGTTAAAGGCATATACATTGGCAGAGTGACTGGTTATTTAAACTTTGCAGTGAAGCAGGCAGTTTAAAACTAGGCATTAGTGCTTAGGACAGTTTATGTGAAGCATGCACTGAAAAACTAAATTTGATGCCCTGTCTCTCCAGTTTACATAAAAACAACACTTTAACCAACATCAAATTTATTCTGAATATTCAGTAGAGACTTGATTAATATTTACTGCTAGTTCAGAAGAACACTATGAGCAATGTGATATTGTAGTTCAAGAGAGGTGATTCTGCCCCTCTGCTCTATGCTGATGAGGCTTCACCTGGACTACTGCATCCAGATGTGGAATCCTCAGTACAGGAGTGACATAGACCTGTTGGAGTGCATCCAGAGGAGGGCCACAGAAATGATGTAAGGAATGGAACACCTTCTGTATGAAGGCAGGCTGAGAGCTGGGGCTGTTCAGCCTGGAAAAGAGAAGGCTCCAAGGTGACCTGATAGTGGCTACAGCAAAGAAGGGGACAGAGCCTTTAGCAGGGCCTGTGGTGATAGAACAAGGGGAAGTTGCTTCAAGCTTAAAGAGGATAGATTTAGGTTGGATAGAAGGAAAAGTTCTTTTACAGTGATGGTGGTGAGACACCGGAACAGGTTGCCCACAGGTGTGGTTGATGCCTCATCCTTGTAGGCTTTGAAGGTGAGGCTGGATCAGACCCTGGGCAACCTGACCTAGCTTTGCATGTCCGTGTTCATTACAGGGAGTTTGGACTAGATGACCTTTAAAGATCCCTTCCAGCTCTAAGATTCTGCAATTCTATGATTCCATATTAATTTATGATTATGTGTTTTTTTAAATTCTTATGGCATTGCTACAGTGATGGATCTAAAATTATTTAACAAGAATTAATAGTGTTAATTATGTTAGTTGTTTAACAACTAATAAAAGTATTATCTACCCCACTTTTAAAAAACTAAGATGTAGAAAAAGGTTTAGCTGAGCAGGTTCTTTCAAATGCCTTTTGAACTTGAACACTGACATCATCTGAGATCTGGGACTGAAAAGTTATGTAATATACCCAAGCTTACCCATTGAACTGGAAGCAGGATCAAAAATAAGCACCAAGAATCCTTATTTATAGCCCCATTGAATCTCTAGATCACATTTTTTTTTCCAAGACATACTTGTGTCTAAGTAGTGTTCAGTACTACAAATTGTACAAGAGTTGCTCCAAAAGAAATGCCTTCTATTTTATTATTATTATGGCTCATGATGGCAGTAGAGGTTGAACCTTCCCACCAATATCCCATTATATTTTGTTGCCATGGGACAGATGGCAGCAGAGGGACAGTCTGAAGTACAGGTGTGTCACTGAATTCCTCCATGTGGATAAAATGGCACATACTGACATTCACTGATACTTGATGAACATTTATGGAGTATGAATTAATATGTTGAAAAATAGTTATTTTCAGTGCGACCTATGTATTGGTTCATTGTCCATCTCATTTTTATAGTCAGTGATAACTATGAAACAGGTGTCAATGTTTGCTTAGTGTTTGTAAGGATATTTTGCAGACAGTCCTCAATATTTTATTTTTCTTGTTTTCCTTGTCTTGCCTCTTACTGGAAAAAAAAAGAAAAAAAGAAAAAAAAAGAAAAAGAGAGTAAATCTGCTGGAGATATTTACTCACAGAGTCAAGCTTGAACATCTGTCTCCCTTTCTTCAGTAGCCAGAACTACAGGAGAGATTATGGTGATGGGAGAAGAGAGCTAACTTTGTGTATGAGCAAACTTCTGTACCAGAGCTGCGTTTGATTGACAAAATAGTAGGATGATGTTTGAGGCAAGAACTGCCTTTTTGTTTGGCAACACAATAGGGTTCTCTTCCTTGAAGGATTCTCAGTGCTACTCAGTATAATTATATGATAATTGGTCCCAAAGATGGAATGAGTAAGATTGGATGGTGGTCTAGGGGCCCAGTTGTATTATAACTAATCTAATTATGTTTGATACTGACTTCTAATACATATGGTAGCTATTTCCTTGGTATATAAGTAAGGAGTGTAAGGAGCGTATGCAAGCATAATGCTTGCTTGGTCTCTGTTTTAAAAGCACACAAATTTATTCTTAGGAGAAACACCGGCTATATCTGTCTCATGTCATGCTGTATTCTAATTCAAAACTAAAACTGATTTGTTCCAGAAGATGTCTTGAAGCACAAATATGTTGTGGTTTGTGGAAATGTGGGAGGTGTGATGGAAAGCGCAAATGTCTATAGATTGTACTTCAAAAAAACCCTGCAACTTGCTACAGAAAAGACATAGTAAGTTATTGCTGCCTTGGAGCAACAATCCACAACAGGCATT
This sequence comes from Odontophorus gujanensis, assembly GCA_013399175.1. Classification (NCBI taxonomy): domain Eukaryota; kingdom Metazoa; phylum Chordata; class Aves; order Galliformes; family Odontophoridae; genus Odontophorus; species Odontophorus gujanensis. The sequence continues at coordinate 212,258 of VXAB01011486.1, read as the reverse complement.
CACCCCTTTGCATGGGACAATATAAACATTTTAGTGGATTTATGAGCATAAAGGAACATCTGGAGATGATGAGATTGTGTAAGACTAATTTTAGAGTTTGAATTAAACTAATTCCATAGCTGCAAAAGTCGCTACTCTTTTCTATCCTATTCTGTAAGGAATGTCTACGGACTATGGTAATACCAGTTTTTCCCAACCAAAGGCAATGGAAAAGACTTAATGTAGTACTGTTGGTAGTGGTGTGGTGCACACTGGTTAATTCAGAGGAGGATGTAAATCCTTTATGAAAGATATTTATGCAATCAAGTTTCTAAGGCAAGTTTCTTTTCAGCATTTAGCATCTGGGTTCCATTTTAACATGAATAGATGACTGTCTCTAATTTATTTCCATTTCTCACTTTTTACATAGAATGTGTAGTATGCCTTCCTGTATTTTTTTTTTCTTTTCTGTGAGTAAAATTTCACCATTGTCTCCCAGCTTCAAATATGCATATTGAAAATAAGTATATTAATAAAATAAATAGTGCTCAATAAAATAAAGTTTGAAGTCAGTTTTCATTTTGGAAACCTAATTTTCTCACCTGAAATATGTGAAAAACTGAAACCAAAGTTTAAATGATTTTTTATTTCTTTTCTTCTGCTTTCCTCCCCCTCTCCTGTGGTTCTTGTTGGTGGAATTATTATTTATTGTTCCAGCCCAGCAGTGATACTTGCTGAAGGTTCAGATAGTATAGGGCTCAGTAGGTGAACAAACACAGAGCGCTATAGGTGCTCAGTCTCAAATGCCAGAATGGCATATATGACTTGTAAGGTTACATCACAGTTTTGGCCCATCATTTCTTCCCAAAGTGGCTGATGCACAAGAGGAAGCTGGAAGCAATAAATCACTTCACAGTGCTCTACATGCATCCTGTTCTGGGCCCCTCTGGCAATAATATGACTTGAGGCTGACAAGGATAAAATCCTGATTCATTTGAAATCCGTTGGAGTTTTGCAATTGATTTGAATTGAAAAATCATTTGGTCATGAAATAGTGGTCCAAAAATAATAGTACCAAAGGTTGAAGAAGTGATGGCGGAAAGAAGTCATTCTACTTGAATAACTGAAATAAAAAGACAAAACAAAATAGCTTGTGGAAGGTATTTCTGATATGCTTTCTATCATCTCACCAGCAAAATAAAGGCAGTTCATAACCATAAAAGCCTACTTCCTTATACATTCATTCTTGAGATTAATTGAACTATATCTAAAACATTGTGGGTATCTGATGAGTTTTTGGTGTAAAACACTGAAGCAGTTAGATCTTCCAAAAATGTTCTGTATTTGCTACAGGGATGCTGATATAGTATTTAATCTGTTTATTTGACCTCAACTTGATATAGGATGGAGATCTCAAAGCTGTTGTGTTTCTCAAAAATACACTTGAAACTTCTGATCTTAAATCTAACCAATATTGATGAATGATTTGAGGAATTTTCAGATGGTATCAGTATTTACTGTGTAATCACACACATTCAGCTTCCTAACCTCAAAAGCAAGTTAGAAAGAATGAATATGGTATTTCTAAAAGAAAACCCTTTCAGGAGTAACCAGAGATTTTCTACAACAGGAACTTCAAATGTACTTAGCTGTACTAATGTTTCATTTATAAGATAATAAGAATTTAAAATGGTTTTCTAGAAGGAAAGAGATTTGTATTTGTCAGCAAAGCTCCACTAGTTACCAATTCCAGCACTTCCCTATGTCTCTTCATGCATTGCCCAGGGCTGACAGAAGTTTGATTAAAAGGGGAAGAAATGCCAGTTACCACCTCCCTCTCCCGCAACCACCCTGGAGCAATTATGACAATATTTAACTTACAAATCAAAATGACACGACGAGGACCCACCCTCGTAAACAGAAACAGGAATACAATTTTGATTAGCTTTCCAAGAAAAATGAGAAGGTTGCATGATCTTTCTGCTCATTATACTGTATTTGAATGAAAAGCCTTTTGTGTTCCACCTTTAAATGCATAGTCTTGTCTTTTTTTCTGTCAGTCTTCTAAGTGCCTATCCACCATGGTTTATCCACATCCTGATCTTGTCAGGTCTTGGATCGGTTCTTGCTGGTTTCACCAAGAGCAATATTGTTCCCTTCCTATCATTCGACAGCTTAGTTGCTGAATTCTTTATCTGTTGATCTGGCTGTGTTACCCTCTTTTCTGCCTCAAGCAGTTGGAGAAGTTTCACTCTAGTCTTTTTTTTTTTCTTATCTTGTACTTTTTTTCTTCTCCAGTTAAGCTAAGTTTGAATTTGTTTGTGTCCTAGAGCTATTGCTTCAGTATTGCCTTATTTTGTCTTGCAATTCAAGGTGTGAATTCGTGGGAAATGCACTCGCTTTGCTGAGGATTCACATTTTCTTTCGAAGGTTTGTAAATTCATCTCAAATAAATGATCACAGTGCTTCTAAGTGAGAGTTGAGGACTATAGACACAATTGGTTTTGTCTCACCTGTCTGCCATTTTGATTTCAGACCTCTCAGCTATTGGTAACTGGCTTTTTGTGTGCTCCACTATAATGTAAATACAATTGCATGCTCTGTTTTTGTATTTTAAAGATGATGCAGGTCTCATTTCCCATTTCAATTTGCATGTTAGAAATATTGGACATTTGTTTTGATAACCATTACTCAATCCATTTGTAATTCCTATTTATTTTGCGGTGTAATCATTAAGTTGTTTTCTAATATATATATTTTTAAATCTGAGATCTTCAAGTAAGTAGTTATAAAGTAAGATTTGAGCTAGGTGACTTCCATCAGTTTTTGATAGTGGGCTTTTGAGCAGCTCATGCAAATCTGTTGGTGCACAGCAACTTGACACAGACTATAGACTTAGCTTTATGGTTTTGGATTTGTTTGTTGGTTTGTTTGTTTGTTTTATCTCTATGTTTCTTTTGTATTTTTTCCCCCCATTGTCTCTGTAAAGTATCACAGTTGAATTTGAGATACTTAGTGCCTAGCTAAGGCATTCAGATGTAACTAACACACCTTTGCCTCCCCTATACTCCTTATCAAGATAAGTCATGCAGTTTTGTAGTAGGAAAGACTGGGTTATCTCTCAATGCCTCTTGGTTTTAGGTGGAGATATTCTCTTGATTTTTTACTGAACAGGGAAACTATCATGACACTTAGTTTTGGGAAATAGCCAGCAACATTCTGTGGCAGGTTAAGAGGAAGTTTGGCTTAATTAGCAAGGCTGACTTTAGGTGTTAATGCTGCAAAACTGTTGGTGCTATGTTGGACTAGCTACATGTCTAGTACTTCAGAAGCTTCCATGAGTTTTTAGCATATTTCCTTTCCATAGCTGCAAATCTGCTTTGACTTTTTATTGAATTAGAAAAGACATACTAATCTCCATGCCATACGCCTATTGCTAATAGCTACTTAGGTATTTCTTTGTCTCATGTAGTTTGATATATAAATTGGCTGCTGAATTACACCCTCAGTTTAATCTGCAGTAACTTTGTTGCTTACAGTGCAATTTGTGCTGCTGTAATTTAGATTGGAATCTGGATGCGTATGTAAATGTGCACATGTATACACACATGCAGTGCCTGCTTTCTTAGGTATATCTGCAGACCTTCGTTTTACAATTAAGAATGAATGATCTATGTGCTGATTATTTTTATGCTGAACGATTTTAGTGCCGCTAATGAGGAAGATAAATAATTTCAGGCTGTGGATGGATTTTGGAGTTATACACACACCTTTGCAATATATTCTGGCTATCAGTGGACCTGGGCAGTAACTTCTGTCTTTCCACCTGATGTGCAGAGCTGAATTTTGTGTGAGCCTCAAACCTTCATTTCACTTTAGGGAAAATGGAGGTAGGGGTGTTTAAGCAAGCAGCGAGAGAAGAAGGCAAGCCCCAGCTCGGCAGCCTTCCCACCCCCCACATCTCCATCACCAGCCCAAAGCCGGAATGCATTTGAGCCGAACTGCCCCAGCTCCATCATCTGTGCCGTGCAGAGTCATCATGGCCATGGTACATAGCTGAGAGCCGGAAAGCAAACAGCTGCTGTAGCCTGATTTGAGTTAAAATAGTGTCAGTGTTTAGTCTGGCGCACTGCTTCAGGAGAGATTGGCAGCTGGGTCAAACAAAGTCATTCCATTGGCTCCCTTCCCAGCCAGCTTCTGCTAGTATTTAGGTACTAGTGCAGCCTAGGCCCCTTTTCTCAGGGATAGCCTAAGATCTGACCGCACCCTCCTTGCTTTTTAAAAAATGCCTTTTCACTCTTTAAGATAAATCCACTATTAGACACTCTGCCACTAATTGTGTATTAAGGCTGTTTTTCTCCCGAAAGCTGACGCATCCTGCTCTCGCCGCGGTGCAGAAAGCAGGCTGTTACAGTGCTGGATTCATAAAAGGGGCCTTTATAGCCGGTGAAAGAATATCTGTGTGCTTAGGCAGGAAACTTTTTGATCCACAGAAAAGCCAGACGACATCTAGGTAAGGCCGTGTATCGAATCTGCTTTTATGGAACAGCGGTGCAGTGAGCTCTGTTAATTGTGATCGCTTAATGTTTGCATGAGCTTTTTGATAATCTTTTTAGAAAGTTTAGGAAATAGCCGCTCCCAGGTCTCCAGCTCTTTCTCTCCTCCCCCCTCCTCACTCCTCCTATGGCTTTCATGCTTGCAAAAGCTCCTAGTGCTCGGCTCCCTTTCAGCTGCAATGTGCAGGGGCGCGTCGCTTCTCGTGCAGGAGGGATTTGCTCGTGGTGGTGCGTGGCAAAAAGTTCTGCCATCCAAGGGAACCGCGTGTAACAGGGCAGCGGTTGGGAGAGTTTGCAGGGAAAGCTTTCAACTTTTACAGACTGCCTGTGCAATCGTTTAAAAGTAGTTGCAATCCGCTTTGAACTAACAAGGGTTTAATTACGGAAAAGTTTAATGTGGCGATGGAAGGAATATTAAGTAAGTTGTCTTTGTCTTGTACTTTTTAATTTTAGTTGTTGCTTTAGCCTGTTGGGTCACATTTTTTGTCAGCACTGAAGGCTGCCATGAATTGGTAATGAGGGCCCCTTTTTGCACATGATTTTGGCACTTGGCCAAAATCAACTTCCCGACGGCAAGCTTTCTCTAAAAGAACCTGAAGCATTTTTTTGTGATTAGGAATCATGTCTGAAAGCTGCCACAACCAGTTGTGTAGGCATGTCAAAATGACTTTATACAGTATATCTGCAGCATTCGGGGAGGGGAGTGA